>JBBGZY010000441.1:3592500-4147500 GCA_037952925.1 Lithobates clamitans
TAGGGGTCCAGATGGCTTGCATCCGAGGGTACTTAGGGAACTCAGACAAGTGATTGCCAGACTGTTGTTCTTAATTTTTACAGACAGTCTACTGAACGTTCCAGGTCATTTACATCTGGTAAGCCCCCTATAACCCTAGGTGGTGGCTTCTTCACTTCGTTTTTCCATTTACACTATTGGTGGACTTTAATCTGCTGGTTTCCAACAGTTTCAATATATAACATTCTTTTGGACTTTATATTTGTATATCATCACTTTTTTTCACATGTTTTGTTATGCATATGCTTTGACTTGTATGTTTTTATATGTTATTCAGTAGATGGTATATATATATATGCCTCACTTTTCAGTGATAATGATATTTGGTATAGTGTATACCCTAATTTTTATCCATATTGGATACTCTCTTTCATACATTGGGTCACACCTTTCTGCACTCTATAGAGTAGATTTTTGCTTTTTATATCACATATTTTTTGAGATATGTCACTAAATCTATAGCGCCACACTTTTTTTATTAGTATAGGGCTTTCTAAAAAGGACATTTCTGCAATGAAAGAGAGAATTATGTGGCTGTAGGCTATTTGACAACCTGGATAAGCCCCACAGTTGCCCAAACAGAATCTGCCAGTTTGGGAGGCCGCCTTGGATGGCTGTAAATGTAGTTGGGCATTGGTGACCCCAGCTAAAGAGGCTCGAAAGCCAGCTCACAGTGCAGTGAAAAATTTGGCGGCTATCCAGAAATATGAGACAAGTGTTGTTGTCCATAGCAACATTGCTAAAATTAAACCAGCTAAATGTTTACAAAGGATACTACAGTATGTGAGGATGACTTGGAAGATTTCCTAATGAACTTTGAGCAGGTTGCTGTGTGAGAAGCATAGCCAAAAGGAAACTGAGCACAATACCTTGACCCATTGCTTCTGCTAAACCCCAAAGGATCTATATGTTAAGGATCACCCCCATAGTAAAAATCTCTCCCCATAGTAACAGGGGGCCAAGTAGCTTCTGGAGACAAAAGCTCTACAGAAGGTGTGGCTCACAGTCCCTGAGAGGTGTGATTGTGTCTCAGCCTAATGGGAGGTGCTGCATGCAAAGCCCCTACAAGTCATGGCGGCAAGTACACTGTTCAGGATGCAGTTAGTGGGATCATGCTGTCTCCAAATGCAGCCTGTCCCTGCATACAGTACAAGGTAACCATGCTGGGCAGAAGTCTGTGGTTATCCACTTAGCTTCTGTAGGAAAAATGTCTGCGGTCACCCCTGTCAAACCTGCAAGTAGGAATTCATTACTGGTTCCAGATCTGGTTACCATGGAAGTATGTGAGATAATAGCTATTCTTAAATTCATGTCTAATAAGATAAAAGGGGCTGACAACTGTAGTCTGCTGGGTCATTGCTCCTTGGTGGAACCAAAGATAGAATCTATGGCTGGTACAGCAAAGTGTATGGTGGGGATAGGCAGTGCAATAGTACAGCATGGCAGTTTGCGAAAGAATGCTGCATCATTTTTGAAACTGCCAGAGAATAAGATGGGGGTCTTCTAAAAGTTGAGATAAATATAAAGAACAATCCATTCCATAAAAGGCAGTGGTGACTGGTGGTAATTTTTTTTTGGGGGGGTGAACCTTGTAACTAAGGGTTGCAGCCCACAGTGCTGTAAAAAAATGGAACATGGGACGTTGTAAATGAGCACTATAACAAAAAATACAAAAATGAGCTATCACATGACTTTCCTGCCAGCTCACAATTTATGTGCAGTCATATATAACCTTCACTAGACCAAAAACAAGTCAAATGGCCCAATTAAGAGATTGTGGAAGAAAACAGCAGTTACTTAAAACAGGCTCAGTGGCACTGGCACATGTAGGTTTGGAAAAATCATCATATACAAATGTGTTAAATACCTTTACTAGATATCAAAAATACAATCAAATTAATAAATAAGATACCCTTCACCACACCAATATTTGTTAAGACAATGTTGTCTCAAAATACACAAGCAATGTAACATCCATTTGACACACTTAGTGAATATTGGCTATCACTTTTTCACAATCTGGCTATCACTTTTTCCCCTGGGGTGTCACATCCCTTAAAGGATTTGGACCATAATGTACATACATCCTTTAAAACGTTCAAGTTATTACTAAAAGTCCCCTTAATAATAAATCATTTGCATGGAAATAAAGATGCAATCACTACATTAGAAGGCATATATGTGCCATAATGCGTTATAGCAAATTCAATAAGGATGATATAAATAAGCCAGTTCATGTTTAAACAGGCAGTATTTGTTATCTCATAAGCTGTTAATGGCTGTGACCAGATAATTAATGTTGACTTGTCATGGCAGCTGCTGTGCCATGCGTTATTTCTAATTGCCACTATGGGCTTGACAACTTAAACAGTCCCACCTAAATTACAAATTTATTGGCAAATTGAGGCTGGAGAAGAAGAAGATGTTGAAGCTTGAAGTGATAGTATAGATGTAGCAATTAATAAAGCATAAGCATTTTATTGCACTTAATATAATGCTGAATAGTATGAGGCAGAAGGCATTAAGCAGCCAAAGGATCCATTGGTGTTTACAGTGTTGACACTATTCAATGACAAAACTTATCTGAAAGACTGTTTCATCAGATATCGTAGCAATAAGTTTCTCTGTCAACACCCGTGTATAATATATCGTCAACAACATAATATTTTGTCTCACCACCCTCTGATCGACTTCCTCTTCATCCTCTCAGCATATATCGTTCTGAGGTATTTCCACTTCAGTGGAACGAATAACCACTGTATGTGTCACTACCAGGTGTGCTGGCTCCTGGATATACCAGAAAATGCAGGTGACAAACAACAGGCACTGCATTCACAGTATCAAGAGTGCCTACCCTGTGCCCTGGTCCGCTATTCCACCCACCATTAAAATGCCTGCTGTTTTTGGGTAGTGGATGGGGCCACACAAGATTAACCCGTAAATCCACATTATTTCTCTTTTAAGAAACACATTGTTATAAATCACCTCTTTGTGATTGGTACATTTAGGGCATAGAAGTCTTTCACTTTAAGGCCATCCAGTGTACTTTTATTTACCTTGGTGAAATGTTGTGCCAATAGGCTATAGGGGTCCAGATGGCTTGCATCCGAGGGTACTTAGGGAACTCAGACAAGTGATTGCCAGACCGTTGTTCTTAATTTTTACAGACAGTCTACTGAACGTTCCAGGTCATTTACATCTGGTAAGCCCCCTATAACCCTAGGTGGTGGCTTCTTCACTTCGTTTTTCCATTTACACTATTGGTGGACTTTAATCTGCTGGTTTCCAACAGTTTCAATATATAACATTCTTTTGGACTTTATATTTGTATATCATCACTTTTTTCACATGTTTTGTTATGCATATGCTTTGACTTGTATGTTTTTATATGTTATTCAGTAGATGGTATATATATATATGCCTCACTTTTCAGTGATAATGATATTTGGTATAGTGTATACCCTAATTTTTATCCATATTGGATACTCTCTTTCATACATTGGGTCACACCTTTCTGCACTCTATAGAGTAGATTTTTGCTTTTTATATCACATATTTTTTGAGATATGTCACTAAATCTATAGCGCCACACTTTTTTTATTAGTATAGGGCTTTCTAAAAAGGACATTTCTGCAATGAAAGAGAGAATTATGTGGCTGTAGGCTATTTGACAACCTGGATAAGCCCCACAGTTGCCCAAACAGAATCTGCCAGTTTGGGAGGCCGCCTTGGATGGCTGTAAATGTAGTTGGGCATTGGTGACCCCAGCTAAAGAGGCTCGAAAGCCAGCTCACAGTGCAGTGAAAAATTTGGCGGCTATCCAGAAATATGAGACAAGTGTTGTTGTCCATAGCAACATTGCTAAAATTAAACCAGCTAAATGTTTACAAAGGATACTACAGTATGTGAGGATGACTTGGAAGATTTCCTAATGAACTTTGAGCAGGTTGCTGTGTGAGAAGCATAGCCAAAAGGAAACTGAGCACAATACCTTGACCCATTGCTTCTGCTAAACCCCAAAGGATCTATATGTTAAGGATCACCCCCATAGTAAAAATCTCTCCCCATAGTAACAGGGGGCCAAGTAGCTTCTGGAGACAAAAGCTCTACAGAAGGTGTGGCTCACAGTCCCTGAGAGGTGTGATTGTGTCTCAGCCTAATGGGAGGTGCTGCATGCAAAGCCCCTACAAGTCATGGCGGCAAGTACACTGTTCGGGATGCAGTTAGTGGGATCATGCTGTCTCCAAATGCAGCCTGTCCCTGCATACAGTACAAGGTAACCATGCTGGGCAGAAGTCTGTGGTTATCCACTTAGCTTCTGTAGGAAAAATGTCTGCGGTCACCCCTGTCAAACCTGCAAGTAGGAATTCATTACTGGTTCCAGATCTGGTTACCATGGAAGTATGTGAGATAATAGCTATTCTTAAATTCATGTCTAATAAGATAAAAGGGGCTGACAACTGTAGTCTGCTGGGTCATTGCTCCTTGGTGGAACCAAAGATAGAATCTATGGCTGGTACAGCAAAGTGTATGGTGGGGATAGGCAGTGCAATAGTACAGCATGGCAGTTTGCGAAAGAATGCTGCATCATTTTTGAAACTGCCAGAGAATAAGATGGGGGTCTTCTAAAAGTTGAGATAAATATAAAGAACAATCCATTCCATAAAAGGCAGTGGTGACTGGTGGTAATTTTTTTTTGGGGGGGTGAACCTTGTAACTAAGGGTTGCAGCCCACAGTGCTGTAAAAAAATGGAACATGGGACGTTGTAAATGAGCACTATAACAAAAAATACAAAAATGAGCTATCACATGACTTTCCTGCCAGCTCACAATTTATGTGCAGTCATATATAACCTTCACTAGACCAAAAACAAGTCAAATGGCCCAATTAAGAGATTGTGGAAGAAAACAGCAGTTACTTAAAACAGGCTCAGTGGCACTGGCACATGTAGGTTTGGAAAAATCATCATATACAAATGTGTTAAATACCTTTACTAGATATCAAAAATACAATCAAATTAATAAATAAGATACCCTTCACCACACCAATATTTGTTAAGACAATGTTGTCTCAAAATACACAAGCAATGTGACATCCATTTGACACACTTAGTGAATATTGGCTATCACTTTTTCACAATCTGGCTATCACTTTTTCCCCTGGGGTGTCACATCCCTTAAAGGATTTGGACCATAATGTACATACATCCTTTAAAACGTTCAAGTTATTACTAAAAGTCCCCTTAATAATAAATCATTTGCATGGAAATAAAGATGCAATCACTACATTAGAAGGCATATATGTGCCATAATGCGTTATAGCAAATTCAATAAGGATGATATAAATAAGCCAGTTCATGTTTAAACAGGCAGTATTTGTTATCTCATAAGCTGTTAATGGCTGTGACCAGATAATTAATGTTGACTTGTCATGGCAGCTGCTGTGCCATGCGTTATTTCTAATTGCCACTATGGGCTTGACAACTTAAACAGTCCCACCTAAATTACAAATTTATTGGCAAATTGAGGCTGGAGAAGAAGAAGATGTTGAAGCTTGAAGTGATAGTATAGATGCAGCAATTAATAAAGCATAAGCATTTTATTGCACTTAATATAATGCTGAATAGTATGAGGCAGAAGGCATTAAGCAGCCAAAGGATCCATTGGTGTTTACAGTGTTGACACTATTCAATGACAAAACTTATCTGAAAGACTGTTTCATCAGATATCGTAGCAATAAGTTTCTCTGTCAACACCCGTGTATAATATATCGTCAACAACATAATATTTTGTCTCACCACCCTCTGATCGACTTCCTCTTCATCCTCTCAGCATATATCATTCTGAGGTATTTCCACTTCAGTGGAATGAATAATCACTGTATGTGTCACTACCAGGTGTGCTGGCTCCTGCATATACCAGAAAATGCAGGTGACAAACAACAGACACTGCATTCACAGTATCAAGAGTGCCTACCCTGTGCCCTGGTCCGCTATTCCACCCACCATTAAAATGCCTGCTGTTTTTGGGTAGTGGATGGGGCCACACAAGATTAACCCGTAAATCCACATTATTTCTCTTTTAAGAAACACATTGTTATAAATCACCTCTTTGTGATTGGTACATTTAGGGCATAGAAGTCTTTCACTTTAAGGCCATCCAGTGTACTTTTATTTACCTTGGTGAAATGTTGTGCCAATAGGCTATAGGGGTCCAGATGGCTTGCATCCGAGGGTACTTAGGGAACTCAGACAAGTGATTGCCAGACCGTTGTTCTTAATTTTTACAGACAGTCTACTGAACGTTCCAGGTCATTTACATCTGGTAAGCCCCCTATAACCCTTGGTGGTGGCTTCTTCACTTCGTTTTTCCATTTACACTATTGGTGGACTTTAATCTGCTGGTTTCCAACAGTTTCAATATATAACATTCTTTTGGACTTTATATTTGTATATCATCACTTTTTTTCACATGTTTTGTTATGCATATGCTTTGACTTGTATGTTTTTATATGTTATTCAGTAGATGGTATATATATATATGCCTCACTTTTCAGTGATAATGATATTTGGTATAGTGTATACCCTAATTTTTATCCATATTGGATACTCTCTTTCATACATTGGGTCACACCTTTCTGCACTCTATAGAGTAGATTTTTGCTTTTTATATCACATATTTTTTGAGATATGTCACTAAATCTATAGCGCCACACTTTTTTTATTAGTATAGGGCTTTCTAAAAAGGACATTTCTGCAATGAAAGAGAGAATTATGTGGCTGTAGGCTATTTGACAACCTGGATAAGCCCCACAGTTGCCCAAACAGAATCTGCCAGTTTGGGAGGCCGCCTTGGATGGCTGTAAATGTAGTTGGGCATTGGTGACCCCAGCTAAAGAGGCTCGAAAGCCAGCTCACAGTGCAGTGAAAAATTTGGCGGCTATCCAGAAATATGAGACAAGTGTTGTTGTCCATAGCAACATTGCTAAAATTAAACCAGCTAAATGTTTACAAAGGATACTACAGTATGTGAGGATGACTTGGAAGATTTCCTAATGAACTTTGAGCAGGTTGCTGTGTGAGAAGCATAGCCAAAAGGAAACTGAGCACAATACCTTGACCCATTGCTTCTGCTAAACCCCAAAGGATCTATATGTTAAGGATCACCCCCATAGTAAAAATCTCTCCCCATAGTAACAGGGGGCCAAGTAGCTTCTGGAGACAAAAGCTCTACAGAAGGTGTGGCTCACAGTCCCTGAGAGGTGTGATTGTGTCTCAGCCTAATGGGAGGTGCTGCATGCAAAGCCCCTACAAGTCATGGCGGCAAGTACACTGTTCGGGATGCAGTTAGTGGGATCATGCTGTCTCCAAATGCAGCCTGTCCCTGCATACAGTACAAGGTAACCATGCTGGGCAGAAGTCTGTGGTTATCCACTTAGCTTCTGTAGGAAAAATGTCTGCGGTCACCCCTGTCAAACCTGCAAGTAGGAATTCATTACTGGTTCCAGATCTGGTTACCATGGAAGTATGTGAGATAATAGCTATTCTTAAATTCATGTCTAATAAGATAAAAGGGGCTGACAACTGTAGTCTGCTGGGTCATTGCTCCTTGGTGGAACCAAAGATAGAATCTATGGCTGGTACAGCAAAGTGTATGGTGGGGATAGGCAGTGCAATAGTACAGCATGGCAGTTTGCGAAAGAATGCTGCATCATTTTTGAAACTGCCAGAGAATAAGATGGGGGTCTTCTAAAAGTTGAGATAAATATAAAGAACAATCCATTCCATAAAAGGCAGTGGTGACTGGTGGTAATTTTTTTTTGGGGGGGTGAACCTTGTAACTAAGGGTTGCAGCCCACAGTGCTGTAAAAAAATGGAACATGGGACGTTGTAAATGAGCACTATAACAAAAAATACAAAAATGAGCTATCACATGACTTTCCTGCCAGCTCACAATTTATGTGCAGTCATATATAACCTTCACTAGACCAAAAACAAGTCAAATGGCCCAATTAAGAGATTGTGGAAGAAAACAGCAGTTACTTAAAACAGGCTCAGTGGCACTGGCACATGTAGGTTTGGAAAAATCATCATATACAAATGTGTTAAATACCTTTACTAGATATCAAAAATACAATCAAATTAATAAATAAGATACCCTTCACCACACCAATATTTGTTAAGACAATGTTGTCTCAAAATACACAAGCAATGTGACATCCATTTGACACACTTAGTGAATATTGGCTATCACTTTTTCACAATCTGGCTATCACTTTTTCCCCTGGGGTGTCACATCCCTTAAAGGATTTGGACCATAATGTACATACATCCTTTAAAACGTTCAAGTTATTACTAAAAGTCCCCTTAATAATAAATCATTTGCATGGAAATAAAGATGCAATCACTACATTAGAAGGCATATATGTGCCATAATGCGTTATAGCAAATTCAATAAGGATGATATAAATAAGCCAGTTCATGTTTAAACAGGCAGTATTTGTTATCTCATAAGCTGTTAATGGCTGTGACCAGATAATTAATGTTGACTTGTCATGGCAGCTGCTGTGCCATGCGTTATTTCTAATTGCCACTATGGGCTTGACAACTTAAACAGTCCCACCTAAATTACAAATTTATTGGCAAATTGAGGCTGGAGAAGAAGAAGATGTTGAAGCTTGAAGTGATAGTATAGATGCAGCAATTAATAAAGCATAAGCATTTTATTGCACTTAATATAATGCTGAATAGTATGAGGCAGAAGGCATTAAGCAGCCAAAGGATCCATTGGTGTTTACAGTGTTGACACTATTCAATGACAAAACTTATCTGAAAGACTGTTTCATCAGATATCGTAGCAATAAGTTTCTCTGTCAACACCCGTGTATAATATATCGTCAACAACATAATATTTTGTCTCACCACCCTCTGATCGACTTCCTCTTCATCCTCTCAGCATATATCGTTCTGAGGTATTTCCACTTCAGTGGAATGAATAACCACTGTATGTGTCACTACCAGGTGTGCTGGCTCCTGCATATACCAGAAAATGCAGGTGACAAACAACAGACACTGCATTCACAGTATCAAGAGTGCCTACCCTGTGCCCTGGTCCGCTATTCCACCCACCATTAAAATGCCTGCTGTTTTTGGGTAGTGGATGGGGCCACACAAGATTAACCCGTAAATCCACATTATTTCTCTTTTAAGAAACACATTGTTATAAATCACCTCTTTGTGATTGGTACATTTAGGGCATAGAAGTCTTTCACTTTAAGGCCATCCAGTGTACTTTTATTTACCTTGGTGAAATGTTGTGCCAATAGGCTATAGGGGTCCAGATGGCTTGCATCCGAGGGTACTTAGGGAACTCAGACAAGTGATTGCCAGACCGTTGTTCTTAATTTTTACAGACAGTCTACTGAACGTTCCAGGTCATTTACATCTGGTAAGCCCCCTATAACCCTAGGTGGTGGCTTCTTCACTTCGTTTTTCCATTTACACTATTGGTGGACTTTAATCTGCTGGTTTCCAACAGTTTCAATATATAACATTCTTTTGGACTTTATATTTGTATATCATCACTTTTTTCACATGTTTTGTTATGCATATGCTTTGACTTGTATGTTTTTATATGTTATTCAGTAGATGGTATATATATATATGCCTCACTTTTCAGTGATAATGATATTTGGTATAGTGTATACCCTAATTTTTATCCATATTGGATACTCTCTTTCATACATTGGGTCACACCTTTCTGCACTCTATAGAGTAGATTTTTGCTTTTTATATCACATATTTTTTGAGATATGTTACTAAATCTATAGCGCCACACTTTTTTTATTAGTATAGGGCTTTCTAAAAAGGACATTTCTGCAATGAAAGAGAGAATTATGTGGCTGTAGGCTATTTGACAACCTGGATAAGCCCCACAGTTGCCCAAACAGAATCTGCCAGTTTGGGAGGCCGCCTTGGATGGCTGTAAATGTAGTTGGGCATTGGTGACCCCAGCTAAAGAGGCTCGAAAGCCAGCTCACAGTGCAGTGAAAAATTTGGCGGCTATCCAGAAATATGAGACAAGTGTTGTTGTCCATAGCAACATTGCTAAAATTAAACCAGCTAAATGTTTACAAAGGATACTACAGTATGTGAGGATGACTTGGAAGATTTCCTAATGAACTTTGAGCAGGTTGCTGTGTGAGAAGCATAGCCAAAAGGAAACTGAGCACAATACCTTGACCCATTGCTTCTGCTAAACCCCAAAGGATCTATATGTTAAGGATCACCCCCATAGTAAAAATCTCTCCCCATAGTAACAGGGGGCCAAGTAGCTTCTGGAGACAAAAGCTCTACAGAAGGTGTGGCTCACAGTCCCTGAGAGGTGTGATTGTGTCTCAGCCTAATGGGAGGTGCTGCATGCAAAGCCCCTACAAGTCATGGCGGCAAGTACACTGTTCGGGATGCAGTTAGTGGGATCATGCTGTCTCCAAATGCAGCCTGTCCCTGCATACAGTACAAGGTAACCATGCTGGGCAGAAGTCTGTGGTTATCCACTTAGCTTCTGTAGGAAAAATGTCTGCGGTCACCCCTGTCAAACCTGCAAGTAGGAATTCATTACTGGTTCCAGATCTGGTTACCATGGAAGTATGTGAGATAATAGCTATTCTTAAATTCATGTCTAATAAGATAAAAGGGGCTGACAACTGTAGTCTGCTGGGTCATTGCTCCTTGGTGGAACCAAAGATAGAATCTATGGCTGGTACAGCAAAGTGTATGGTGGGGATAGGCAGTGCAATAGTACAGCATGGCAGTTTGCGAAAGAATGCTGCATCATTTTTGAAACTGCCAGAGAATAAGATGGGGGTCTTCTAAAAGTTGAGATAAATATAAAGAACAATCCATTCCATAAAAGGCAGTGGTGACTGGTGGTAATTTTTTTTTGGGGGGGTGAACCTTGTAACTAAGGGTTGCAGCCCACAGTGCTGTAAAAAAATGGAACATGGGACGATGTAAATGAGCACTATAACAAAAAATACAAAAATGAGCTATCACATGACTTTCCTGCCAGCTCACAATTTATGTGCAGTCATATATAACCTTCACTAGACCAAAAACAAGTCAAATGGCCCAATTAAGAGATTGTGGAAGAAAACAGCAGTTACTTAAAACAGGCTCAGTGGCACTGGCACATGTAGGTTTGGAAAAATCATCATATACAAATGTGTTAAATACCTTTACTAGATATCAAAAATACAATCAAATTAATAAATAAGATACCCTTCACCACACCAATATTTGTTAAGACAATGTTGTCTCAAAATACACAAGCAATGTGACATCCATTTGACACACTTAGTGAATATTGGCTATCACTTTTTCACAATCTGGCTATCACTTTTTCCCCTGGGGTGTCACATCCCTTAAAGGATTTGGACCATAATGTACATACATCCTTTAAAACGTTCAAGTTATTACTAAAAGTCCCCTTAATAATAAATCATTTGCATGGAAATAAAGATGCAATCACTACATTAGAAGGCATATATGTGCCATAATGCGTTATAGCAAATTCAATAAGGATGATATAAATAAGCCAGTTCATGTTTAAACAGGCAGTATTTGTTATCTCATAAGCTGTTAATGGCTGTGACCAGATAATTAATGTTGACTTGTCATGGCAGCTGCTGTGCCATGCGTTATTTCTAATTGCCACTATGGGCTTGACAACTTAAACAGTCCCACCTAAATTACAAATTTATTGGCAAATTGAGGCTGGAGAAGAAGAAGATGTTGAAGCTTGAAGTGATAGTATAGATGCAGCAATTAATAAAGCATAAGCATTTTATTGCACTTAATATAATGCTGAATAGTATGAGGCAGAAGGCATTAAGCAGCCAAAGGATCCATTGGTGTTTACAGTGTTGACACTATTCAATGACAAAACTTATCTGAAAGACTGTTTCATCAGATATCGTAGCAATAAGTTTCTCTGTCAACACCCGTGTATAATATATCGTCAACAACATAATATTTTGTCTCACCACCCTCTGATCGACTTCCTCTTCATCCTCTCAGCATATATCGTTCTGAGGTATTTCCACTTCAGTGGAATGAATAACCACTGTATGTGTCACTACCAGGTGTGCTGGCTCCTGCATATACCAGAAAATGCAGGTGACAAACAACAGACACTGCATTCACAGTATCAAGAGTGCCTACCCTGTGCCCTGGTCCGCTATTCCACCCACCATTAAAATGCCTGCTGTTTTTGGGTAGTGGATGGGGCCACACAAGATTAACCCGTAAATCCACATTATTTCTCTTTTAAGAAACACATTGTTATAAATCACCTCTTTGTGATTGGTACATTTAGGGCATAGAAGTCTTTCACTTTAAGGCCATCCAGTGTACTTTTATTTACCTTGGTGAAATGTTGTGCCAATAGGCTATAGGGGTCCAGATGGCTTGCATCCGAGGGTACTTAGGGAACTCAGACAAGTGATTGCCAGACCGTTGTTCTTAATTTTTACAGACAGTCTACTGAACGTTCCAGGTCATTTACATCTGGTAAGCCCCCTATAACCCTAGGTGGTGGCTTCTTCACTTCGTTTTTCCATTTACACTATTGGTGGACTTTAATCTGCTGGTTTCCAACAGTTTCAATATATAACATTCTTTTGGACTTTATATTTGTATATCATCACTTTTTTCACATGTTTTGTTATGCATATGCTTTGACTTGTATGTTTTTATATGTTATTCAGTAGATGGTATATATATATATGCCTCACTTTTCAGTGATAATGATATTTGGTATAGTGTATACCCTAATTTTTATCCATATTGGATACTCTCTTTCATACATTGGGTCACACCTTTCTGCACTCTATAGAGTAGATTTTTGCTTTTTATATCACATATTTTTTGAGATATGTTACTAAATCTATAGCGCCACACTTTTTTTATTAGTATAGGGCTTTCTAAAAAGGACATTTCTGCAATGAAAGAGAGAATTATGTGGCTGTAGGCTATTTGACAACCTGGATAAGCCCCACAGTTGCCCAAACAGAATCTGCCAGTTTGGGAGGCCGCCTTGGATGGCTGTAAATGTAGTTGGGCATTGGTGACCCCAGCTAAAGAGGCTCGAAAGCCAGCTCACAGTGCAGTGAAAAATTTGGCGGCTATCCAGAAATATGAGACAAGTGTTGTTGTCCATAGCAACATTGCTAAAATTAAACCAGCTAAATGTTTACAAAGGATACTACAGTATGTGAGGATGACTTGGAAGATTTCCTAATGAACTTTGAGCAGGTTGCTGTGTGAGAAGCATAGCCAAAAGGAAACTGAGCACAATACCTTGACCCATTGCTTCTGCTAAACCCCAAAGGATCTATATGTTAAGGATCACCCCCATAGTAAAAATCTCTCCCCATAGTAACAGGGGGCCAAGTAGCTTCTGGAGACAAAAGCTCTACAGAAGGTGTGGCTCACAGTCCCTGAGAGGTGTGATTGTGTCTCAGCCTAATGGGAGGTGCTGCATGCAAAGCCCCTACAAGTCATGGCGGCAAGTACACTGTTCGGGATGCAGTTAGTGGGATCATGCTGTCTCCAAATGCAGCCTGTCCCTGCATACAGTACAAGGTAACCATGCTGGGCAGAAGTCTGTGGTTATCCACTTAGCTTCTGTAGGAAAAATGTCTGCGGTCACCCCTGTCAAACCTGCAAGTAGGAATTCATTACTGGTTCCAGATCTGGTTACCATGGAAGTATGTGAGATAATAGCTATTCTTAAATTCATGTCTAATAAGATAAAAGGGGCTGACAACTGTAGTCTGCTGGGTCATTGCTCCTTGGTGGAACCAAAGATAGAATCTATGGCTGGTACAGCAAAGTGTATGGTGGGGATAGGCAGTGCAATAGTACAGCATGGCAGTTTGCGAAAGAATGCTGCATCATTTTTGAAACTGCCAGAGAATAAGATGGGGGTCTTCTAAAAGTTGAGATAAATATAAAGAACAATCCATTCCATAAAAGGCAGTGGTGACTGGTGGTAATTTTTTTTTGGGGGGGTGAACCTTGTAACTAAGGGTTGCAGCCCACAGTGCTGTAAAAAAATGGAACATGGGACGATGTAAATGAGCACTATAACAAAAAATACAAAAATGAGCTATCACATGACTTTCCTGCCAGCTCACAATTTATGTGCAGTCATATATAACCTTCACTAGACCAAAAACAAGTCAAATGGCCCAATTAAGAGATTGTGGAAGAAAACAGCAGTTACTTAAAACAGGCTCAGTGGCACTGGCACATGTAGGTTTGGAAAAATCATCATATACAAATGTGTTAAATACCTTTACTAGATATCAAAAATACAATCAAATTAATAAATAAGATACCCTTCACCACACCAATATTTGTTAAGACAATGTTGTCTCAAAATACACAAGCAATGTGACATCCATTTGACACACTTAGTGAATATTGGCTATCACTTTTTCACAATCTGGCTATCACTTTTTCCCCTGGGGTGTCACATCCCTTAAAGGATTTGGACCATAATGTACATACATCCTTTAAAACGTTCAAGTTATTACTAAAAGTCCCCTTAATAATAAATCATTTGCATGGAAATAAAGATGCAATCACTACATTAGAAGGCATATATGTGCCATAATGCGTTATAGCAAATTCAATAAGGATGATATAAATAAGCCAGTTCATGTTTAAACAGGCAGTATTTGTTATCTCATAAGCTGTTAATGGCTGTGACCAGATAATTAATGTTGACTTGTCATGGCAGCTGCTGTGCCGTGCGTTATTTCTAATTGCCACTATGGGCTTGACAACTTAAACAGTCCCACCTAAATTACAAATTTATTGGCAAATTGAGGCTGGAGAAGAAGAAGATGTTGAAGCTTGAAGTGATAGTATAGATGCAGCAATTAATAAAGCATAAGCATTTGATTGCACTTAATATAATGCTGAATAGTATGAGGCAGAAGGCATTAAGCAGCCAAAGGATCCATTGGTGTTTACAGTGTTGACACTATTCAATGACAAAACTTATCTGAAAGACTGTTTCATCAGATATCGTAGCAATAAGTTTCTCTGTCAACACCCGTGTATAATATATCGTCAACAACATAATATTTTGTCTCACCACCCTCTGATCGACTTCCTCTTCATCCTCTCAGCATATATCGTTCTGAGGTATTTCCACTTCAGTGGAATGAATAACCACTGTATGTGTCACTACCAGGTGTGCTGGCTCCTGCATATACCAGAAAATGCAGGTGACAAACAACAGACACTGCATTCACAGTATCAAGAGTGCCTACCCTGTGCCCTGGTCCGCTATTCCACCCACCATTAAAATGCCTGCTGTTTTTGGGTAGTGGATGGGGCCACACAAGATTAACCCGTAAATCCACATTATTTCTCTTTTAAGAAACACATTGTTATAAATCACCTCTTTGTGATTGGTACATTTAGGGCATAGAAGTCTTTCACTTTAAGGCCATCCAGTGTACTTTTATTTACCTTGGTGAAATGTTGTGCCAATAGGCTATAGGGGTCTCTCTCTTGTATGTCTTTCAAGTGCTCCTTTATTCCTAAATGTAGCTGTCATTTGGTTTTACCAACATATTTCTTACTCCAGGGGCAAGTAATCATATACAGAACTCTTGTTGTTGAACACTTGATTAGGCTGTGGATTTTGAATGTTTTCATGTCGCTGGTGCTAACAAAAATACAGTCCACATATGGACATATCTGGCAATGATTACAAGAAAACATTCCACTGGTCCTGGGATAGGATAACAACCAGTTATATGACATTTGCTTTGTGGACTCTGAATGAATTAACATATCACTCAGGTTAGGGGCTCTTTGGACCATTACCTGTGGATATGGGCCCACTATCTTCCTCAGCTTGGAGGATCCTGTTAAAACCCTCTAATGCGTAGATAAAATGTTTAACTTCCTCCAATTGTACTCCAAACCTAGTGATTAATCTTATTGTTTTTTCTAGAGCCATCCTTAGGTCCTAACAAAGTATCCCTACTGGTTTCAAAGGCTCTCCTTCTCACTTTTTGAATTTGTGTGTGGGAATATCCTCTTTGCCGAAATTTTTCACATGTCACATGCTTCATTCCTGAAGTCACCAATGCTCATACAGTTACAACGACACCGCAATAAATGGCCAAGAGAAGGCTAATGATATCTGTCAGCTTGTAATGGTGTATTTGCCACAGTTTTTTTCTAAACATATTGATAATCAAAATGCCCTCTTCCATGCAAATCAACAGGTCCAGGAATGAAACCCAACATTTAGTATATCATTATATCATTTTGTTTGCAGAAAATCCATCTCCACTCCTAGTGAGAGTTGCTTTGCTATATTGACATTAAAAATGTCTCACCTTCAATTTGGAACAAGAGTAGTACATATCTGGATAAAAATAACAATTAGCGGAAGGTAGCCTTTAACTGTTAACTGGAAATGCTACTAAGGCAAAAAGACACAAGGCCTCTTTGTTGTTCCGTTTACAATTATGCCTTAAAACCTTAGGTAACTGCAGATAATTATTTTGGTAATTTTACCAACAAAAAATTCTAGTTTTCAATAACTATGGTTACTATATAACAACATTTCAAATCTATTCACCTGTTATTTTTTTAAAGGGGGGGAAAGTCCAAATGCTCTTATTTTCAATAATTTACTTAATAGGTTAGCCTACCTCTAAACCATCCTGGGTACTTCTGTCTGGACACATCATATATATTTTACATTTTTTTATATCTACTGGCACTCCTTGACTGCATCTGCTGTTTTCTTGTAAAAGTGAACTTTAGGGGCCTTGAAGGCTCATTTACATGGGTGCTTTGGCCAGCACAGCATGAATAAGCCCCTTTTTAATCTGGCAGAAGCTGCGGGAGCCGCTGCAATCTGTGTGCAGGCCTCCTATGTTACTCTGTAGGGACACTGTAAGGACCCAGTCGTACGTCCTAATTTGGCACTGAACGCACACTATCTGCAGCAGGATTTTTGCTTGTACATCGTTGTTTTTGATAATGCACTAAGCTCAAGTGAATTTTCAATTTGCAATGGGAATTTTTCATTTAACTTAGTGAATGAGGTGAGACTGTAATTACCGGTACTTTAATCATCCAGTCATGTGCAAGAAAAAATCCTGTCTTTTAATATTTTTATTTTCTTAGATTTAAATTAAAATAGCATTTAAAATAAGTAGGAACACTAAAAATAGCTCAAGAGTAGGGATGAGCTTCACGTTCGAGTCGAACCCATGTTCGACTCGAACATCGTCTGCTCGATCGTTCGCCGAATTACGAACGATATGGGCTGTTCGCGCCTAATTCGTGTGGCGCATCACGGCGCATAATTCACTGCGGCATCGCAGTGCATTTTTGGCTGATGATTGGCCAAGCATGCACTATGACCCGCATGCTTGGCCAATCACAGCGCCGTCAGTAGAGAGAGCTGTAATTGGCCAAAGCCAGGGTGGCTTTGGCCAATTATGGCTCAGGGGGTTTAGAACACGCCCCACACTATATAAGGCCACCTGCATGGCGGCCCTGTGTAGTGTGTTCCGGCATGCTTAGAGAGAGAGAGAGACAGTGTCATTTCATTTGAGTTAGGCAGGACAGTCAGTGAGTTAGCTGCACTTACAGTATATTGTGTATATATATGCATCCCAGGTGTTGTATATATATATATATATATATATATATATATATATATATATATATACACTGTATTCAGTTTAGCTAGATCCGTTCCTGTTATCTTCCTACTAACAGGCAGGCTTGTCTTGTTACAGTATTTACAGCTACCTGAAATAAATTGCTGGTGTTCTTTTGATCCTATTAGTACCAAAGTCAGGCAGCTAGACTATTTACAGTTAGTGTAGTGCATCCTCCTCACAGTGTTCAGTTAAAGTTACAAGTTAGTTCAGTGTGACCTCTGCACAGTGTTCAGCCAAAACTACAAGTTAGTGTAGTGCGTCCTCCTCACAGTGTTCAGCTAAAGCTACAAGTTAGTTTAATGTGACCTCTGCACAGTGTTCAGCTAAAGCTACAAGTTAGGGTAGTGCATCCTCCTCACAGTGTTCAGCTAAAGCTACAAGTTAGTGTAGTGCGACCTCTGCACAGTGTTCAGCTAAAACTTCAAGTTAGTGTAGTGCGTCCTCCTCACAGTGTTCAGCTAAAGCTACAAGTTAGTTTAGTGTGACCTCTGCATAGTGTTCAGCTAAAGCTACAAGTTAGTGTAGTGCGTCCTCCTCACAGTTTTCAGCTAAAACTACAAGTTAGTGTAGTGCGACCTCTGCACAGTGTTCAGCTAAAGCTACAAGTTAGTGTAGTGCGTCCTCCTCACAGTGTTCAGCTAAAGCTACAAGTTAGTTTAGTGTGACCTCTGCACAGTGTTCAGCTAAAGCTACAAGTTAGGGTAGTGCATCCTCCTCACAGTGTTCAGCTAAAGCTACAAGTTAGTGTAGTGCGACCTCTGCACAGTGTTCAGCTAAAACTACAAGTTAGTGTAGTGCGTCCTCCTCACAGTGTTCAGCTAAAGCTACAAGTTAGTTTAGTGTGACCCCTGCACAGTGTTCAGCTAAAGCTACAAGTTAGGGTAGTGTGTCCTCCTCACAGTGTTCAGCTAAAGCTACAAGTTAGTGTAGTGTGACCTCTGCACAGTGTTCAGCTAAAGCTACAAGTTAGTGTAGTGCATCCTCCTCACAGTGTTCAGCTAAAACAACAAGTTAGTGTAGTGCGACCTCTGCACAGTGTTCAGCTAAAGCTACAAGTTAGTGTAGTGCGTCCCCCTCACAGTGTTCAGCTAAAACTACAAGTTAGTTTTTTGTGAGCTCTGCACAGTGTTCAGCTAAAGCTACCTGTAGAAAGTTGGTGGTGTTTTCCTGATCCTATCACTACCGCAGGCAGGTAAATAAGCTACAAGTTATATTTTTGCGAGCTCTGCACAGTGTTCACCTAAAGCTTCCTGTAGAAGGTTGGTGGTGTTTTCCTGATCCTATCACTACCGCAGGCAGCTAAATAAGCTACAAGTTATTTTTTTGCGAGCTCTGCACAGTGTTCAGCTAAAGCTACCTGTAAAAGGTTGGTGGTGTTTTCCTGATCCTATCACTACCGCAGGCAGCTAAATAAGCTACAAGTTATTTTTTTGCGAGCTCTGCACAGTGTTCCACTAAAGCTACCTGTAGAAGGTTGGGGGTGTTCTCATACTACAGGCAGGTAGTTGATTTTGCTAGCAGCAGTATCAGGATATATATATATATATATATATATATATATCCCAATCCATTAGTATGTCTGGAAGGCCAACAAGGAGAGGCAGACAGTCACAAGCCAATAAAAGAGGGCAAGCAGGCTCTGTGTCTAGAGGCAACAGTGCTGGTCGTGGAGACGGTGCATCGTCATCAGCACATGGCCGTGGGACGCGCTTGGCCTTTTTTTCGGCAGCTGGCCGTGTTGAACCGCAACATGCGGAAGACTTGGTCGAGTGGATGACCAAGCCGTCATCATCCTCCTCATCCTCTCTCACCCATGCTCAGGGTACTTTGTCTGGCAAAGCAGCTGCCAACACGGCCTCTTCCCTCGGCTCAATGGCATCAGTGACTCCTTCCCTAGCCCCACCATGTCCTCCTGAGGAGTCCCTCAACTGTTTGACCACAGTGTTGGGTACATACTCCAGGAGGATGCCCAGCTTTTAGAATGCTCTGATGATGATAATGAGCTAGATGAAGGCAGTAACGTGAGCACGGACAGAGGGGGTGCCCAAGAAGGACAGCAATCTGGCAGTCATGCTCCCCCTGCTGCAGCATACTGCCAGGTTTGCTCCGGTGATGAGGAGGGAGGGTATGATGAGGTCACTGACTCAACGTGGGTGCCTGATAGGAGAGAGGAGGAGGAGGAGGAGGCACATCACCAACGAGGCAGGATGCCCTTCAGGGGCCAGCCTAAGGGCAGCACACTGACTGCATCACACCCCGAAGTTCCGCATATGCAGGGCGCTGCTGTCTCTACGAGTTATTTCAAAAGTTCTTTGGTGTGGGCCTTTTTTGAGACGAGTGCATCAGATCGCACCGCTGCTATTTGCAACATATGTCTCAAGCGTATCTCACGTGGCCAAAACATCTCCCGCTTGGGCACCACATGCTTGACCAGACATATGTTGACCTGCCATTCAGTTCGTTGGCAAGCGTATCTAAAAGACCCACACCGAAGAACAAAGAGGACCTCTCCTTGCTCCTCATCAGCTGAGATCTCCAACCCCACTATACCTTCAGTCCTCTCTGAGACCTGCACTGAGAGGAATGAAGGTGTAGAATTAGGTGCGTCACAGCCAAGTACTTGTGGGCAATCTGCTTTTGGTACACTAAAGTCAGATTGTACCAGGCAGATTTCCCTTCCCCGGCTGCTGCACCACCGAAAGAAGTTCGCTCCCAGCCATCCACATGCCCAGTGGTTGAATGCCAGCTTGGCAAAATTGTTAGCACTTCAACTGCTGCGTTTTCAGTTGGTAGACTCTGCCCCCTTCCGTGAGTTTATGGAATGTGCGGTTCCTCAGTGGTAGGTACCCAAACGCCACTTTTTCTCACGGAAGGCGATTCCGGCTCTCTACCAGCATGTGGAAGGCAATGTCCATGCCTCGCTGGACAGGGCGGTAAGATGCATATTACCGCTGACTCATGGTCCAGCAGGCATGGACAGGGATGTTACCTAAGTTTCACCGCACATTGGGTGACTCTGCTGGCAGCTGGGAAGGATGCAGGACAAAGTGCAGTAGTGTTGGAGTTTGTTCCGCCACCACGCCTCCAAAATGCCACTACTAATGATTGTGACACACCTCTCTCCTCCACCCCCTCCTCTTCTTCTTCCTCCATGGCCTCTTCCTGTGCTTTGTCCTCGGAACCAGTGGTGCTCCGTAGCCGTTCAAGGGGCTACGCAAGTATGCAGGCCAAAACATGCCATGCGGTGCTTGAGCTGGTGTGCTTGGGGGACAGGAGCCACACTGGGGCAGAGGTTTTGTCAGCTCTGCAGGGGCAGGTGCAGAGGTGGTTGACGACACGCCAACTTAAGGCAGGAATGGTGGTTTGCAACAATGGCACCAACCTCCTCTCTGCCCTCCGACAGGGACAAATGACCCATGTGCCCTGTTTGGCTCACGTCCTTAACTTGGTGGTGCAGCAGTTCTTGGGCAGGTACCCGGGCTTACAGGATGTCCTCAGGCAGGCCAGGAAAGTCTGTGTGCATTTCCGCCGGTCCTATAATGCCAGTGCTCGGCTGGCAGACCTCCAAAAGGAGTTTAACCTGCCCAAGAACCGCCTAATCTGTGACATGCCCACCAGGTGGAACTCAACGTTGGCCATGCTGCAGCGGCTGCACATGCAGCAGAGGGCCGTCAATGAGTACCTGTGCGACTATGGCACCAGGACAGGGTCAGGGAAGCTTGTTTTTTTTTCCCACGCCAGTGGGCCATGATCAGGGATGCATGCACTGTCCTGTCACCATTTGAGGAGACCACGAGGATGGTGAGCAGTGACAGTGCATGCATCAGTGACACTGTCCCCCTTGTCCACCTATTGGAGCACACTCTGCGTGGAATAATGGACAGGGCACTTGAGGCAGAACAGAGGCAGAAAGAGGAGGACGTCCTTAGCTCTCAAGGCCCCCTTTATCCAGACAGTGTTCCTGCGTGCCCGCCGATCACACAGGAAGAGGACGAAGAGGAGGAAGATTGTGTCAGTATGGAGGTGGAGCCTGGCACTTAGCATCAGCAGCAGTCTTTAAGGGATCAGTCCCAAGAAACACATGGACTTGGCTGGGAGGAGGTGGCTGCGGACCATGTCCTCCTTAGTGACCCAGAGGACTCCGGACCGAATGCCTCATCAAATCTGCGCTGCATGGCCTCCCTGGTCCTGCAAAGCCTACGTAAGAATCCTCGTATTCGTGGTATCAAGGATAAGGACCAATACTGGCTGGCCACCCTCCTTGATCCACGTTACAAGGGTAAGGTTGCGGACCGTATCTTGCCATCACAGAGGGAGCAGAGGATGAAACATCTTCAGGAGGCCTTGCAGAAAGGTCTGTGCAACGCATTCCCAGAGACTGGGAGGTTACAAACTCCTGTTTCTGGACAACGTGTTGCTGAGGCTTCGGTCAGTCAAAGAAGGAGCGGTGGAGAAGGTGGCCATCTGACCGATGCATTCAGACAATTTTTTAGTCTGCAGCCCCAAGGTATGATCGGTTCCAGCAACCATCGCCAGCGTCTGTTTTACATGGTGCAGGAATACCTAGGGGCAAGATCTGACTTGGACACCTTTCCCACCGAAAATCCTCTGGGTTACTGGGTCTTGAGTATGGATCACTGGCCAGAGCTTGCACAGTATGCAATTGAGCTATTGGCTTGTCCTGCATCCAGCGTTCTTTTGGAACGCACATTCAGTGCTACTGGAGGCTTTGTAACCGATCACGTGCATCTGTCCACCGACTCGGTCGATCGACTGACCTTTATAAAAATGAATCAGTCTTGGATCACCACCAGCTACCAAGCACCTAAAGCTTATGTAACCGAATATTTTTTTTTGAAATCTCAGATCCCTTCAAAGACTGCCTATGCTGATGCTGAGTGACTGTCCTGAGTAATTATCCTCTTCCTCCTCAATGATCACGCTGATAGCTTGTAAGAACATTTTTGGTTCTGGGCACCGCCACCAGTGCCTAAGGCCCAATTTTTCAGCCCCTGTTTAACAGGGGTGTGTTATTACAATTTTTGATGCAATACTTTGCAGCAGGGCTCATTTCTGCATTCCAACTAGAGTATCTGTGAGGGGTTACAGTGTTGTGGCACCAGCACCAGTGCCTAAGGCCCAATTTTTCAGCCCCTGTCTAACAGGAGTGTGTAATTACAATTTTTGATGCAATACTTTGCAGCAGGGCTCGTTCCTGCGTTCCAACTAGAGTATCTGTGAGGGGTTGCAGTGTTGTGGCACCAGCACCAGTGCCTAAGGCCCAATTTTTCAGCCCCTGTTCAACAGGGGCATGTAATCACAATTCTTGATCTAATATTTCACATCAGGGCCTGTTTCTGCGCCCACCAAGAGCGAGTGAGGACTTACAGTGTTGTGGCACCAGCACCACCACCACCACCAAAGGCCCAATTTTTCTGCCCCTGTTCAACAGGGGCATGTAATTACAATTCTTGATCTAATATTCTACAGCTGGGCCCTGTGAGGGCTTACAGTGTTGTGGCCACAACAACACCTAAGGCCAAAATTTCTGCTGAGTATATAGGGCAGGCCCCTACTTTCAAACATCCAACTTACAAACGACTCCTACTTGCAAACAGAAGGAGACAACAGGAAGTGAGATGAAATCTACCCCTAGGAAGGGAAATTCTCTCCTGTAAGAGTTAATATGGGAAAAACATTTCTCCTTTCCACTGATGCTTTATCACCAATCCTTGTTTCACAAAAAACCCAAAATTTTCAAAAAACATTTGTCATTGGGACAAAAAGTGAGGTGAAATCTTCTGAAGAGGAGCACAGGCAGCAAAACAAATGTCACAGGGGTGATAACCCTTCCCTATATTTTCCAAAAAGCTTAAAATAGATTTTTTGGCTGGAGCTAAACACGTTCAAAATGTACCAGTTCAAAATTACAAACAGATTCTACTTAACAACAAACCTACAGTCCCTGTCTTGTTTGCACCGCCTGTATACTGCTGTTCAGAGTATAAAGGGTCTTTCTCTTTTTTAATTTGGGTGCGGGGTTCCCCTTAATATCCATACAGGACCCAAAGGGCCTGGTAATGGACTGGAGGGTACCCATGCCGTTTGTCTCACTGATTTTCATCCATTGCCAGGACCCGACATTACATTAAAGCGACAAGCTGTTTTAAATGACTTGTTTTCCTTTAAAAATGTCATTTTGTGCAGGGACTGTTCTAAGCACGGGAAACACGCACCACATTACAGGCATACTATAGACACCTCCCAGGTACAATATTTAAAGGAATATTTCACTTTTTTTTTTTTTTTACTTTAAGCTTTATTAAAATCACTGCTCTGAAAAAACGGCCGTTTTTAAAAGTTTTTTTTGCATTGATACCCTGGGGTAGGACCCGGGTCCCCAAACCCTTTTTAGGACAATACCATGCAAATTAGCCTTTAAAATTAGCACTTTTGATTTCGAACGTTCGAGTCCCATAGACTTCAATGGGTTTCTAACGTTCATGCGAATTTTCGGTCCGTTCCCAGGTTCTAGTGCGAACCGAACCGGGGGGTGTTCGGCTCATCCCTACTCAAGAGCAATGGACTAAGTTTTCAATCACTTTTACCATCAGTGTTTTAGGACCTTAGTAACCATTGTGATATCTACAGTGTGCACAGTGTACATGAAAGACTTTCTTTTCTATATTGTAGTGAATTTGAGTACTAAAAATGCCCTTTCTAAAAACCAAGGCCTGGTGATTAAAACTATTGCTTTTTCCATATAATCTAGTGCAGTTTGCTAATTATGGTTTATATAGCCAGTAGCAGATCAGGAACTTGGATATATGTTCAGCTGGTAATAAAAGACTATTAATGTACCGTGTGGTAGAGCATACTGTTGGGTGGATGTATTCCAATCCATAAAATATGATTTATTCTGTTCACTAAGTTGTTTCCCTGTTCTTGTTACATTGTCAGATGGAACATTTAAGGCAGTTCATTTGAACTTGAGCAGATGTGATGTTATAGCACATATCCTCCTTAATTAAATCAGTCTATATCGATTATATGTTTCTAATTATCATACTACCTGTACAATTAATTAGACGGAATGCATCAGTAATATGTCAAATACCTACAAGGGCATCAATGAGATGAAAGGTACAGTAATCCTATTGGAAACTTTATTTACATTTATGTGGTGCTAAAGGCTCAAGGTTTTTTACCCTGATGCATTCTATGCATGAAGGTAAAAAAAAACCTTCTCTGTGTAGCAGCCCCCCTAATACTTACCTGAGCCCCATCTCTATCCAGCGATGTGTATGAGTGCCTCAGTTCTCCAGAGACTCTGCCTCCTCATTGGCTGAGCCATTGGCTCCTGCTGCTGTCAATCACAGCCACTGAGCCAATCAGGAGAGAGAGGGGGGGCAGGGTCAAGCCATGGCTCTGTGTGTGAATGAACACGCGGAGGAGCAGCTTGAAAGCGAGTCTGTTCGAGTGCCCTCATTGTAAGCTGCTTGCTGTGGGGGCACACAGCAGGAGCGAGGGGGCCAGGAGTGCCGGAGGGGACACTAAGAGGAGAATTGGGGCTGCTCTGTGCATAACCGCTGCATAGAGCAGGTAGGTATAACATGTTTGTTATTAAAGTAAAAAAAAAGAGGCTTTAATATCACTTTAAGCCTTTTGTGCAGTTTATCAACTGTTAGCAAATAAAATATACTTATGTTTACAGTTTTAATAACATGCTATTTTTCAAAGCTGTAATCCCTTACATTTTGAATGTGGCATTTCTTTAAAGAGTCACTCCACTATTGCTGAGAAAAAACATTCCCCTCTGGGTGATCTATGTACATTGCAGGGATCTTGACAAACTTTGTTGCAGCTTCCTACATTTTGTTATTCTGAAAAACCCTACGTTCACACCTATGCATTTTTAGTGCATTTTGCAGTTTGCAGAAACGCGCTACAGTCCATTTAACATGGTTTCTTATGGTACTAGTTCACATCTATGGATTTGCGGCCAGTGCGTTTTTAGAAAAAAGGTTGGGGACTTTTTTTCACAATTTGCGGCTAATAGACTTCAATAGAGCTGCGCTAGAAACGCAAGTGGTGCATTTTTGATGCGATTTTTAATGATTTTTAATGTGTTTTGCCGTTCTCATTTTACCATTGTAGATAGTTGGTTGCTAAGCAGGGCGCCTTAACAGCCAATGAGTTATCAGCTGTCAGCGGGCTTCCCACTCGCTCATCCCCTCCCCTTCCTGACCTGCCAGGTGGCATGCTCGGATAAGGGTCTAGTATGAATTTTGGGGGGACCCCACACCATTTTGTTTTTATAATACAAAATCCTGAAGGGCCTGGTATGGACCTTGGGTGGGGGGGGACCCCACACCGTCTTTTTCGCAATTTTTTTGCTGGCAAATTTTCTTTATTTTTTTACCCTCCTTAGCAACCAGCTATATACAGTATGTTTCATAGTGCGTTTTTGAATAGAAAAAAAAAGTAAACCGCAAAATGCATGAAAACTACATGCAAAAACGCATAAACGCTGGTTTAAAAATACAGAATGCACTGAAAAAGTGCCTTAAAAATGCATCAAGTGCAGCTGCATAGATGTGAACCTAGACTAAATACCTTTTTTTTTGCCTGTATCCAAATGTTCAAAGTGAAAGTGATTTTTTCATTATTGATCAGCTTCAAATAAGGAACATGGCAGGGTCTAAATTCCTTTAGACATGATTAACCATTTGAAAGTATCTCACCAAAATTGACATTTCTGTTGCAGGGGATGCCCAAAATTTGATTTGTATCTTGGTGCACACATCAGAGAAAATCAGTAAGTTAATCACACAATTAGAGTGAAAAACTAAACAGCGCTATGAATAGAAAAAAATATACTGTGCAACTTACTCAAATGCCTATGTTAATATAAAGCATGATTCACACCTATGCAGGTTGCAGTTTGCATATTCCAGGTGCATTTCACATTTTTCAATACACATTTTTGATCGATTAAAGTCTATGGAACCAAAAACCAGAAAAAAGTACCTGGCCCTTTCCATATAATGTACAGATGTGAACGTGACCCATAGGAAACCATGTTAAATGGACTGTAAATCTGAAAATGCACTAAAAAATGCATAGGTGTGAACCATGCCTAAATAACCATAACCATTTTCACTGTGTTCGTGTGTGATTAAATCATTTTAAAACTCATGAAAAGATTCAACACATAATAGCCCAGATCAATATATGTATTGATAAAGCCTTATACGTGTCATACAAACCACAAAGCAAAAAAAACAAAAAGTACTTCAATGTGCACGTGCTTGTAACTTCAAAGTGCTCCACAAACTGTGACTGGGCTTCCAGAAGACACCCATTGAGTGAAACACATTGAGATGAGTGATGTCACACCCAGTTGTATCATTTCCGGTCTATGGAAGGCACACTGGTTCAAAGAGTCTGAACATCGGCGTTTACAAACATTTAACTGCTGTAAATACTGAGCAATTTAAGTGAGCATTCATTTTTTTCAAGTAAAGGGGGCATTTATTTATAGTAAAAAATGGTACGCAATCAAAATGTTGATGGTCTTTCCATTCCTTAACCCACTTGAGCAGATGCATCCTGGAGGCTTGGAATAAGATGATTTGATCTGAATAAGACCAGTTACCACACAACTGCTGTTATGACCCTTGATTAAGTTTAATGGTCATATAGTTCCGATAAGTGAACAGTGTGAAATGGGTTTTTGGCACAGTCACGGTTTGTGGAGCACTTTGAAGTTACAGGCATGTGGATAGTGAAGTTCTTCAACCTCTACAAGGGGACTTTTGTTTTTTCGCTTTTGTGGTTTATATGACATGTATGGGACTTTATCAATTCATATATTTATTTTGACTATTATGTGCTGAATCTTTGCACAAGTTTTAGAATTATTTCATAGCACATGGACACAGTGAAAAATGGTTATGGGTATTTATTAAAGTTTGTATCAACATAGGCATTTGAGTAAGTTGCACAGTATATATTTTTCTAATCATACCACTGTTCAATTTTTTTACTCTAATTGTCTTCACTAGGTGGCAGTGTACACACACACTTGGAACAGCAGGCTGTGACACACACATTTGTTTTTTTGTAAGTTTTTTTTCTAGGTGCAAGGGTTTTTTGTGTATATTTTAGCCAATTGCACATACAGAAAAAGACATTTCTGGGGTTGAGTTCCGTACGCTATCTGTGTACAGAAAGCATACAACTGGATGCTAGCTGTGATCATGTGCACAGTTCTATACAAGCTACAATAGTCCACAGTGCATAGTTAATAGTAGTGCATAGAAGGTTGCTTTACATCAGCATATTTAAAAAAAAAATAGAGATTTGGAGGAGGCTGAGAGCAATAGAAGGAGCTTTTTTTTGAGCCAGTAATACATACTTAGAAGTTTGTTTTAAAACAGAGTCTAGTCTACGACGAGCCGAGAAAATGAAGTTCAATGCTTCCGAGCATGCATCGAATTGTTTCCAAGCATGCGTGATTTTTGCGCGTCCAAATTGCATACAGACGAACGCATTTTCAGATAGAAACGTTTTCCAACCGAAAAATAGAGAACCTGCTCTCAATCTTTTGCTGGCTGGAATTCTGCCAGCAAAAGTCCGATGGAGCATACACACGGTCGCAGTTTCTGACCAAATGCTCTCATCGGACTTTTGCTGGCGGAATTTTCGCTCGTGTGTACGGGGCATAAAACAAGAAACTATATTGACTTACTAAGTAACAAATACTTGTTTATTTTAAATTGTTCCGTTTTAAATTTCAAAACAATGAAATTCAGCTTATACTAAAAAACTGGAGGATAGCTTCACACCTATGTGTTGTGGTAACGCCTCATCCGCAGTGTCGTGTGTACACTGTGATACAATGATGCAGGTATACTTTTTTTTACAATGCAGTGCATTACAATGTATGGCAATGCATTGCAAGATACTGCATCGATACTGCATATGGAGTTGAATGAATGTAATTTTAAAAAAATGTAAAAAAAAAATTAAGCACAAAACACACCAAGCGCACCACACCATAATGGACACCTGCTGATTGGAAAAGGCCCTTAGTGGTGTTGGTGCACTACAGTGTACTAACACACGTAATGTACATTACCACAATGTGTGTGGCGTATGTGTGGTGCAAGAAGGATCACATTTTTGCTTCCAGGAGTCACAAGTATGTATGTATACAGCTGCTTGTACAAATCAGTGACAGGCTGACAAACACTGTGGCATGTAATCATCCCCTGTATGCATGTAACCTCTCATATATATGCCTACAAGCACACAGCTATGGCATTTTGAATGAACAGCTATGATCAGCAGCTTTGCAGACGCTGATCATAGCTATTATTATTTTTTTTTTATTCTTTATTTTATTTTATAAAAATGTCATCATACAAAAATTGAAAACATGTATTTGCATTACATCTCAACAAACACATATCATTATCCTTATACCCTCCCCCCATTCCACCCGCACCTTGTATCCAAAATCCAAAAGGCAGTTCATCTATCGTTGTCTTCATGCCCCAACCCTCATTTCCTGTCGCATCATGGCAGCATACACTTTGGGTTGTGACTCCGCCCCCACAACCTGATAGGACCACATAGCTATAAATTGTAGAGAGGGCCCCCACCCCAGTATTCTCTTATTTTTCCTCACCTGTCAGGACCGAACGGATTAAGAAGCACCCCCTTACCGCATTCGCCCCAGCCAGGTTCTAGCCTCTCCTGGGTGGAAGTCCTTGCCTGTACAGCCTCTAAATGATCTAGATGGAAGGAACCCCACTCTGGTGGTCTCAGGGGTATGTTGCGGCTCCAGTATAAGCCTTAATTAGGCTTAGTTGTGTGCAGCGGTCTCCAGAAACCTTTTTACCTTGTTTTGTGTAGTTATCCTGGGCATTGTAGTCCCTCTGTGCCTCCCCCTGGCACGCCGAGCATCTCGGCGCTTCCGCGCATGCGCAGTACACAGCCTCAGGGCACCCTTTCGTTTTTGTCAGGTTCCAAGATGACGCCGAGCATAGCGCGGCGCTACTGCGCATGCACGAGCGGGATGTGACCTCGGTGGCCATGGCGGCAATTTTAAAAGCTCAAGCCTGTCATTCTGTGTTCCTCCTGTTGCCTGAAGGTACCCTGCCTGCATTTTCAGCTGTATCTACACTCCTGACATTCACCCCCTCTGGGTAAGTGGTTTCCTTTCTCCTTACACCTTTCTTCTTGGCTGCTTGCATGTTTATACCTGCCTGTATCTCTCCCAGGTGTATCACCTTTCCTTTTCTATGGAGGCCGCTGCCCCAGCAGATCACCATCAGCCTAATAGGTAAGGGGGGGGATTCCCATGGTAAGTAGTGAAGATCGAAAAAGAGAGCAGGATCATACTAACGCTGCCTAATTGGTCAGCCCTATCAGGTCTTCAAGATCGTCAAAATCAAGGCGAAGAGAGACCTCATGCAGGAGAAGCCGCTCCAGCCATAGACAAAGCCGCTCACACGGAAGAAGTCGCTCAGGCCACAGGGGAAGCCGTAGAAGGAGTCGATCCTACTCAAGGCATAGACGTTCCTACCACAGAAGATCCCCTGCACGTAGATACCAGTCTCCTGTACACCCCTCCTGCCCGGCTGGGAATGCTTGCTGGGTATGCAGGGCCACAGCCCTACCAGACAAACTGGCTTGCTGCAGATGTATTGATGAGGCCACCAGGGAGAAAGAGCTGGATACTATAGAGCCTACCGGTGTCCCTGCTCTGCATGTCTCATCTCCATATGCAGGGGCTACAGCCCAGAGCGCCTCACCATCCCATCCCAGTACATAAAGGGAACAAGAATTCCCGTCAGACGATGAAGAGCTGGAAGCATCAGCTGGATTTGATTTTTCGCTTATAGGACCTTTCGTGAAATCGGTCAAGGAAGCGATAAACTGGGAGGAACCTGAGGAGGTACAGCAGAAGCAGAGGAAGTATTTCCTGAATCTCAAAAGAGTCCCAGAAGCTTTTCCATTCATCGATGAGCTAGATGAGCTTATTAAGGAGGAATGGCAGAACCCCGAAAAGAAGATTAGTCTATCCAACAGGCTTACCAAATTGTACCCACTGAAAGAGCCCAAGGTATCTCCCTTGGTTTCCCCTCCAGTAGTAGCTTCTTTGATGCGCCTAGCCAGACACGTGACGCTCCCCATTGAAGACGCAGTGACGTTCAGGTACCTGCTGGACAGAAAGGTCGATACAGATCTTAAAAGGGCTTACCTTTTTGCAGGGGGCACCTGCACACCAGCGGTGACACTGGCCGCCATTGGGAAAACTATTTCCAGTTGGTCTTCTAATACCGCAAAACTCGTCACTGAGGGCGCAGATCAAGAACAGATCATTAAGGTCCTACAAGAACTTAGCCTTGCAGGGGACTTTGGGCGGAAGCTTCCATGGACACTATTAGATCCGCATCAAGGTCCATGTTAGCCGCTGTAATGGCCAGAAGGGCGCTATGGCTTAAACCCTGGTCGGCCGACCCTGCCTCAAAATCCAATTGGTGCCGAATTTCGTACGATGGGGTAAGCCTCTTTGGGGCAAAGCTGGATACTGCAATTTCTAAAGTGACAGGTGGAAAGTCAGGTCTCATACCATCAGACAGAAGACCAAAACAACAAAGGCCGCCTTCATTTAAACGCAATCTCCCGGATAGATATAGGGATGCAAAATTCTATAGGCCCGGGAAGGAATACAGGAGAAGTTGGAAAAACCCTCAGACATCCTTCCTCAAATTCCAGAAACCCAAAACCCCTGCCTCCAATGACCAGAAGTCCTTTTGAAGGTACGCCCGCCCAACCAGCAGTGGTGGGTGCCAGGCTCACAAAGTTCAAACTGGTTTGGGCGGGAATGATAAAAGACCCGTGGACAGTATCCACCATCCATTTCGGGCACAGGTGGTCATTCAAAGATCGCCCCCCAAGGGATCAATTTTGCTCAACCAAACTTCCTCCTTCCCGAGAGAAAAGGCTGTCTTTGGTCCAGTACATCCAAGATCTGCTCCAAAAGCAAGCAATAGTGGAGGTCTCACCATCACAAAGAGGAAAAGGTTTCTATTCCCCACTCTTCTTAGTAAAAAAGAAGTCGGGGGACTTTCGTCCAGTCTTGGACCTAAAAAACCTCAACCGGTCAATCCGGATAGAAACGTTCAAGATGGAAAGCCTACAATCAATCCTCCAAGCGATAAACCGGGGAGATTGGATGCTTTCAATCGACCTCCAGGACACATACCTACATATCCCTATCCACGCCGAATTCCAAAAATTCCTCCGTTTCACTCTAAACAGTTGGCACTTCCAATTTCGAAGTCCCCCTGTTTGGGATCTCCACCGCACCCAGGACATTTACGAAGGTCCTATTACCCCTAATAGCCCACTTGAGAGAAAAAGGATTAAGGGTCCACCATTACCTGGACGACATCCTGCTTCTATCAGACGGCAAGGAGTCTCTCATCCAACATCGGGGAGTTTTGGTCTCCACGTTACAGTCCCTAGGGTGGCTGATAAATTGGAAGAAAAGCAACATCCATCCCACACAGAGAATGGTCTTTCTGGGGGCCGAGCTGGATACAAGGGAGAACACAGTGGAGCTTCCACGGGAAAAGATTCCTCTCCTAATTCAGAGGTTGAAGAGGGCAATCTCGGCCACAAGGCTACCGGCCAGAGCATGCCTCAGTATCCTGGGCTCCTTAGCGTCCACCATTCCAATGGTCCAGTGGGTACAATGGAATTCGAGGCCTCTCCAAATATCCTTTCTGCGCCAGTGGAACGGTACCTCAATGTCCCAGCCGACCTACATCTCTCAGGAGGTAAAACAATCATTGCATTGATGGACACGACCTCGCAACTTGGGAAGATGCAAGCACATAATCACTCCTCATCAAGAGATAGTGACCTCAGATGCCAGTCTGCAGGGATGGGGGGCTCACTATCAGGACTATGCAGCTCAGGGCCACTGGCAATTCAGGACACAGGACTCAGTGTCGAAAGTTTTGGAGATGAAAGCAGCGTTTCAGGCTCTCCTCGCCTTCAGCTCTCTCTTGAGGGAGAAGCATGTCCTTCTGAGGATGGACAACAAAGTGGCGGTCGCCTATATCAACAGGCAGGGGGACACCTGAAGCAGGTCCATGATGCAGGAGGTCCGTCCTGTTCTGTAATGGGCACAGCTGAACCTGTTGGACTTAAGGGCGGTTTATGTTCTGGGAGTCCAGAACGTCTTGGCCGACTCGCTGAGCAGGAATTTCACATCCAACAATGAGTGGTCTCTGAGTCTCCAGCCCCATGCTCTCATATCCCGGACCTGGGGTTCACCAGAGATAGACCTGGCTGCAACTCTGGAAAACGCAAAATGACAAAGATTCCTGTCAAGGATACCATTTCCTTCGGCGGAGGGGACGGATTACCTCCAACACCCCTGGGATTTTCACCTGGGATACATTTTTCCTCCGACTCCCCTCATAGCGAGATTTCTCCTGAGGCTCAAGAAATCAACGGCATTGGTGGTAGCAGTAATTCCTTTCTGGCCGAGGAGGCCATGGTTTACTACCCTCATGCAGCTGAACACGGCAGATCCCCTGCTCCTCCCGTTGTCGACGGACCTGCTCTCCCAGGGTCATCTTCTTCACCCAAACCCGGAGAAGCTACATTTGATGGCATGGAGACTGAAAGGGCTAGGTACCTAGAGCAAGGCTGTTCCCAGAAGGTGGTGGATACCTTACTCCAGGCCAGAAGACCTACCACCAACAACACATACAGATGGGTCTGGGAGAAATTTGTCACTTTCACTCAACAGCAAGGTTGGGACTCATCCTCCCCGTCTGTGTCACAGGTCCTGGAATTTCTTCAATTAGGCCTAGAGAAAGGCCTTAGGTCAAGCACCCTGAAGGTTCAGGTGTCGGCCCTGTCCGCCTTGACAGGAGTTAAATGGGCACAAGATCCTCTTGTAATTCAGTTTCAAAGGGCCTGTCTAAAACTGAGGCCCCCCAGAAAACTTTCCTTCCCAGTCTGGGACCTCTCAGTTGTTCTGGAAGCACTATCTAAGGAACCCTTTTTCCCAATCGAGAGCATCTCCCTCTGGGATCTAACACTAAAAGTTTTGTTCTTAATAGCCATAACATCAGCTAAAAGGGTGTCAGAGATGCAAGCTCTAATGGTTAGCGAACCATATCTGGTTGTTTTTCCAGACAGACTAGTCCTAAGACCTTCGGATCTATTCATCCCCAAGGTATCCTCATCCTTCCATCAGGAGATTAATCTCCCAGCACTAAGCACGGATCAGGGCGATCCTCACCCATTAGATGTCAAAGGTAGAAGGAGAAATATCTCTCGGCAACCAAATCCATCAGAAAGACGGAAAGTCTCCTAATTATCCCGCATGGATTCAGGAGAGACCAAGCAGCATCCTCACGCACCATTGCTTCATGGCTAGTAAAGACCATCAAGAAGGCCTATTCAATAAGTAATCATCAAATACCTGAGGGCTTAAGGGCACACTCCACCAGGGCAGTGGCAACCTCCTGGGCGGCATATTGTAGAGTCTTGGTGGAGATAATTTGCAGATCGGCTACCTGGTCTTCCAGGAGCACCTTTATGTCTCATTATAAGGTGGATTCCGCTTGCTTATCCACAGTGGATTTCTGAAGATCCATTATCCAGGCCAATTCTTCTATCCTTTGTTAATAAACTTAGTTTGCATTCCCACCCAGTTTTGCGAGTTATTCCCCAAAGTGTATGCTGCCATGATGCGACAGGAAAACGGAAAATTATATACTCACCTTTCCATAATTTTCCTTTCCTGTCGCATTTTCATGGCAGCATACAATCTCCCACCCTTCTGAGGTGATATACAGAGAATACTGGGGCGGGGGCCCTCTCTACAATTTATAGCTATGTGGTCCTATCAGGTTGTGGGGGCGGAGTCACAACCCAAAGTGTATGCTGCCATGAAGATGCGACAGGAAAGGAAAATTACGGAAAGGTGAGTATACAATTTTCCGTTTTATTTATTGAGTTACTGCCTCAACATAACTCCATGATTTTTTAAACTCCTTCCACTTTTCCCATTTATCTTTACGGTCTGCCCCCATCTTGTGCTTCCTCCCCTTTATCATCTAAATTCTCCAAATGATATATTTCATTTATGCAGTACCCAATCCCGAATTTTAGGACTATCTACTTCCTGCCATTTTTTTGGTATAATGCCGCGTACACACGATCGGACTTTCTGGCATACTTGGTCCGACACACTTTCCGACGGACTTTGTCCGCCAGGTGTGCCGGACTTTAAAACGGACGGACTTGCAAACACACGACCGGACTTTCCGGTGAGCTAAGTCCGCCCGTCTTTCCGACAGACTTTCGCCGGAGTTACGGCGGACTTTCAGAATGAACGGACTTGCCCACACATGGACAAGTCCGTTCATTTTGAACGTGACTCGGGTGCGACGGGACTAGAAAAGGAAGTCAATCTTGCCGCTTTTATCGGCAAGATTGACACCTTGCCAGCCCCGTTGCGGGTCATACCAGGCCCTTAGGTCTGGTATGGATTATAAAGGGAAACCCCTACACCGAAAAAACAGTGTGGGGTCCCCCCTAAAATCCATACCAGACCCCGATCCGAGCATGCAGCCCGGCTGGTCAGAAAAGGGGGTGGGGACGAGCGAGCACCCCCCCTCCTGAACCGTACCAGGCCGCATGCCCTCAACATGTAGGGTGGATGCTTTGGGGAAGGGGGCGTCCTGCGGGGCCCCCCCACCCCAAAGCACCTTATCCCCATGTTGATGAGGACAAGGGCCTCTTCCCGACAACCCTGGCCGTTGGTTGTCGGGGTCACCCGGTGACCACGCCCCCTAAAACGTCACAGTCCCAGCACGCCCAGGGACTGTGACATCATAAGGTGGCGGGGTCTCTGCCTATATAAGTCACAACGGAGCCCTCAGAGAGCAGTCCAGCCGGAGAGAGTGTTGTTTCAACATCTGGAGAAGAGAAGAGGGAAGAAGACAAGAAGCCAAGAAGCCCAGAAGTCCGGACTTCCGCTGGCAAAAGAGCAGCCTGAAGACAGCGGAGGAGCCGGCCGAAGAACTGGAACACTGGGAGAAGAGGCCGGAGAGAGTGGAGAAGAACCAACCGGACGCCGGGAGAAAAGGAACCGGAGGGACCCCCGAAGCCGGAAGAAGACCCCCGAAGCCGGAGGAAGACCCCCAAAGCCGGAGGAAGACCCCCCCAGAGCTGTTTAATAAATTATTTTAAAAACCTGTGTAGTGTGTTTTATTATTGACACTTTTTCCCTAGGTGAATGGGTAGGGGTACCATGTACCCCATACTCATTCACATAGGGTGGGGGGCCGGGATCTGGGGGCCCTCTTATTATAGGGGGCTCCTGGATTCTGATAAGCCCCCCGCCCGCAGACCCCGACAACCAACGGCCAGGGTTGTCGGGAAGAGGCCCTTGTCCTCATCAACATGGGGACAAGGTGCTTTGGGGTGGAGGGGCCCTGCAGGGCGCCCCCTCCCCCAAAGCACCCACCCCCCATGTTGAGGGCATGCGGCCTGGTACTGTTCAGGGGGGGGGGGGGCGCTCGCTAGTCCCCACCCCCTTTCCTGACCGGCCGGGCTGCGTGCTCGGATCAGGGTCTGGTATGGATTTTAGGGGGGACCCCAAGCCGTTTTTTCGGCGTAGGGGTTTCCCTTTATAATCCATACCAGACCTAAGGGCCTGGTATGACCCGCGCTCACCGCAATAAGAAAATTTATTTTTCCTATTGCAGCGAGCCCAAAATGCAATACCCTGCCCTTGCGTCGTATCTGGTCCGTTGGACCGGCATACAGACGAGCGGGCTTTCCGTCGGACCAGCACACAGACGAGTGGACTTTCCACCAGAAACTGAGTCCGACGGAAAGATTTAAAACATGTTTCAAATCTAGGTCCGGCGGGCTTTTGGGAAAAAGTCCGCCGGAGCCTACACACGGTCGGATTGTTCGGCGGACTCTAGTCCGCCGGACCAAGTATGCCGGAAAGTCCGCTCGTGTGTATGCGGCATATGAATTTTTGCTGCATTGATCAAGATGGGAATTAAGGATCTTTTATATTGCTTAACAGAGACGTCTGATCCATGAAACAAGCATATCCAAGGATCTTCCGGTATTTCTATGTGGGTGATTTTCTTTATTAGTTGTAAAACCTTCCAATATTTTTAATAGTGGGGCAATCCCACCATATATGTGCCATTGTACCTGTTGCCTTACACCCTCTCTAGCATTCCGAGGATATCTCCGGTTGAAATTTACTTATTTTATCTGGCGTTGCGTCCCACCTGGCCAGGCACTTGTAGTTCATCTCAGCCATTTTAGTATCTAACGCAGAGCTATGTGCAAGTATCATAATTTTATCAATAGTGTCTTTATTGCATTGTGACCCCAATTCGTTTTCCCATTTTTTGATGTATGGCGGAACCTCCAGGTCATCTCTATCTGATAATATTTTATATGTACGAGCTATATTGCTCTTTGATTTTTCTCTCAGACACAGTCGGTCCATCGGTCTATAGTCTTCTCCGTATCTTATTGGTTGAGGTAATTTCTCTACAAACTGACTTAACAGGAGGTAACGCTATGCATCTCTATCACCATTAAATCCGTGTCCAGTTTCAATTCTTGAAAAGTGCTTATTTTGCCCCTTTTTATTATATCTTTCAGTTGTGCATTTTCTTTTTTTATCCAATTCCCTCCCACCGACCTTTTCCCCGGTGCAAAATACTCGTTCGCCTTTAAAAAAATCAAAGGTGAATTGTAGGCCCAATTATTTTGTGTATGGATCGTGTCCCAAATTTTTAGTGAAGTGCATGTTATTTTATGCGTGTTCACTCCCAATACCCTGTACTGTGAGGGGTCCATATTATACGTCTTAATTGTATACCACTCATTACATTTTCTATATTAACCCACCTCTTTTCATTTAGCTCTTTTGCCCATTCCACCACCCGTGAAAGTACCACAGCATTATAATACTTTTTAAGGTCCGGGGCAGCTAGGCCCCCTTGTTTTTTCCCCCTTTCTAGTACGAAATTAAGCTTTTTACAGTTCTAAAGTATGTTTGAGGAAGTGATAGAGGCAGCATTTGAAACTTATATAAGATTTTCGGCACCAGCACCATCTTGACCATATTAATAAGCCCTATCCAGGAGAGGGGTCGTGTTGATAATTTTTTTATTTCCTGTTATTAATTTGATATACAGAGTCAAGGGGACCTTCTACTCACTGAAACAATTATAAACTTATAGCACAAGGGGAACACTGACGTAAGACTTACTGGCTGGCCAGTTGAAAAGTTTTCTATTCAGATGTGCACCTTACATCCTTGGCAGCAAAAGAAATAATGACAAGAATTATTAATTACAAATAAGTGCGAGTTGGCTCTTTCTCCTTCTGCAAACATAAAAGTCAGTCAGACACAAAACATTTAAAATTCTGCTAATAGCATAACTTTTCTTACACATTTAACAGCAGACGTGTTTCTATTTGTTGAACAGATTTAATATAGAAGGGCATTTCAGTGCAGTGGTGGCAACGAATGCAGAGGTGGGCATCGGTGCTGTGGTGAAAGAATAAAAGGACACATGGTGGTAAACGCGGGAAGGGGGTCAGACACAGGGGTGAGAGTGGGAGCTCATGGGCAGGTGTGGTGTGTGGGGGGGGGTCAGCTGCAGGAACAGCAGTGATAGGGGAAGCTGCTGCAGTGGTAGTAAAGGGGGGTTTGCAGGCTTGGTGGTGAAACGTGCCTCCACTGAAAGTCTATTAGTTGCTCCTCCAGGTGCTGGCATTAGTCCTACCGATCAGCAGCAGGGGTCAAATTGGGGGGTTGGTGGTGTGAGCTGCCAGACCAGAACTTAGAGTGCCTGTGTGAGCTGCAGAAAAAGAGGGCAGGTATGGAGGTAGTATGAGCTGATGGGCAGTGGCGTCTCCAGCTTTCATATTTAGGGGGGGCGCATGGGGGGACAGGGACAAAAGTAGGGGGGCAACTATAAAATGCATATCTATATTTATATATATATATATATGTATATATATATATATAGATATAGATATATATATATATATAGATATAGATATATATAGATATATATATAGATATATAAATATATACTGGGGCCCTTTACTACGACTGCACAATGGCCCTTTCTCATGTTCTGCAGTGAGCTCCCTTCCTACTGTATTGGGGTCCCCCAGGGTGGCAGAAAACAAGAGATATATGTCACCAGCATACCAAGAAAATATAAGGATCCAAAGCAGTGGGAGAACTATCAGGGTTGCAAAGGTTGTCTTGCCTCCGGGCCCTGGTGTTCTGCCACTGTGGGGTTCCCCAGCCTCCTCTTGCTGTCCTGCCCCTGCTATTGACTGCTCTGGTCTGGCATCTCTTGGAATTTTTTTTTTTATTGGGGGGGCACATGGTGGGGCACAGCATAATGTTGGGGGGGGGGTCAGGGCCCCCTCTGCCCCCCCCCCCCTAGGGACGCCATTGCTGATGGGGCAAGAAATAAGAAGACCATGTCTCATCACTACACAAACTCAGCTGCTGCAGGGACAGCTGTGGATGTGCTTCCAACTGGGTATGGCTAATGTGGATGATGCTGGTACACTTTTAGATGCTCCCATCACAAATAACTTATTTACCACTTACACATGTCACATGATTTACAAGAGAGATGCAAATAAAATATTACTGATGGGGACCTCCTGTCCTGGTATTTAAATTGCTGGTTTGTGTTGAGAACTCTGTAGTTTAGAGTGATCAGCAGCACTGTCATTGAAGGCTAAGTTCACCTTTGCAACATGTTACATGTTCCACTCATATTTAGGGTGGAACATATAGCATATATTGGCTCCTGCCTAATTTGCCATCTAATTCCTCCCTACCTGTGACAGCGGAAAGGGAATCTTCTTCACGAATCCACTGATACGATTTACAAAACAGCCTGGCGAAATGGGACTCCGACCACACGGCAGCATCATTAATTCACAGAGTTCTGTGAATGAATGAACTACAACTTCCGTTGGCCACAGCATCTGACGGCTTGGAGTTCTTAATGAACTGTTAGGGCACTTGTGAGCATCCTTGTATAATTCTTCCTGCAATTCAGTAACTTCACGCCCATATAGGATCCTGACATTGCAGCTGCTATCTGCTGATCACGGGTGCACTGATTTACAGGCTCCAGTGTAAAAAAATAATAAATACACATTATCTTACCTGCAAAAAGATGTGCATTTATTATTTTTTATATAAAAGGTGAACTTATCTTTTAAAAACGGAGACCAGGTCCTGCTGCCTGCTCATGTGCTGCACATATGCAGGCAGTGGGTGGAATAGGGATAGGACAGGTCAGCTGCTAGTAATGTTGCATTTATTATTTTTTTCCCTCATTGCATCCATAAACAGTGGATCAGAGGTGCAATGTCAGGATCCTGTAACCAAGCTCTGCAGCTTTCAGCCTGTACCTCCATTACATGCTGGCTGTTTACAAGCTGCAAGGCTTGTGAATAAACTACAAAAGCGCTCATTAGCAACCTCACAGTCTGTTGAGAACTACAAGCTGTGACAGTACATGTAGTTCTCTCATTCACATATCACTGTGAATGAATGATGAAGCCATGTGGGAGGACCCCGCACACCCTCACTATTTTCAAAATGTGACAGTGGGAGCAGGGAGCAGAGCCCTGTAAGGAAAAGCTTGCCAATATATGTCTACAACATGTTCCCTTTCATTCTCACAAGAATTGGGTACTGGCTAATGCATATGTGCATACTCTACACGCATTCTCATGTGCGCCGGCGCTCGCATGCACCTGTGACAGATGTTGGCGCCAAATAGGCTATTTAAACTCGGCCAGTGCTCAGAATTAGGGATGAGCTTCGAGTTCGAGTCGAACTCATGTTCGACTCGAACATTGGCTGTTCGCAAGTTCGCCAAACAGGGAACAATTTGGGGTGTTCGCGGCAAATTCGAATGCCGCAGAACACCCTTTAAAAGTCTATGGGAGAAATCAAAAGTGCTAGTTTTAAAGGCTTATATGCAAGTTATTGCCATAAAAAGTGTTTGGGGACCCGGGTCCTGCCCCAGGGAACATGGATCAATGCAAAAAAAAGTTTTAAAAACGGCCGTTTTTTCAGGAGCAGTGATTTTAATAATGCTTAAAGTCAAACAATAAAAGTGTAATATCCCTTTAAATTTCGTAGCTGGGGGGTGTCTATAGTATGCCTGTAAAGGGGCGCATGTTTCCCGTGTTTAGAACAGTCTGACAGCAAAATGACATTTCGAAGGAAAAAAGCTATTTAAAACTACTCGCGGCTATTGCATTGCCGGTCTGACAATACACATAGAAGTTCATTGATAAAAACAGCATGGGAATTCCCCACAGGGGAACCCCGAACCAAAATTTTAAAAAATAATAATGTGGGGGTCCCCCTAAATTCCATACCAGACCCTTATCCGAGCACGCAACCTGGCAGGCAGCAGGAAAAGAGGGGGGACGAGAGAGCGCCGCCCCCTCCTGAACCGTACCAGGCCACATGCCCTCAACATTGGGAGGGTGCTTTGGGGTAGCCCCCCAAAACACCTTGTCCCCATGTTGATGAGGACAAGGGCCTCATCCCCACAACCCTGGCCGGTGGTTGTGGGGGTCTGCGGGCGGGGGGCTTATCGGAATCTGGAAGCCCCTTTAACAAGGGGACCCCCAGATCCCGCCCCCCCTGTGTGAAATGGTAAGGGGGTACAACCTACCATTTCACTAAAAAACTGTCAAAAATGTTAAAAATGACAAGAGACAGTTTTTGACAATTCCTTTATTTAAATGCATCTTCTTTCTTCTATCTTCCTTCATCTTCTTCTTCTTCTTCTGGTTCTTCTGGCTCTTCTGGTTCTTCCTCCGGCGTTCTCGTCCAGCATCTCCTCCGCGGCATCTTCTATCTTCTTCTCCTCGGGCCGCTCTGCACCCATGGCATGGGGGGAGGCTCTCGCTCTTCTCTTCATCTTCTTCATCTTCTTTTTTTTTTTTTTTTTTTCTCTTCTTCATTTTCTTCTCCGGACCACTCCGCATCCATGCTGGCATGGAGGGAGGCTCCCGCTGTGTGGCGGCGTCTCCTCGCCTGACGGTTCTTAAATAACGGGGGGCGGGGCCACCCGGTGACCCCTCCCCCTCTGACGCACTGTGACTTGACGGGACGTCCCTGTGACGTCACAGGGAATGCTACAGGGAAGTCCGTCATGTCCCGTGCGTCAGAGGGGGGCGGGGTCACCGGGGTCATATCAGGCTTTGCTACCAGGTACTTGATAAACCCCTGCTCGCTGTAAGGGGGGGGGGGGTGGCAGGTCTGGAGCATGTTAAACGTTACACCTGAATTAGGAGTTTAACGTGTAACATGCTCTGAAAGATGAACTTATCCTTTCAAATTTCCTTACCATTTAAAAATTATTCATAATGCAATGATCTGTGTTTTTTAAATATATTGCATGATGATTTTTTCAAAGAATCACAGTGTTGACTTATTAAACTCTGGACTGCTTTAAAACATATTTACTAAGATCACAAAATTTATAAAGCAGCTAAGAATTGTTAGGCTGGATGTTTCTTAAAACATATGGAAAACACATACTGTAATGCCCGTCGTTTTTTAAAGCCCCCTCCTAAGTCCTCATAATCCACACATCACATTGCCAGTAGTGCAGGTCTCACTATTATTGACCCCTTCACAGTATGTTGTTCAATTGCGGTGTGTTACTGAAAATGTGTTAATGTCAACTCAGGTAACTCAAGATGGTAAAACCTGGGCTAAATACAGTGTTTATCTAGAACCCCCTGGGGATATAGCAAATGGAGTTCAATGTTAATCCAGAACGCCTTTAGAGATATTTTAAATGGGTATATTGTTGTTTTTTACTAATTTTGTATTACTTATTTTTTCAAGCCTTTGCAAGTATACCCTATTTTAGTCTTTGGGTAATTATCCGTAGTCATGTGACTGACTTTTATTTTGTTCCTGTTTGTGGGCTGACATTCTGGAATTTGGATGATTCTGTGAACAACAATGAGCAATGACACCAAGTTTATACTTACAGTATTTAATACACAAAAATGTGCAGTATTTTACATGTTATTGAGTTACATTAAGGCAGCCAAAGAACTGGCAAAGTAAGAAAATTTGGACCTAATTTTTTTTTTAAGAAAGCAGTGCACCACAACACAAGGCTTGTGTGCTGTGGGGCACTGCAGGGCAGGCCCATTGGCATCTTCTATACTTGTGCATTGGGGGGGGGGGGGCATCCTAAATCAATGGCACCAGAATGCACTGCATAGAGTGCTGTGTGTTATCATGCAGTGTAAATCCTCATAAATCACACATTACAGCCTTATCAATGCCGAGATGGCAGAGCTGCACACTGCCTTCATTTCTAAGGCACAGTGGGGCAGACCAACAGGTTCCATAGAATTTGTTACTTAGGTGCTGACAGCTGGACTATCCGCACTATGGAAACAGTTGACATTGAGCCAGGGTGAGGATTGTTAAGAGGATGAAAGTTCTTCTTCCCTCTAGATCTGCTCCATCTCCTGCCCACTACCATGATACTGCGGCTACCATAATGAGGGGACTCTGATGTGAAGTGGGGGACTATAATGTGATGGGGACTCTAATGTTAATGTAATGGGGGCCCTAATGTGAAAGGGGGTCTCTAATGTGAAGCAGGGCTCTGATGTGAAGGGGGAACATCGTCATCCTGTGCCAATGTCCATGTCCTTCAGCCCAATAAATACAGTTTGGGACTGGGCTGCCTCATAATGTTGCATACCTTTAAAGGGTGCCATGACTGAAAATGATTGAGAAACACTGTATATACGATTTTCACCGCAGCAGCATAGAAACTCAGGAAACTATCATTCCACCTCTGCACTACCCAGAAGTAATGTAAGGCGTTGCTTCTAGGTTGTGAGTTGTGGTACAGAAAAGCACTATGTGAACAGGGAATTCTGGTTCCCTGAATCTCTACTACCATGTATGACAGACTGTCATTGCCTCACACAGCCAGTGCCAGTGGGGAGAACTGGACAGACAAAAAACAGGGAGAGCTAGTTAGAGAGGTGTGCTGACAGTATGCCCCCCTGACTTTTTTTTACTTTAACCCCAGATCAGAGAGGCCAGATCTGGTCCTGGCCAGATAAAGTGATTTGTGTAACTCAGTGGCTGTAACTGAACAACGTGGCAGGTACATAGTCCCAGCAGTGATAACAGATGAATACTCAGGAATGGATACATTGGGGATACTCTATTGGGTTTTTACACATGCCAAAGGACCTAATGAAGAGAATTATATTTATTTAAAAATATCTCTTGACTTATTGATTTGCATTTGGTCCTGCTAACAGTTAAGATACCTCTGCTTTCCATTCTTTAGTCGCCAGCAGTTATGACTGTGTTCTCCCAACAGGGATGGCTGCGCACACCCCCTAAACCCCCCCCCCCCCCCCGTGGGAGGGATTCCCCCATCACCACAGTTAGAATCAAATGATTTTATTTCCTGCAGCCTGTGGTTGCAGGTAAGAAAATTACATCATCTATGGCAGACTGCTGGTTGGAAGCTAAACAGTGGGGACCTTGAGTGGAGAGTGAACAAGTTTTGCTTTTTGACTGCTGGTGATTGCTGGGTTGCATTTTTAGGTTCTTTTTGGAGCTTTTCCTTGTAGCTTTTTAACACCTTTTTCTGAGACTTTTTAAACAGCTATTTTTTTTTTGCTTCCTTTAGCCCAGTGGCGTAGCGTGGGTTGTCAGCACCCGGGGCAAGGCAAGTAATTTGCGCCCCCCCCTAACCTGCGGACTTTTATCACTCCCCGAGTCCCTTCAAATACAATAGTACTGACCTACCTGATTCCTATACTGACCATTACACACTACACTGACCACTATACTATACTGTCCACTACACTAAGAACTACACTGACCACTACACTACACTGACCACTATACTGTCCACTACACTGACCACTACACTATGCTGTCCACTACACTAAGAACTACACTGACCAATATACTGTCCCCTACACTACACTGACCACTATACTGACCACTACACTGACAACTACACTGTCCACTACACTATACAATACTGACCACTATACTACACTGACCACTATACTGTCCACTACACTACACTGACCACTATATTGACCACTACACTGAGAACTACACTGACCACTACATTAACCACTATACTGTCCACTATACTATACTGACCACTACACTGAGAACTACACTACATTGACCACTATACTGTCCACTACACTACACTGACCACTATACTACACTGTCTACTACACTACACTGACCACTATACTGACCACTACACTATACTGACCACAATACTACACTGTCCACTACACTATACTGACCACAATACTACACTGACCACTATACTACACTGACCACTATACTACACTGTCCACTATACTACACTGTCCACTATACTACACTGTCCACTACACTGTACTGACCACTACACTACACTGTCCACTACACTATACTGACCACAATACTACACTGACCACTACACTATACTGACCTCTATACTACACTGACCACAATACTACACTGACCACAATACTACACTGTCCACTACACTGTACTGACCACTACACTACACTGACCACAATACTACACTGTCCACTACACTGTACTGACCACTACACTATACTGACCACAATACTACACTGTCCACTACACTGTACTGACCACTACACTACACTGCCCACTACACTATACTGACCACAATACTACACTGACCACTACACTGTACTGACCACTACACTACACTGACTACTACACTATACTGTCCACTACACTATACTGACCAGTACACTACACTGTCCACTACACTACACTGTCCACTACACTACACTGTCCACTACACTGTACTGACCACTATACTACACTGTCCACTACACTATACTGACCACAATACTACACTGTCCACTACACTACACTGTCCACTACACTATACTGACCACAATACTACACTGTCCACTACACTACACTGTCCACTACACTATACTGACCACAATACTACACTGTCCACTACACTACACTGACCACTACACTATACTGACCACTATACTACACTGACCACAATACTACACTGTCCACTACACTGACCACAATACTACACTGACCACTACACTGTACTGACCACTACACTACACTGTCCACTACACTATACTGTCCACTACACTACACTGTCCACTACACTACACTGTCCACTACACTACACTGTCCACTACACTGTACTGACCACTATACTACATTGTCCACTACACTGTACTGACGACAATACTACACTGTCCACACCACTATACTACACTGTCCACTACACTATACTGACCACTACAATACACTATACTACACTGTCCACTACACTATACACTATACTGTCCTGCCTAGTCTTCCTATACTGACACTACATATACGGCGCCTGTCTCTTCTCCCCCCCCCCCGTGTTTATCTATTTCTCACCTTATTGTGTTGCATCGGTCTGGAGGATGAGAAGACATCTGCCCCGGCGCTCACACTCTCCAGTGCTCGTCTCCCCTGCGCTCCGGCCGCCATATTCATTTTTCCCGGCGCACTGTGATTGGGCGAATGGGGGTCATGTGCGGAGGCGGGACTTCAGGAGCGACTGTGATCGCAGGTAGGCCAGCCCCACGCCGCACATGACCCCCATACGCCCAATCACAGGGCGCAAAACACTAGACATGGCGGCGGAGCGCGGGGGACACAGGAAAAGAAATTAGGAGGAGGCAGCCAGTAGTAACACTACTGGCACGAAATTGCGCCCCCCTAAATTTCGCGCCCGGGGCCACGGCACCCCTCGCACCCCCCACGCTACGCCACTGCTTTAGCCTACTAATTAAGAGGAGTGGTTAATTGGTCAATTGGTTAATTGTGTACTGTGTACTTGTGTATTGTGAGTGCACGTATGTCTGCAGATGCACGTAGGTCTGCGAGTGCATGTAGGTCTGCGGGTGCGCGTAGGTCTGCGGGTGCATGTAGGTCTGCGAGTGCACGTAGGCCATTCAAGGGTATACCCTTTATCTCAAGGATAAAGAGGGTAAAAAAGGGAGAGGGGTATGCCTTTATATAAAGAATAATGTACAAGTAAATGTGAGCGATGACATCACTAAGGGAACTAGGGAGGAGGTGCAGTCATTATGGGTAGAGCTCCAAAAGGATGAAACTAAGGGGAAAATAAAACAGGGAGTATGCTATAGGCCCCCTAACCTGAGGGAGGAAGGGGAGACAGATCTCCTATCACAATTTGTATTAGCAGCAAGGATGGGAAATGTTAACATAATGGGGGATTTTAATTATCCAGACATAGGCTGGGCCGAGGGAACTCTCAGGTGGTAGACGCACCAACTAGAAATAAAGCGTTACTGGATCTACTGATTACCAACAATACAGACCTGATCAGGGATGTAGAAATATGGGGCAATTTAGGTAACAGCGATCACAGGTCAATTGGCTTCAGTATAAATCACACAAATAGGAAACATAAGGGGAATACAAAGACACTGAATTTCAAAAGAGCTAACTTCCCTAAACTACAAGCCTTACTAGAAGGCATAAATTGGGATAAAATCTTAGGAACAAAGAACACGGAGGAGAGATGGGTTTTCTTTAAGAGCATATTAAATAAGGGCATTAGCCAATGCATCCCGTTGGGTAATAAATTTAAAAGAGCAAACAAAAGTCCTGGATGGCTTAACTCCAATGTAAAAATGCATAAAAAAGCAAAGGAGAAGGCCTTCAAAAAATACTACCAGCTAATTGGAGAAAAGCCAATATAGCACCAATATTTAAAAAGGGCCCAAAATACATCCCTGGGAATTACAGACCAGTTAGCCTAACTAGTCCTAACTATCAATAGTATGTAAACTCTTAGAGGGGATGATAAGGGACTATATACAAGATTTTAGTAATGAGAACGGTATCATTAGCAGTAATCAGCATGGATTCATGAAGAATCGTTCTTGCCAAACCAATCTATTAACCTTCTATGAGGAGGTGAGTTGCCATCTAGATAAAGGAAGGCCCGTAGACGTGGTGTATCTGGATTTTGCAAAAGCATTTGACACAGTTCCCCATAAACGTTTACTGTACAAAATAAGGTCCGTTGGCATGGACCATAGGGTGAGTACATAGATTGAAAACTACAAGGGCGAGTTCAGAGGGTGGTGATAAATGGGGAGTACTCAGAATGGTCAGGGGTGGGTAGTGGGGTCCCCCAGGGTTCTGTGCTGGGACCAATCCGGTTTAATTTGTTCATAAACTACCTGGAGGATGGGGTAAACAGTTCAATCTCTGTATTTGTGGATGATACTAAGCTAAGCAGGGCAATAACTTCTCAGCAGGATGTGGAAACCTTGCAAAAAGATCTGAACAAATTAATGGGGTGGGCAACTACATGGCAAATGAGGTTCAATGTAGAAAAATGTAAAATAATGCATTTGGGTGGAAAAAATATGAATGCAATCTATACACTGGGGGAGAACCTCTGGGGGAATCTAGGATGAAAAGGGACCTGGGGGTCCTAGTAGATGGTAGGCTCAGCAGTGGCATGCAATGCCAAGCTGCTGCTAACAAAGCAATGTGATGAATTAAAGATCCAGCGCTAAAATAATAAAAATTGATTAAAGTAAAATTTGTATCAGAGAAAAGTAATGGTGAAAAGACTTTCAACTGAGAAAACTAAGGCGGATACCACACAAAAAAATAATACAAAGTGATAAACCAATAATAGCTATTAAACTTAATGAAACAAAATTAAAATTGAATATAAATCAATTGATGCATAAAGGTAATGGTGAAAAGAGCTCTCACCTACCAAAACTAAAGCAAATACCGCAAAAAAATTATTTTGACATAAATAAGTGATAAAACATAAAAAAGTGGATCTATGACAAGTCTGAAGATCAATCGATAAAAAATGAATTAGCGAATCACTGACTGTCAGAAAAAACAAAAAGACAAAGTCCCATTCCAATAAAAACGGTACAAAAATAAAAAGTCAATAAAAAGTCCATGTAAAGTGTGAAGATAATAATCCAAAGGAAGATAAGTGAAACCAGATCCTATATCCAAGATGAAAGCAAACCCGAGTGAGTATAAATGCTCCTTACCGACTATGGATGACCACCATAAGTAGTCTCACCAGGCACAGGGAATAGTAAGGTCTCCCAGGGACCTATAACGGCATCTATGGTTGCAGCTAAAATCGTGGCACTCAAAAGACGAAAGCAGAAATTGCTCCCATAGTGTAATCGTTCATAAAAAAATAATTTATTAGGCAAAAGGGTTGCACTTACAAGAAATTTCATCCGAGGTAAGCGTAATGACAAATGTGGATCAACAATTGGAAATCACAGCATCTCGACAGGCTTCCTAATGCTCGCTTGCTTTCCATCAGTCTCAACAGAGAAAACATAATGACGTCAGCGTCACAGGCTCTAACCTACGCGTTTTGTCACGATAGGATGTCATCTGGGGATTGGCCAAGTTTAATAGCTATTATTGGTTTATCACTTTGTATTAATTTTTTGTGTGGTATCCGCCTTAGTTTTCTCAGTTGAGAGTCTTTTCACCATTACTTTTCTCTGATACAAATTTTACTTTCATTAATTTTTATTATTTTAGTGCTGCATCTTTTTTCATCACATTGCATTGGAGTTTTTGTATTAGACTTTTTGATGCCGGCTCCTTTGATTTATTCACAATATATTTTGCTTTATTTCTAGCGCAGCGTTAACCTTTGGGTTTTTTTATAATTGCTAACAAAGCAAACAGAATATTGGCATGCATTATAAAGGGGATTCATTTCAGAGATAAAATGGTAATTCTCCTGCTCTACAAGACTCTGGTCCGGCCGCACCTAGAGTATGCTGTCCAGTTCTGGGCACCAGTCCTCAGGAAGGATGTACTGGAAATGGAGCGAGTACAAAGAAGGGCAAAAAAGCTAATAAAAGGTCTGGAGGATATTAGTTATGAGGAAAGGTTGCGAGCACTGAACTTTTTCTTGAGAGGGGATATGATTTCAATATACAAATACCATACTGGTGACCCCGCAATAGGGATAAAACTTTTTCGTGGAAGGGGGTTTAACAAGACTTGTGGCCACTCATTAAAATTAGAAGAAAAGAGGTTTAACCTTAAACTACGTAGAGGGTTCCTTACTGTAAGAGCGGCAAGGATGTGGAATTCCATTCCACAGGCGGTGGTTTTAGCGGGGGGCATCTATAGTTTCAAGAAACTATTAGATAAGCACCTGAACGACCGCAACATACAAGGATATACAATGTAATACTGACATATAATCACACACATAGGTTGGACTTGATGAACTTGTGTCTTTTTTCAACCTCACCTACTATGTATATGTATGTATGGGCCGCTTTACTGTCCTTGGCCCACCCCTTTCATTTATTGGATCTTAATTCTTTCAATCATTGAAGCTGCTAAGCAACACATGTGGCCATTGTCTAGTGCAGTCTGCATGCTATGCAGACTTTCTAGGAATGTCTAATCTCTCAAGCTGACATCCACCCATCAAGATATTTTGATATTTGCATAGCCCTTTCAAAGATCTACTGCTTGCAGCAGGGCTCTTGAGAGGAGTACTGTAATGAAAGGAGCAGGGTGATGTTTTTAGGAAGTACCCCGCTCATCCCACCCGCCATGATCTGCTCTTTTGCATAGCAAAGCAGAGAAACCCAAGGATGATATCAGTAAGTCCAAAATAAGGCATCTAATAGAATAGGGTGTAACAGGGAAGAGCGGATATAAGATGAGATTTTATTAACTGTGTTGCCATGTTGTAAAATAAAACTAAAATACTAAAAGAAGTCTTCTATATACTATGTAGACCTTATTTATCTTATCACAACAATTACAGGAAAATAGTGTAGGTACTGTGTAACACAATACAAATAAGCTTTTGAATTTAAAAAGTCATTTATTAAAAGCAAGGATTGTATGACAACCATAGCAAAACTGAGTGCTGAAGTGTAATTCTGCTGTTTCCTGTAAATCTCATATATACAGAGTATGGATAGTGCTTACAGTTCAAAATTAATTTTCTTCCCTAAGAGGAAAGGCTGAATTTGCCTACTGGGAATTCTTCCCATTTCAAATGCACATGATGTAAGCCTGGCTGAAATCAAAAGATACCTCCCAGACAATCTGCATTTACCACTCGGCGCCTTTAGTAAATGGCTAGTCCTTTCTATTGTGCTACTTATTTGAAGGTGTAATTACTTTTCAAAGCAAAAAAAATCATTTCAAAGCTTCCTAGCAACTCCGCTATCTCTACTGGGACACCCGAGAATTTATTGAACTAAGCATCTTGATCCTCTGGTCTGTTAACAGTAGACTTTCAAGCAGAAAGATGTACACAATATCCTAGTATGACTGTGTTGCTTTAAACTACCGCATTTATGCAAGAATTCAATTTTTGTTTAATGAAATCCAAAAAAGAGAAAGATAAAAGGATTAGGAATTAATACATTCTCATTATACATCTTGATTGTTTCATAATCATAAAGCTTAAGTTAATGGATTATGCCTAATAATATCTTTATTTATGAATATATTATAATTATGTTTTAATTAACACACTATGTGGAAATATTACTTATTAAACCTAAAGTGTATGTATACCCAGACAATGAACGTCTCTTTTTTACTATATTTTGGTCTGTTAAATATACCATTGAAAGTGTTTTGTTATATCTAATTTATAAGTTCTAAAAAGGTCTGTTGCTTTTATTTCAGTATATTTAGCCATCCCGGTTATTATCTTGAGGCTAAAAGTCAATTAGTTCCTCTGCTTTGGAGATAAAGACAGCAGGGTAGACTTGGTAAGTTTCTAAAAAAAAAAAAAATCGGCAAAGCTGACACCGTTCAGTCCACAATAATGCTGCGTGTTGAAAGCTAATAATAGGAAATTAGAAGCTGAGTTTTATTGGTTGAGCTAGTTGAACTTGTGTCTTTTTTCATTGTATTTCTGGCAGATCAACAGGGTTTCTTTTGTACTTGCAGGGTCTTTAAAGGGAATAAACTTAGGAAAAGTGCATGTATTGCAGAGATGTACGCCACACACAAACATTACAAAATAAGAATGTAAACAACTTAACCACTGTTAGTCCCTTTTCCATTTATAATGAAAACATTTGCCACTTAAGCTTCAAATTCCATCAAGCATTAGCCAGCAAAAGTGGAAATAAGTTCTATTTGCATGATAATTTTGCAGTCTTTTGTGACAACATCATGTATTTAAAAAAAATAAACAGAAAACTTGGTTACATGTGGCCTGATAATGCAAGGAATGCAACAGTTTTGAACACTACTTACAATAATAATGTTTTATATAGTGATAACAAAGAGATAATGAAGACTAGTATCTAAAGGAAAATTTGCCTTATCAATCGTTTATTTAAAAATGTATTGGTTTACAATAGAAAATTAAATATACCCCTGGCCCCAGAAACTGGTTTTGCCCCTTTTAGCAGAAATGACTTCTTGTGGGTGTTTTTCACAGCTTTCCACCAGTCTCTGACATTGATTTTAAAATCCCTTCCATTACAAGATGTGCATGGGATTCCTTGCCTTAATTTTGCCTATTATAAATCTCCCTACAACATTTCAATGGGAGTCAAATTAGGGCTTCGACTAGGCTAGTCCATAACCCTCCATTTCTACTTTTTTAACCATTCCTTGGTGGATTTGGTGTTAATATTCTCTCGAATGAACTAATGCAGAACATAAGAAAAGCCTGTATCTTTGAAGAACGCTACTATATGGATATACTCGTCTGTGGTGACAGTGTGTGTTACAGACATTTATTTTAAGACATCATTGTTATTGCTAATATTGTGAATGTTGATATTTGTAATAAATATCTGGTGATTAGGGATGAGCTTCGAGTTCGAGTCGAACTCATGTTCTACTCGAACATTGGCTGTTCGCAAGTTCGCCGAACAGCGAACAATTTGGGGTGTTCGCGGCAAATTCGAATGCCGCGGAACACCCTTTAAAAGTCTATGGGAGAAATCAAAAGTGCTAATTTTAAAGGCTTATATGCAAGTTATTGTCATAAAAAGTGTTTGGGGACCCGGGTCCTGCCCCAGGGGACATGGATCAATGCAAAAAAAAGTTTTAAAAACGGCCGTTTTTTCAGGAGCAGTGATTTTATTAATGCTTAAAGTCAAACAATAAAAGTGTAATATCCCTTTAAATTTCGTACCTGGGGGGTGTCTATAGTATGCCTGTAAAGGGGCGCATGTTTCCTGTGTTTAGAACAGTCTGACAGCAAAATGACATTTGGAAGGAAAAAACTCATTTAAAACTACCCGCGGCTATTGCATTGCCGACAATACACATAGAAGTTCATTGATAAAAACGGCATGGGAATTCCCCACAGGGGAACCCCGAACCAAAATAAAAAAAAAAAAAATGATGTGGGGGTCCCCCTAAATTCCATACAAGGCCCTTCAGGTCTGGTATGGATATTAAGGGGAACCCCAGCCAAAATTTTAAAAAAAAATTGACGTGGGGTTCCCCCTAAATTCCATACCAGACCCTTCAGGTCTGGTATGGATTTTAAGGGGAACCCCGCGCCAAAAAAAAAAAAAAAAACGGCGTGGGGTCCCCCTAAAAATCCATACCAGACCCTTATCCGAGCACGCAACCTGGCAGGCCGCAGGAAAAGAGGGGGGGACGAGAGTGCGGCCCCCCCCCCTCCTGAACCATACCAGGCCACATGCCCTCAACATTGGGAGGGTGCTTTGGGGTAGCCCCCCAAAACACCTTGTCCCCATGTTGATGAGGACAAGGGCCTCATCCTCACAACCGTGGCCGGTGGTTGTGGGGTTCTGCGGGCGGGGGGCTTATCGGAATCTGGAAGCCCCCTTTAACAAGGGGACCCCCAGATCCCGGCCCCCCCCCTGTGTGAAATGGTAAGGGGGTACTTACCCCTACCATTTCACTAAAAAACTGTCAAAAATGTTAAAAATGACAAGAAACAGTTTTTGACAATTCCTTTATTTAAATGCTTCTTCTTTCTTCCTTCATCTTCTTCTTCTTCTGGTTCTTCTGGCTCTTCTGGTTCTTCCTCCGGCGTTCTCGTCCAGCATCTTCTCCGCGGCGTCTTCTATCTTCTTCTCCTCGGGCCGCTCCGCACCCATGGCATGGGGGGGAGGCTCCCGCTCTTCTCTTCATCTTCTTCTCTTCTTCATCTTCTTCTTCATCTCTTCTTCCTTCTTCTCTTCTTCCTGTCTTCTGCAGGCCGCTCCGCAGCCATGCTGACATGGAGGGAGGCTCCCGCTGTGTGACGGCGTCTCTTCGTCTGACGGTTCTTAAATAACGGGGGGCGGGGCCACCCGGTGACCCCGCCCCCCTCTGACGCACGGTGACATGACGGGACTTCCCTGTGACGTCACGGGGAATGCCACAGGGAAGTCCCGTCATGTCACCGTGCGTCAGAGGGGGGCGGGGTCACCGGGTGGCCCCGCCCCCCGTTATTTAAGAACCGTCAGACGAAGAGACGCCGTCACACAGCGGGAGCCTCCCACCATGTCAGCATGGCTGCAGAGCGGCCCGCAGAAGACAGGAAGAAGAGAAGAAGGAAGAAGAGATGAAGAAGAAGATGAAGAAGAGAAGAAGATGAAGAGAAGAGCGGGAGCCTCCCCTCATGCCATGGGTGCGGAGCGGCCCGAGGAGAAGAAGATAGAAGACGCCGCGGAGAAGATGCTGGACGAGAACGCCGGAGGAAGAACCAGAAGAGCCAGAAGAACCAGAAGAAGAAGAAGATGAAGGAAGAAAGAAGAAGCATTTAAATAAAGGAATTGTCAAAAACTGTCTCTTGTCATTTTTAACATTTTTGACAGATTTTTAGTGAAATGGTAGGGGTAAGTACCCCCTTACCATTTCACACAGGGGGGGGGCCGGGATCTGGGGGTCCCCTTGTTAAAGGGGGCTTCCAGATTCCGATAAGCCCCCCGCCCGCAGACCCCCACAACCACCGGCCACGGTTGTGAGGATGAGGCCCTTGTTCTCATCAACATGGGGACAAGGTGTTTTGGGGGGCTACCCCAAAGCACCCTCCCAATGTTGAGGGCATGTGGCCTGGTACGGTTCAGGAGGGGGGGGGGGCCGCACTCTCGTCCCCCCCTCTTTTCCTGCGGCCTGCCAGGTTGCGTGCTCGGATAAGGGTCTGGTATGGATTTTTAGGGGGACCCCACGCCGTTTTTTTTTTTTTTTGGCGCGGGGTTCCCCTTAAAATCCATACCAGACCTGAAGGGTCTGGTATGGAATTTAGGGGGAACCCCACGTCAATTTTTTTTTTAAATTTTGGCTGGGGTTCCCCTTAATATCCATACCAGACCTGAAGGGCCTTGTATGGAATTTAGGGGGACCCCCACATCATTTTTTTTTTTTTTTATTTTGGTTCGGGGTTCCCCTGTGGGGAATTCCCATGCCGTTTTTATCAATGAACTTCTATGTGTATTGTCGGCAATGCAATAGCCGCGGTAGTTTTAAATGTGTTTTTTCCTTCAAAATGTCATTTTGCTGTCAGACTGTTCTAAACACGGGAAACATGCGCCCCTTTACAGGCATACTATAGACACCCCCCAGGTATGAAATTTAAAGGGATATTACACTTTTATTGTTTGACTTTAAGCATTATTAAAATCACTGCTCCTGAAAAAACGGCCGTTTTTAAAACTTTTTTTTGCATTGATTCATGTCCCCTGGGGCAGGACCCAGGTCCCCAAACACTTTTATTGACAATAACTTGCATATTAGCCTTTAAAATTAGCACTTTTGATTATTCATGTTCGTGTCCCATAGACTTTAACGGTGTTCGCGTGTTCTAACGAATTTTTTTCCTGTTCGCATGTTCTGGTGCGAACCGAACAGGGGGGTGTTCGGCTCATCCCTACTGGTGATTAACCAACCCCAGTTATGATTAGGCTCAGTCTGCTGGCACTTAGATTATGATCCCACAAGCTGGAAATTTTTTGCGAGGCGAGGCTAAGCGTCTTATTATTGCATATGAGTGAGAGTGCGGTGTGAGTTTGACAAATCATTTGTCACATGTTGGTGAAGGTGGCTGGGGTCTGACGCTGGATCCATCACAATTGTGGTCAAACAACTTTATCAGCATTTTCATCAGTCCGCATTACATTGTTACAGAAGACCTGATTTTTGCCTATATATTTGAGGACAATCTATAATCTTGCTTGAGCATCACATGCATTTTCCCAGCACAACTTTCATTTGGTTTAAATTGATGCTATCTCTTTCTGATTCTTTGTCACCAACTGTTGCAAGAGCTAGGCCAGCCTAACATGGATTAGATTGTGGTTAATTCAGCTGAGATGGTTGTACACAAGTTGATCTATCGATTAACTTGTGTACAACCAGCCTGTTGGAAAATTTTCTCTCAATCAATGTATTCTGATGTGGGGAAGTCTCCCCGCTGTCAGAATACAATAGCACTGTGAGAAGGATTCCCCCATTCACATTGAGTGTATGGTTGGGGGAATCAAGTCATTTTCTTTCATTCACCCTGATATTTGAATATAAAAAAATACTCATGTATGGCACGCATTACCTGCAGATCCCAAAAGTACATTTTGAATTCTTGGAGCGTTCATTAAACCTTTGGGCTGAATTTGCCAGGCAGGTCAGTCCTGGACAAATTAGCTGTTGTTTGAAATGTAAACTACTTTCATTTTTCCTACAGTGGGATTAGTTGATTTACACTGGCTATATACTTGATTTACACTGGCTGCAAATTCTTTCTGGGTTAGAGATTCAGAAACTATTCAAAGCAGGGAAGCAGGGACAGCCAAGAAAATATCAATATCATTAGTATGCAGGTGGTGGGAAGACCTGAGTAGAGACACTTTGAGTGGGGTGTTCCCCCCTCCCCCTTCCTACCAACACTGCTGCATGTATATTTTTAGCACCTCTTTAGCAGTCTCACAGCAGCGGTTATTGTGTGCTGCCCGCTCAGCTCTTCTTGTTCCTGCCTCTCTCCTACCTTCTGTGGCTGCTGCTGAGACCAATCAGTGGCAGGGGAGGATACTGGAGCTGTTAAATGCACATTGGGACACACAGTTCAGCTGGGGGACAGCTGCGCTGGTGGAGATACTGGAAAAAAACAACAGATCCCATGGACTCTAGGGGAAGCAGGAGGAGTGAGGAGGATTTGTACTGTCTGCTTGGGAAAGCTCAAGGACTTTGGCACCAGACAGGAGAAGGAAATGGGTGTCAAGGGAGAGTGGTGATCCCCAGGGTACTCATCCGCCTGACTGGCCTTGTCAGGAAGACACATGGCTCCTCTTGACGGACTTCTGTACTTCTTCACAGGCGAATCCATGCTTCTTCTTGTGGATGTAGGAATTGGGCTCATGCGTGCGCACATTGGTGTGCGCACCCGTGCACATATGCATGCACATCAGCATGCTCACGTGCACTTGAGACAGATGTTGGTGCCAAGTGGGATATTTAAACTGTGTCAGTGCTCAGGATCAGTGCTACTTTGCCTTCAGCCTCCCGTGTATCCTAAGACCCTGTGTTCCTGTATCCTGTCTCCAGTTGCTGATCTGGCTTGTTCTGACTACTTTCTGAACTCCGCCTGCTCCAACCCTGGCTTATTTCTGATCAACACTTCTGCCTGCTCCTTTTGCTTCTGTTCCACTGATCAGCTCCTGACCCATCTTGTACCCTAACCATGCTGCTTCTCTGTACCTGATCTGTCCTGCTAGTGTATGACCCAGCCTGCCTGAATCTGCTAATAGTCTGTGTTTTTTTGGTAATTGTCTTCCATCCTGCTGTGCCTGCTTAACTACAGTCTGCTACCTATGTATGCCTCGTCTGCTCGTTGTTGCCAGTACCAGCCTGCTTCAGTCTGCTACCCACCAGCTGTCTACCAGCCCGCCTGCTTCACTGAAGACTACTGAAGACTGCCTGGCGTGGACACCTACTCTGCTACTAGCAAGACTTACATGCACTTGTGCCACTCTGAACTCCTGTGCCTTCTGTTCACACTACCAGGTGACCAGGATTCAGAGGTTTAAGAGAAGCCTTCCTCATCATTTCAGGCTCTGCTACCAGGTACGTGAGAGGCCTACCCATCCGCATCCACAGAGTAAACCAATCGGTCATCATCTGCATCCACATCCACAGCCAGACAGCCAGTGTTCGCCAGAGCTCTAACCATCAGCCCATGAGGGGCCTCTCCGCCATTAGAACCCACCTCTGAAGCCCTAACATTTTTTCACTTTTGACCCTGATCCATGCCTATGGTTAGTACTATTGATTATTGCTGCATAAATTACTTTTTGTCTAGTACAACCACACCTTTTCAGTGTTTATGTCTAATGAACATCTCCAATACGCATACTATTTACATTTCTTGATTGTGCTTCTTGCCACCTAAGTTTATGTAGAAAAACCCTTTCTTTAGCGTTTGGGTTATTCGTTATTAATAATATCCCTCTCTCCTCTCCCCTTTTTTCCTATTTTTTTGTACCCTATCTATATCCATTTTGTGCTTCCCAATGTGATATGTGATTTCCAATATGAAAAATTGCCATCTCACCCTGTAGGATTTTGTCTGTCAAACAATGGTTTCCCGACTTTTTGTGGCAGTTTTTTATTGAATTTCAAACCTTGGGCGTTTTTTCGCTTTTTTTGCATTACAACACTATATCATACTGTGGACCTGCAGCTCACCCGGCACACAAAGCCGTTAGGGTTCTTCTTTACCCGTGGCGGCGTCTTGTGAGGACACAGTGTAATTCCATCTTACACTGGCCTCCATTTTGCGACCCCGGCGAACATGCGCAGTCCGCCGGGGAAGCTGTACGTGTCGGCGGGTGGAGTAGGCGTGGCCACGTCCCGATGCGTATGCTCGCGCATACGCGCTGGGGACTTGGCGATGGTCACTCCGCCCAGGGGGCCATACATGGCGTACCTGCCCCTCCTCCGTCCTTGACTGTCAGCTGCTGCCTATTTTTATCAGCAGCTGATTAGGGAGGAGGGCTATTTATACGTAGATACTGCTCACGCCGGGACATCCGCCACAGTCTGCAGGATGATCTCGGCCTGAGCAGACCTCCAGCTTTTGGGTACTAAAAGTAAGCAGCATTTAATTTATGTTATTTCCTCATTATCACTATTGGACCTAACCTTTACTCCAACCTTTACCTATGCTATATAAGTATGCGACCCCTGCATTTATATTTACTATGTAATGGGGCATCTAGTTCCCTTTTTGTAAAAAACGATGTTTCTTTACATAGCCTACTTTGATTGACTTGAACGGTTGATCCTACTATTCAACCACTTTCATGTTCCACGCTATATACTATACTAATTTACTCAAATCTAGTGCCATTAGTGTTTTTGGATACTAATACACCGCAATGCATTAACTACTATCAATGCATTGCGGGATAATTAATTTATTCAATAAACTGTACTCTCACACCCCTATTTTTTTACTACTACCCCCAGCCATCCAAGACATATTCTTTGAACCAATACCAGCTACCTCATACACACTCTTTCGAACCACCCACTGAACGGCTATCAGGTATGGTTCATATTTATTACTAATAATGCATCCATTTCAGTTTAATGATTAAAACGATTGGGCATTACATATGTATATTACTACTTTCTTTGCTGGATCCGCCTTCGGCCTCAGTGGAGCTCCAGGTCTTTAAAACCTTTGTACGCCCCCCATTTTTGGGCTATTTTTCTATTTTTTTGGGAAAAATATCAATTTTTCTTTACATTCAGACACATCAAACTTTCTTATGTTATGCATAAGTAACAGTATTTGGAATATGTGATTAAGTCTGTACCCACCACAATCGGGAATACGCTGGATAGACAGACAATGTCAGTGCCTTTGTTTTTCAATGTTCTGGAATGCCAAGTCAACCTACACAGTACCAATGTAAGTAGGAATTGAATGAAAGAATATAGTCTGTTTGTATACCTTTATAGATATATAGATTTACTTGCTTACTTTTTTGTTGTCATTACATTGTCTCCAATATAGAATTGTTTGTAAACCGATATCCACCCCCCCGAGGAAGGAGGTCAAGTAACTCCGAAACGCGTCGGGTGCAAAAATATTGGAATTAACCTTATATCTGTGTATGATTCGCATTCTGCTATAGTTCATTCCCCCTGTGTGACGTCTTATACAGTTACAAGGAGAGAAAAAGGAAGGAGAGGAGGAGGGTACAGTATTGTTTTGGTATTCTGTGGGTAATTGTTTGTTATTGCGAATTTAAATGTTATGGCTTTGGTTAGCAATGTCTTATTGAATCCAGAAAAACAAAGTGCTGTTTTCCCCTGCAATTAGTCAACAACAGGTCCAACATTTTATCTTTAAAACCCAGGTAATCACTTTAAGGAAAAACTGTAACAAATTAGGATCAAGATTCCTGAGCATACCGTAAGCTTCCTTCGTTTCACCTGCAAAGGATATTTCCAGGGGCATTGTTTGTGCTAGTTTTAGTCTTTAGTATTATTTGTGTGTGGATTTTCTGGTGTTGGGAGATGAGAGTGTGAGTCCCTGCTGTGCTGCACTATGTGTCTTCGTTGCTTGGAGCAATCAGTGTAACCTGTGAGATACTATATTCTACTAGTTATATTTAGTCAGGTTGAAAAAATACACAAGTCCATTTAGTTCAACCATAAAAATAAATAAAATAAAAAATAATATCAAACGATCCCATATACCCAATCCTATACCCACTATACCAATTAAAAGTTACATAGACATAGAATTTGAAAATAAATGCTTTCTGATCTTGATAGTGAATTACAGCAAGACACTGCAGTTTGCTTTGGCTGGAGAAGCAACATTTCTTGCCATAGGGTCCATGAAATAAATGTATTCGAAAAGATACTGTTTTGATACATAAGCATTACATATACAGTACATATTTTATTAACACTATTAGGTGAACTTTTTATTAATAATAGATGTTTCTACTTTCAGTGCAAAGTTAATAGAGTGAGCCATTCACAAACTTGAAATTTTATTCTTACATATTTAAGTAAAAAAGTTTGTACTTTTGGTGATACTTTTTATTGGCTAGCATAAGATATTAAAACTGAACTCTAGTAAATGTTTGGGAAAACAAAATCAGTCACATTAATTACCTCTTATAAATTACATGTTCTGCTATTTGCTGGTAACTGTAAAAACCCTCTCTCCAACTACTCCCTACAGTGGTGATCTTCTGGAATAATGGGGGTTAAAAGTAGAGGCTATAAACCTAATGGACTTAAGCAATTCCTGTCCCCTCCTCCATTCACAAAACTTGAAGTATTTTTTTTTTCACTTGCATGTCAATTATCCCCCCCCCTGTCATGTGACTTGCTACAAAGTTACAATGTTGCAATCCTATCACAGGTGGAAAGAAGTCAAAGGAAATACTTCTGTCTTGTCTGCAAACTATGGATGATTTCATTTCAGCCTAGGCAAGGGCACACTTACCTAACTGGAGCATGAACACTTAATAATGTTACAATGTTACTGATATAGAGTGTGTGTATATATGTGTGTATGTGTGTGTGCGTGTGTATATATATATATATATATATATATATATATATATATATATATGTGTGTGTATAATTTATGGTTGAAGCCCTATGGCCGATACGGATGAACAACATAGACTTATCATAAGATTTACAACATGAACTGGACCTGAAATGTGCCCTGGTCTGAGGGACGGTAAACCAAAATAAAAGGGCATACCCAAGATTAGAAATTAATATTTTGTGAAGAGAAATGAATTTGAGAAATGCCCTGAAAAGGGAATGGGAGGGTGGGTATCGCGCACAGGAAACCGACAAAGACCACAGGCTAGCATGCTGGTTAAATACCCCTCCCATAAATTCAGGCCACCATTCTGGCCTTCTTACTTATGGTTGAAGCCCTATGTCCGATATGGATATGAACAACATAGACTTACAACATGAAATGGACCTCAAGTGTGCCCTGGTCTGATGGATGGTATACCAAAATAAGGGGGCAAAAACATTCAGGTAGGGGTATAGTTTTTATAAGTTTTAGTTTTATTTACTAAGCAAGCTTGGTAAATGCCTGTACCATTTCCACCTGAGGATTGGATATGTACCGGGTGAAGCAGGCAGACTTCCACCTGCCTAGTCTCTTAATGACATGATCTGGGACCCCATGCCCGAATGCGGCCGAGGCTGCTCTAATATGGAAAGAGTGACTGGAGTACTGACTGGGGTTGAGGTGTAGGTTGTGAAGAAGAATCCTGTTTGACAAACTGGCAGGCACTCAAGGGTTTGATCGGAAAAGGTAGTAGGGGACTAGAGTTTGACTGTTCTAGTAGGAGAGACAGTAGGCGATCCAGTATGGTTACTGGACACCAGACATTGTTTGTTTTATAGAGGTGGATGATTGCTGGGTTTTAGATACTGCAAAGTGGAGGATGAAATGGTCTTGATAGCGAGCCAGGTGACATCTACACAGAACTTGGCTGGTGGGGTTGCTTCAAGTAAATTCGCTAGGCCGCAAAAACCCATAGTAGGCAGATGGCCGCTTGTATGACCAGGCTGGGGAGAAGGCCAAATGGAGAACTAGCGAGGATAGTTGTCATTTCTGGATGCCGCGTAGGATAGCTCTGATCGCATGAGATGCGAATAAAGATGATTTTGTGGGATCTCGTAAAGCCAGAAAGTGTTGGATGCTGGCTAAGTATAGTCGGATAGTGTTATGGGATAGGGCCAACTGATTATGAAAATATGAGATAAAAGCCAGTATGTGCTTGGTGTCTGTTGTTGTCTCGGCAGTGCAGGATGCTAGGAATTTGTTGAATACGTTCCAAGCTGTGTGGTAAGCTTTGAGCGTGTTGTGGGACAGAGATTGGTTGATGAGCTGGGTCGCTACGTGCAGATGCTGTTCTAGTCCAGAGTCAGCTGAGACCAAGCAGTGATAAGGGCTGATACTTAATCGGCTCTGGGATTCTGCTGGAAAAAGGAAGTATAATTAAAGCAGGACAGTGCGCCTGCTGCAAGGTTGCAGTTGCCCGGAATGAACGTACAGTAGACATAAAAGTGGTGCTGTAGAGAAAGTTGTACCAGCCTGCGTAGGAAGGACATAATCAAGAACGACTTGGACCTGTCTTTATTAATAATATCGGCCGTGGCCTGGTTATCGGTGGTGAAGGCCACGGTTTGTCCTATGCAGATATGTACCCCGGAGCTGAGCGGTTGCCACGATCGGGTAAAGCTCGAACAGGGAGGAAGTCCGGGTAAACCCGGGGATTGAGAGTATCTCTGGAGGCCATGGGCCTGCAAACCAATGATGGCCAAAAATTGCAGTGAAGCCTGTGGAGGCTGCGGCATCTGTCACTACCTGCGGTGATAGGGGCAATATTGATGGTATAAACATTGATATACTGTTCCACGTAGTAAGGAACTCCTCCCACATTGATAGGTCCGCTACTGCCATGGTGCCTAAGTTAAGAATCTGATCGGGGTCCTGTGTCTGGGAGAGAAAGACCAGGAGGCGTGACACAAAAGATCAACCCAGGGGAATCATCCACATTGCGAAATTGAGAGGGTGTCGAAGAGCCAGGGACTACTCTTAGCGCCAAAGGTCAGTTTGGTAGCAAAGTAGTACGCCTCTTTCCACTTAAAGCCCTGCCAGCACCAGAGGGATGGGTGGATAGGCAGAAGCTTAAAAGCGTCCGAAATGTCAGCCTTGGAGAGCCAGGCGCCTATGCCTTCTTTGATAATGGCCTGGATTGCCATGTCTATGGAAGCATACTTCAGGGAGAACTCTTCTGAGGGAATTAGGGAATTCAGGCTGGGAATGTGGGAATGTGGTATGAAACCCTGCTGTAAAACCTTGGATAAGGAAGGTGGCCAGAGAGGGAGTGTAGTGTGAGGTGAGGTAGAGCTCCAGCCATAGTACATTTACTCGGCCTAGTCATGACTTTTTCTGCTGCTTGACCTGGCATAGATTTTTTGAATGTGCCCTGTGGCATATGATACAGACGTAGAGCAGGCGGCATTGGCTGAAATTGCACAACCAGTAGTTAAAATTGAGAGCAGATGGCTGCTCCCCCTACTGTCTGAACAGAGCATCCAAACTTGTCCGCCTGGGGCGTCTGTACTAGGGCCGATTGGCCCTGAACTGCACTTGAGGTGGAGGGGAATTCAAAGGGGCGACTGACTGCCGCGTTGGCGCAACAGGTGGCGGTGTGGGTGGAGGACTGACAGCTCATAGTGGTGAGCGCAGGCCGGCAAAGTGATGGCAGAACAATTTGGTGTCCATGAGGCTCCAATCCATGCCTGTCTGGAATTGTGAAAGCCTGGCTGCTGCCTTGGCAGAGAAGGAACGATGATAATCGTAAAATGAAAAGCCTCCGTACTTATAGCCCAGGTCCACCACGGTGTGAAGGTACAAGTCCAGCTCTTCCCTCCTGCTGGGAGAGGCTGAGCATAGGACATCCCTCAGCATCCCGAAGGCCAACACAAATTCTGGAAAAGACAACTTGCCTGGGATCTTTGGCCTTGAGGACCACTGACACGTCTCCCCAGGTGTAAGATTTGTTCTCTGCCTGGTCGTGGGCTGAAATGAGGAGGGATGCAAGGTTGATGTCCTTGCCGTCCAGAATGTCCTTCCTAATGCTGGCTGGGACCAAGTGTGGGTAGACAGTGGGACTCTTCCCTGTGGTACCTGCAGGAAGGGGTGTCAGAACCTGAACTGCGGCCGGGTCAGGGATAGTCGTGGCCGGGCGACCCTCCAAGAGTGCCACTCTAGCTTGGACATCCATGACCGTGGTAGACAAGGATGACACCATGGTGTGGAATTGAGAGATGGCAGCAGATATTGACTGGAGGGACGCCTGCTGGGTGCTGCGCCCAACTGTGGTTGGCGGAGGGAAGAGGAGCCTGAAGAGCTCGGCCTTCCTGGCTGTAGCGGGGAAGGGCACACACCCGCGCCTCAGTTCTGCCGTCAACTTGGGAATGGTCCATCCCCTGGGGGACTGCACACTGCCGCTCTCTGAAACCGGAGAAGGTGACAGAGGGGCCGTGAGGTCTTCACTGCCGGCCTGAGACATGGCTCTGGGTGACTTGTGCCCTAGATGCGATGTCCTGTCTTTGGGGTCAAAAGTTGGTCGACCGGAACCTATTGAGGGTGACATGAAAGTCAAGGTTGTTTCTCTTTTCTATATAGGCATACGTACACAGCTCCTGCTGTCCAACGTCCAACCTGGTGCAGGATGGACCTACTCAACTTGACTGACCTAGAGGAGAAATGACAGATGACAACTGGTGAAGGGTTTGAATACCTAACTTGGAAAAGTGACTTAAGTGACCAATCTATGTAACTTTGTAGTACGTTTGCGCGACTGTACGGGGAAGTAGCGGTAAGGTGGAGTTTTTAACAAATGAATCGAGACCAGCACGAAGGACTCGATGGGCAGTGAATACCGAACCTGAGGAGAAATGACAGGCAATATGCAAACAACACCTGTCAGGCTGAAGTGATGGGTGTGAATCGATGCTTTGTTGGTTCGAGTGGATTCGACTCGAAGTGACAGGTGCATGAAATGAAATGAGTGAAATGTTTATGCCATGATAGAGGCACGAATCAGTGTGACGTGACTGTGACAACCAAGGAGTCAGACTGTGGAGCACAGAGTGAAATGAGGCCAAGCCAACTGGGGCACACCGAGACAAAACGATACATCGCAGATGCCACTGGATTCAAATCGGAGCACGGTACGTGACAGTGAAATGAGTAAAATGATTTGCCATGACAGAGGCACGAATCAGTGTGCCGCTACTGCGACTGACAATGAACCGGACTCTGGAGCATGTACTGAAATGAGGCAGAAAAACAACCGGGGCACACCGGGACAAATCGCTGCATCACGGATGCGACTAGATTTGAATCGGAGTGCAGTACGTGACAGTGAAATGAGTGAAATGATTTATCCATGACAGAGGCATGAATCGGTGTGCCGCAATTGCCACTGACAACAAAACTGTCTGTGGAGCATGCTATATAGATGAAAAACAAGTGAGACACGCCTGAACGAACTGATGCGACTGGGTTTGAATCGGAGTGAGGTACGTAAAATAAGAAAATGTTTGGTATGATAGAGGCACGAGTGAGTGGCTAATACTATGGCTATGTGTAGGGTTTCTATATCGAGGTTTGGTGACAAGATATCTAACAAATGGTGATGCATAAAATGAAAAGGTCAAACGAAACCCTACCTGAGACAGCTGAGACAGACACGTTGTACGAAAACTGCAAACGGGAACGAAAGCCTCAGAAAAACTTTGAACACGGAACTCATGGACGCTAATGAGTTGAATAGCCTAGTGATGTGGTATCGTGCACAGGAAACCGACAAAGACCACAGGCGAGCGGGCTGGTTTAATACCCCCCGGGCTCCTCCCATAAATTCAGGCCACCATACTGGCCTTTATTCTCTAATTATATATATATATATTACTAAAAGTATTGGGTCGCCTGCCTTTACATGCTCATGAACTTTAATGGCATTCCAGTCTTAGTTCGTAGGGTTCAATATTGAGTTGGCCCACCCTTTGCAGCTATACCAGCTTCAACTCTTCTGAGAAGGTTGTCCACAAGGTTTAGGAGCGTGTCTATGGTAATGTTTGACTATTCTTCTGGAAGCACATTTGTGAGGTGAGGCACTGATGTGGACGAGAAGGCCTGGCTCACAGTCTCTGCTCTAATTCATCCCAAAGGTGTTCTATCAGGTTGAGGTAAGGACCCTGTGCAGGCCAGTCAAGTTCCCCCACCCCAAACTCGCTCATCTATGTTTTTATGGACCTTGCTTTGTGCAGTAGTCCAGGTCATTTGGTGGAGGGGGGGAATATGATGTGGGGTTGTTTTTCAGGGGTTGGGCTTGGCCCCTTAGTTCCAATGAAAGGACAATTTCATGCTCCCAAATTTGTTGGAACAGTTTGGGGATGGCACCTTCATGTTCCAACATGACTGCGCATCAGTGCACAAAGCAAGATCCATAAAGACATAGATGAGCGAGTTTGGGGTGGAGGAACTTGACCGGCCTGCACTTAGTCCTGACTTCAACCCGACAAAACATCTTTGAGATGGACTCCAACGGAGACTGCGAGCCAGGCCTTCTCGTCCAACATCAGTGCCTGATCTCACAAATGCGCTTCTGGAAGAATGGTCAGACATTACCATAGACACACTCCTAAACCTTATGGACAGCCTTCCCAGAGTTAAAGCTGTTATAGCTGCTAAGGGTGGGGCAACTCAATAATGAACCCTATGGGCTAAGACCGGGATGCCATTAAAGTTCATGTGCATGTAAAGGCAGGCGACCCTATACTTTTGACAATATAGTGTGTGTGTGTTTATATGTATGTACTGTTTGTATGTGTGTGTTATATATAATCTCTACTTTTATTTCATATTTACATAGTTACCCAGATACAGAGGCGGCTCTCTAATTAGTCAAATTAGGCAGTCGCCTAAGGCCTCGCAACCGTCTAATCTGCCTAACAATGGGAGAGAAGAAGAGCCCAGCATCGGAAAGGATTGCGCTGCCTGCGGATGAGCGGGACCGATCTAGAACACCGGGACTGCGCTGTCTGCTAACACTCTCCCCGGCCGCCTTCTCATCTCTTTTACGGGCACGGGCAGCGATGTACAGGGTGAGTCACTGGCCCCCGTATCGCTATGATTCCTGTAAGAAAAAAAGCCGCACCAGTGATCACAGGAGAGGTGAGCGGTGTCAGCTCAGCCTGTCCTGTACAGGTCCTCTATGATTGCCTATGAGGATGCTGGAATCAGCTCACACACCGCCCGCTCTGTCCTCTGCACAACCTGCAGATAGGTGTGCTGGAGCGCTGACAGGTGGGCATGGCCAGCGGAGGCAAAACATCTCACTGCTCGCCGTGCTCCGACTAATGAGCTGCAGACTGAAGGGTTGGTTGCTTGGTGAAGCCCCGCCCCTCACGTGTGTTGTGGATTCACCCCAGCAATGCAGAGGCTGCTCAGAGTGCCTGAGTGCCGGTAGTCTGATGAGTTCGGGGATAGGGGTGAGTCCGATGACATGGACGATCAGTTTTTCTGCGCATTGATACATGACCGCTCTGTTCATCACCTAGCAAACCACTCCTCATCCATGTGACCCCCTCTCCCCCCTCTTCATCCCCATCCCTCTCCCTCTCTTCCCCTCTCTCCCCCCTCTTCATCCCCATCCCTCTCTATTCCCCAGTTTTCTCTCTCTCTCCCCCTCTTCATCTCCATCCCTCTCTCTCTCTTCCCCCCTCTCCCACCCCTCCGCCTCTCTCCCCCCTCCCCTCTCTCCATCCCCATCCCTTTCTCTCCCCCCTCCCCCTCTTCCACCTCTCTCTCCCCCCTCTTCATCCCCATCCCTCTCTCTTCCCCCCCACTCCCGCCTCTCTCTCCCCCCTCTTCATCCCCAACTCTCTCTCTCCCTCCCCTCTTCCACCTCTTTCTCCCTCCTACCCTCTCTCCTCCCTCTTCATCCCCATCCCTCACTCTCCCTCCCCCCCTCTTCCGCCTCTCTCTCCCCAACTCTCTCTCTCTCCCTCCCCTCTTCAACCTCTCTCTCTCTCCCTCCTCCCCTCTCTCCCCCCTCTTCATCCCCATCCCTCTCTCTCCCTCCCCCCTCTTCCGCCTCTCTCTCCCCCCTCTTCTGCCTCTCTTCCACTTCTCTCTCCCCCTCCCTCTCTGGGCAGGAGGGGGGTTTAAGTGCCCAGTAAGCAAGTGGTTAAATCTTACCGTTTAGTATGCTCCTTTTGACATTTGTTGTCGAAATTTCGGCCAAAAAATGTTGGATGACAGGCTAGTAAATTTTCAGCGGACAACGGTTTGACGTCAGATTTTCATATGGTCAGTACACAAATCTGTCACACAAGTCGAAAGTACAAAGGAGAGACAAGGCATTTTTGATCAAGAAAAGGAGTAATAAATTATACTGGATTTTGTTAGGGTCAGAAGTATAATAGAGACAGCTGCCTCGAAAGTCGAAAGTACAAACACGCATGCTCAGAGTCAATGATCACCAAACATGAAATTAGCAGAAGGGGCCCAAAGGGTGGCACCCAAGAGCTAAAATTCCTCGTAGTACGCCACTATGTTTGTGTTTGTGGCACGAAAATTGTGTACCATTAGTATGCAAGACAAGATCCTGGCACATGCCCTTTTGACAAAAATCAGATGCTCAGTTGGCCAACAATCGTACCTTGTGTACGAGGCTGTATCCATGAGATCTGATATGGAGTTCAGAGAGGTAAAAATCAAGCAGTGACTAACCCTAATATCCCATTGGTGGAGCACAATTGTATGCCCACCGTAAACAAAGACCACAACAGGTCTAGTGGCGTTTTTAAGTGATTAGAGTGGAGTGGAATGTGATTTTCCATAAAGGATTCATATAGTAAAGCCTTGTCAGACCAGCGGTGGATTTTGATGCAGGCGAGGAGAGGAGAGTGGAACGTGAACTGCCATTAAGGATTTGTATACCAAAGCGTCACTAGACCTGTTGTGGTCTTTGTTTAAGGCGGGCTGCTAGGGTACACTCCCTAGTGGATGCCTGGATGGTGGGAACAGTTGTGTTCACAACTTTCAAGAACTGTTTTTTAGCACGTGATCCTTAGATCTCATCACTTTTTGATGCACTTTATTATTTGGGACTTATTTTATTGTTTTTTATGTAAAATCAGATGAATACCTGCTTTTGATTCAAGTACTTTTATCATTGTTTCACTAAGGATGAGCCGAACACCATCCCCCCCCCCCCCGGTTCGGTTCGCACCAGAACTTGCGAACAGGCAGCAAAAAATTTGGACGAACACACGAACACCATTAAAATCTATGGGACATGAACATGAAAGATCAAAAGTGCTCATTTTAAAGGCTTATATACAAGTTATTGCCATAAATATTTTTGGTGACCTGGTCCTGCGCCAGGGGACATGTATCAATGCAAAAAAAAAGTTTTAAAACTGACGTTTTTTAGGGAGCAGTAATTTTAATAATGTTTAAAGTAAAACAATAAAAATGAAATATTCCTTTAAATATCATGCCTTACCCCACTGAGTCAGATAGCTGAGGGCGGGGCCACCCAGTGATGTAAACAGGTGACCCCGCCCCTCCTGACGCCTCGCGACGTCAGAGGAAGGCGGGGTCACCCATTTACGTCACCAAGTGGCCCCGCCCTCAGCTATATAACAGCTGTCACCGAGAAGAAGTGTCACTCAGCGGGACCCTCCCATGGAGGTGGAGTTGTTGCATTTTTTTTCTTTTTTTTGGTTCGTCGGGCAGCGTGATAGAAGATGAATAGATATCACGGGACATTTTTATTTTTTTTATTTTTTAATAAAGGACTTGTCCCAAAGTGTCTCCTGTCTTTTTTTGACAATTTTTTTGTGAAATGGTAGGGGTACAATGTACCCCTTATCAATTCACATAGGAGGGGGGGCCAGGATCTAGGTGTCCCCTTGTTAAAGGGGGCTTCCAGATTCTGATAAGCCTCCCCACCCTCAGACCCCCACAACCAAGAGGCAAGGGTTGTGGTGATGAGGCCCTTGTCCCCATCAACATGGAGACAAGGTGCTTTGGGGGGCTACTCCAAAGCACCCTCCCCATGTTGAGGGCATGGCCTGGTATGGTTCAGGAGGGGGGGGCTCTTTCATCCCCCCTCTTTTCCTGTGACCTGCCAAGTTGCGTGCTTGGATAAGGGTCTGGTATGGATTTTGGGGGGGACCCCTACGCCATTTTTTTAAAATTGGTTTGGGGTTCCCCTTAATATTCATACCAGACCCAAAGGGCCTGGAAATGGACAAGGTGGGACCCATGCCGTTCGTTTTTTTTCAATGAGTTTTATCTATATTGCCAAGACCCGACAATTCATTACAGCCGCGATCAGTTTTAAATGACTTTTTTCCTTTAGAAATGTAATTTTGCTTTGGTACTGTTCTAAACATGGGAAAACTGCGCCACTTTACAGGCATACTATAGACATCCCTGAGGCACGATATTTAAAGGAATCTTTCATTTAGGTTGTTTCACTTTAAGCATTATTAAAATCACTGGTCCCAAAATGTCAGTTTTTAAAACCCGGGTCCCCAAACACTTTTTATGACAATAACTTGCATATAAGCCTTTAAAATGTGCAGTTTTGGTTTTTCATGTTACTGTCCCATAGATTTTAACAGTGTTTCGCGGCTTTCGAATTTTTGTTTTGTTTTTTTTTTTGTTTGATTTTTTTTATTGTATAATTTTTATTGTTTTTGAAAATGTTCTTTTTTATATTATAAATGTTTTGTTAAATGTTCAACCTAATAAAAAAAAACTAAGATGTAATCCAGTGTTATGTATTGGATTTATTCAAATATTTTAATAAATGTTTTTATAAAGATCAGTTTTGTCTTAATGCACTATTCAGTGAACTGAGGTACATTTTTTAGGGAAATGGTAAAATATAGGCCAAAAAAGCTGAACTAAAATATTTCAATGAGAACTTTTTTTTTCTACTTTAGCCACTTTGGCTTAGATTTTTCTGACAATTCATCTCTCTTCACTTATTAGTGAATAGACCCAATAAAAATGTACACTTGGACAAACAACGAGAAAAACTAGATTCCACTCAGAACAGGCCCACTCAAGTTCCACTCAGAACAGGCCTCATCATGGTCGACCAAAGACGTTGAGTGCAAGTGCTCAGCATCATATCCAGAGGTTGTCTTTGGGAAATAGAGATATGACCGCTGCCAGTGTTGCTGCAGAGGTTGAAGGGGTGGGGGGTCAGCCTATCTGTGCTCAGACCGTACGCCGCATGCTGCATCAAATTGGTCTGCATGGCTGTCGTCCCTGAAGGAAACCACTTCTTTTTTTTATATAATCTTTATTTTAAAGATGTTTCAGTGAAAAACATACAAAAAGACATAGTATAACTTATAACACATATGAAGTAGGTACGATTTACATTGGAGATTCTTTTCCGGTCAAATAAATGTATATATTACTCAGGGGCATACACACACCAGGGGCAATATTATAGGGGGATATTTATCGTCATCTAACCAACACTTCATATAAATTCACACATCCATGGATTTCCCTTATTGCGCCCAAATGGGATATCACGGAGGAAGGCGATAACCTTCCATCAGATGTATGGGTCTTAACAGGAACCCATAGTACTTAGGACCAGACTAAGCACCAAGTCGTAGATCTTGATATAAACCATAACAAACTGTAATTAATATTTTAATAAAAATGAAGAGAAAAAGAAAAGGGAAAAGAAAAAGAAAGGGAGAGGAAATGTTACACCTCATAAAATAGTCAACCAAATTAAGCCACTCTAGGCCTACTAAAGCTCATCTATGCTTCTACTACCTGTAAATAGTTAACTCACTATCTGCCAAGGTCAGCCCCATGAGTTAAGGATCAAGGGGGTTCCCGTGTCTGAGGAGATCCCAAAGCGGGCATCCTCCCCTGACCAGTGTAATGCATCCATTTAGCCCATGTTGAATAAAATTTTTCATATTTATCTTTACACTTCGCCATCCATTCCTCTGCAGCCATGATGATATCAACCAACCCTATCCATTCAGTACGTGTGGGTATTTGAGGCTTTTTCCAATGTATAGGGATCAGCCTTCGGGCTGCATTGAGCAAATGTGGTAAGATTGACTTGCGGTACTGACCGAGAGGAATGGTGGGGAAGTGCAACAAGGATTCCAGTGGTGAGTCTAGGAGCTCCACATCCAAAATGAGTTTAATCTGAGCGTGTATGTCCAACCAGTATGGTCGTACCTTGGGACATTCCCACCAAATATGGAGGAATGAACCTCTGAGCCCACATTCCCTCCAGCATGCGGCTGAGAGAGACGGGTAGATCTTGGTGAGCTTAGAGGGAACCCGATACCACCTGGTCAGAACCTTATAGCTGTTCTCTTGCATTTTGGTGTCAACTGTGCTCGAGTGGGTAAGGCGGAAAAGGTGGTCTAACTGAGGTTCTGTGAAGTTGTGTTGGAGGTCTTTCTCCCACTCCTTAATAAATCCCGGCTTCTCCTCTACCTGTGAAGATTGCAATAGTTCATATAACATGGAACACATTAAGCGTAAATATATGCCTAAGAGACAAACCATAGTTATTGCAGGTGTAAATGACAAAAAACATAGAAGAAAAAAAAGTCATAAAAGAAAACGTAGAAAAACCAAAAGCCCTAAACGTAGAGCAAAGTGCAACCTTGCCGCCGATCGGGGATTCCCACCCCTCCCCCAGGAAGAGGGTGCAGTGAGGATCAGCGAGCAGCGCCAATTCCCAAAAAGGGAACAAAACTCTGAGGAGTTGACCTATCGGAGGTAAGTGGTACAGCACGGGGGGTGAGTCCGTGTCGGGACCCGCTCATAGTGTGGAGTGCAAAAATTGTACCTCAATTCTAAGTGCAAAAGGTGAATCAGCAGCCGGGGGGCAAGTCAAAAAATGACAAAAATGAAAAAATGTCCGGGGACATTTGGGATACCCATTATATAAAAGTCCGCTGCTTAGGTTTCTCCTTAAGGAGAATGGGGGTGAGGTGCCGGAGTAGGTGGACCTCTCCTGGATCCCTGACGACGTCTGCGGTGATTCGCTTGCCACTGTTCAGGGCGAGTTGGGAGGGGTATCTCCGGCGAGGCCCTCCAATCCGGAATGTCCACTTGCGGCAGTCCAAGAGACTCCAAGAAAAGGGGCAAATCGGCCTTGCTCCGCAGGGTAGACTGTTTACCGTCCTTAGTCGCAGATAGGCTAAAGGGGAATCCCCACCTATAGGGCAGTTGAGCATCCTGTAAGGCCACCAGCAAGGGTTTGAGAGCGCGCCGCTGCATCAGCGTGCGTCTGGAGAGGTCTGGAAAAAAAAATCATTTGGCTCCATCAAAATCCACATATCTGATTCCGCGGACTTGGGTCATGATCTGTTCCTTAAGAGAGTATTTATGCAGTTTACAAATGATGTCCCTGGGCTTGTCAGGATCTTCAGATGGAGGTCTCAGGGCTCTATGGGTCCGGTCTATCTCAATATGCTCAGGCGCTTGGTGGCTTAATATTTGTTTAAAGATCCCCTGCAGGGTAGGTACAATGTCTCTCTGGCCTGTGGCCTCAGGTAAGCCTCTGATGCGTATGTTGACCCTGCGACTCCTATTCTCAGCATCATCCATTTGGTCTAACAGTGCTTCAATCCTGCGATCTTGCAATTTGCAGCGGTCTGTTAGGGCTTGTAATGTGGGTGCAGTCTCTTCCCATTGCGTCTCCAGTGTTTCCACTCTTCCCCCTAGGTGTGCTGTATCAGCTTGTAAGTCTTCTATATCCTGCCTCATGGCCTTCTCCACCCTGTGAACAAACCTCTCCAGATCATCTTTAGTGGGTAGGGAGAGAATATGGGAGCGAATGTCTCTGTCCCCCCATGCATCGCCCCCATCAGGGAGCCTTTCTGATCTGTCTGAGCCAGAGGGAGAGGAAGGGGGAGGCAGGGAAGGCAGCGGTATGTGCGGGGAGCTGATAGGGGAGGTAGCTCTGGCAGCGTGGCCTCCGGGCGCCATCTTGGCTGTACTTGCCGTTCCTCTGCGAGTCCCGGAAAAGTAGTTTACCAGCGATTCCGACTGGCCTCAAGGGGTCCTCTGTGGTTGTGGAGACGTCTTGCGCTTTGGGGGCATCGTCGTGGGCGTTGGATCCCCCGTAAATGCTGCTGATCAGGCTGAGTATAGAGCGGGTCTCACGGAGCTCAAGGAGAGCACGTCTTCACTCCTGCATGCCGTGGCCATGCCCGTAGGAAACCACTTCTAAAGTTGATGCACAAGAAAGCTCACAAACAGTTTGCTGAAGATAAGCAGACTAAGGACATGGATTACTGGAACCATGTGCTGTGGTCTGATGAGACCAAGATAAATGTATTTGTTTCAAATGGTGTCGAGTGTGCGTGGCGGCAACCAGGTGAGGAGTACAAAGACAAGTGTGTCTTGCCTACAGTCAAGAATGCTTGTGGGAGTGTCATGGTCTGGGGCTGCATGAGTGCTGCCGGCACTGGGGAGCTACAGTTCATTGAGGGAACCATGAACTCCAACATGTACTGTGACATACTAGTACAGTCGGAGACTGGGCCGCAGGGCAGTATTCCAACATGATAATGACCCCAAACACACCTCCAAGACGACCACTGCCTTGCTAAAGAAGCTGAGTGTAAAGGTGATGGACTGGCCAAGCATGTCTCCAGACCTAAACCCTATTGAGCATCTGCGGGGCATCCTCAAACGTAAGGTGGAGGAGCGCAAGGTCTCTAACATCCACCAGCTCCTTGATGTCGTCATGGAGGAGTGGAAGAGGGCTCCAGTGGCAACCTGTGAAGCTCTGGTGAACTCCATGCCAAAGAGGGTTAAGACAGTGCTGGAAAATAATGGGGGCCCACACAAAATATTGACACTTTGGGCCCAATTTGGACATATTCACTTAGGGGTGTACTCACTTTTTTTGCCAGAAGTTTAGACATTAATGACTGTGTGTTGAGTTATTTTGAGAGGACAGCAAATTTACACTGTTATACAAGCTGTACAATCACTACTTTACATTGTAGCAAAGTATAATTTCTTTAGTGTTGTCACATAAAAAGATATAATAAAATATTTACAAAAATGTGAGGGGTGTATTCACTTTTGTGAGATACTGTATATAATCCCATATACACAATCCTTCACCCACAGTTGATCCAGAGGAAGGCGAAAAACCACCATATATATATATATATATATATATATATTTTCTCTGTCTCATATACATACACACACATACAGACAGATACACTCACTCTTATGGTAGAGCCGGTACAATGAAAGAGATATGGTAGCACTTCATGAACGGCAGAACTGGTCAGAGGGAGATAATTCCCATCTCCCTGCCTGCACACAGAGCAATAATGCCAATGCGCTTGGGGTGATTAGTGTGTGCCCAGGCATACCTGGTACACCCCCTATCATGCCTATGATCACCAGTTAATTGGCAAGAAAAAAGAAGCAAGTAGCTCAAATCTATAATCCTACAATCTGGTGATAGTGAACCCACTGCTATTAACCTAATCCCTTACTGTACACATGTGAATTGCATTAAATCCAACAATCATGTATAATGATACACTCTGTGTCATTGCATAAAATAATTAATCTTTCATACAAAAATTATTTGTTTCTATGAAACAAACCAAGTGCAAATGCTGTTAAAAAAAGGTGCAAAAGAAAAAACTGTGTGCTGACACAGTGAACAAAAAGTGCTTAGTGTAAGAAAATATCATTCATTAGTAAAGTGCATGGATCAAAAATCCATATGTGTTCAAAATATTTGAAGTCCATTTTGCAATCCCAGGAAAAATCCAAGAAAGTTATAATAATCTTGGATTTTTCCTGGGATTGCAAAATGGACTGCAAATATTTTGAACACATATGAATTTTTCATGCATGCACTACTAATGAATAATATGTTCTTGCACTAAGCACTTTTTGTTCACTGTGTCAGCACAGCATTTTTTTCTTTTGCACTTTTTTTTAACAGCATTTGCACTTTATTTGTTTTCATATAAACAAATAATGTTTGTATGATTCATACTTTTATGCAAGGGATTGAATGTATTTCACACGTATACAGTAAGGGATTAAGTTAATAGCAGTGGGTTCACTATCACCAGATTGTGGGATTATAGATTTGCGCTGCTTGCTTCTTTTTTTTTGCCATAACTCTGGCTATAGACTTGCAGAGCTCTGGCTATAGACTTGCAGGGCTCTTGCTGAGACTTGCAGAGTTTTTGCTGTAGACATACCACTGCAAACTTGCTCTTGCTAAAGACTTTCCACGCAAATTTTCTACAAATTGGAAAAGTGTCAACTAGAACTTGTGCTTCAAGTGCTCTGCAAGTGTACAAATTGCCAGGGAAGATGTGCAGCAAGTTCACAAGGCCCGTACACACGATACAAAAATCAAATGGGAAAATTCGAAAGACGAGCTGTCTGCAGATTTTCGGATCGTTAGTACGGTTCTTTCGGCAGTCTATTTCACTTTTTCTTCAGAGCTGGATGTGCAGATTATAAAATTTTTGTCAGATGTGAACTCAACGTTAGATTTTCAGATGGTCAATACAGAAATCTTCACACAAAAGTCGAAAGTAGTCAAAAGTCGAAAGTACAAACACGCATGATCAGAATCAAGGAATAACTGGAAGAGTTTGGCCTTGTAAACTACTGTTCGTAATCTAGAATTAACATTTGTGATGCGGCAATTGATGAAATGTCGAAATGCAGCGCACATTCTCATGTTCTTTAATGGGATAATAATAAAGCTGCTTTGCTGGTGATACTGATGTAGTTATGCCAAACGTATTTTAAAAGGCATTTGTTTTGTAGTGATATAAATAATATTAATATTATGGTTGTTGTTTGATTTTTTTTTTTTGGGGGGGGGGAAGTTACCACAACACCATTATCCCTGAGTTTTTAAGATCAAAGATACTGTTCAACTATGTTGGTTACATAGTTAGTAAGGTAAATAAAGACACCAGTCCATCCAGTTTAACCTGAGTGAGTGTGCGTGTCTACAATTATCCCTATTTATTTAAGGTACCAATATAGCGCCGTCAATTTTAGGCATCGCTCCACACATACATCGCATACTCACTATCCCTGCCCTCAAGGAGCCCACAATCCAAGGTCCCCAAACTCACATTCATATATTAAGGCCAATTTTGGACAGAAGCCAATTAACCTACCAGCATGTCTTTGGAGTGTGGGAGGAAACAGGAGTACCCGGAGATAACCCACGCAGGCACAGGGAGAACATGCAAACTCCAGGCAGGTAGTGTGGTGGTTGGGATTCGAACCAGCAACCCTTCTTACTGCTAGGCGAGAGTGCTATCCACTACACCACTGTGCTGCCATTGGTGTCCCTTGTTAATTTTTCATTGTGTTGTTTTTAATGTAACTGCCTACTCCCAAACTGTCATTTGGAGAAAAACACATAGGGGGTCATTTACTATAGCGCTGCGGCACTAATTAGCGCAAATTACTGCAAATTAGCGCTACTTAGCTAATTAGTGCTAAATATCGCTAACCGCACTAATCGCACTAATTAGCGCTAAAACGATATTCACTATAGCGCTGGTAAAAAAAATACTCCCAAAATCGAATTTACTATAGTTCTCTGAAAACAAGCAATGCCCAAACCCTTAATCTGCTAAAACCTGGAGTAGTGCACATAGAAATAATGTTTAGAGCATGATATAATTGCCTAAATGGTACTGAAATATACAGTATATTTTTTAATGATAATATGTCGCACAGATTCCCAAAAGTAGTTCCTACACTACTTTGGGCAACTTCAGGGGGCGATTTCTTACCTCCCAACTTTTTGAGATGGGTATAAGGGACACCTATTAGAAAAAGTATGTAGGCATAAGACACACCCCCTAAAACACCACCTTAAAGCAGAATTATTTAAAAAAAAAAAAATTAGTAGTTAAACCCCCAAGTGCTTTATTTTTTATTTTTTTACCAATAATATTTCTTTAGATTGGCTTTGGAAATTTACAAACAAAGCAATTTAGAAATTAGATGAAAGGTTTAGCGCTAGGAAACCCTTTTTGAAAGATCAGAACAAAATGAGGGACAAATGAGGAGGAAAGAGGGACCGAGGGACTTTGTTCCAAATCAGGGACAGTTGGGACCTATGCGATTTCACTAGACATCTGTGCAGGAAAGTGCACTGATGTCCCTAAAATCGCTCACAAAGTCGAGCTGAGGCCCCTTTCGCACTTGTGTGACTTTTCCTGTGACTTTGGACATCAGAGTCGCATGACAAGTCATACCCCATGATTTTTAATGAGTACCATTCATATCTGTGCAACTTCAAGTCACACTGACTTCAAAGTAGTCCCTTTACTACTTTGGTCTGACTTTGATGCGAGTTGAGGTCCATAGACCTCAAGTTTACACAGGCATTCCCTGAAATCGCAGGAAAATTGTGCGACTTTCCTTGTGACTCCTGCGTCCATAGACCTCAAGATTACACAGGCATTGCTTAAAGTTGCATCAAAATAGCGCGACTTTCAGGTCCCACAAGTGGGAAAGGGGCCTAAGTCACTGTGCTGAGTACTATTACACCTAGAATATAAAGTAGTCCCACCATCAAACACTAGTAAACGTATGTTCGCAATATATTTGTGCTCAAACGGCTGAAAATCACACAGATGGTATCACCTACTGAAAGCTTGCATTGTACTCAGCAGCATATGCTGAAAAGAGCCAAATGCCTATTAGCCAATGCCATATCAGCATGGGCATGGTTGTTACTTTAATATTAATGCCTGAAATGCAAAACATTATTGTATAGAATCAAACATTAGTAAATGTATTTTCTATGTAGGTATGTGCTCATGTCTGTAGCATAGTGGTATGCCCTGCTACCTTCAAAGGTTCAATAATATTATGGTGTGGAATGCCAAACACCACACACTAGTTAACGGGCAGTTTACATTTCTTTGTTTGTTTATTTTAATTCCCTTGTGTACCGAAAAACTAAACACAGCTGGCGGATGGTAGGTTGGCTGGCATTTGAACTCATACTGTGAGTGCTGTGGAGACATCTGAGCAGACCACCAAGCCGTTGCGCTAAATATGCTGAGACCTGCATAATAGTGTAGTATGATTAAAGAATGACTATAAATAATTACTGCTTTATAGTCATCTAAATAAAAAATAATAATTATTATTATTATTATTATACAGTATTTATATAGCGCCAACAGTTTACGTAGCGCTTTACAACTTAATTAAATAAAACATGAAAAAAACAACACACAACAAATAGATAACCTAAATGTTCAATACATGTAACTTTACAGAATAGCAGACATTACTCTGTAATAATCATTCATAACTGCATTCGTTAGCAAAAGAAGGAAAAAAACTAGGAATACTAATTGCAATATACATAAATAGATGCACACGAGGTAGAGCACACCTCACATAAAAATGTTTCTTTCACATATATGGATCATGGTTGCAGTGAAGTGCTATATAATAACTTAGTACAAGTTGAATCGCTAATTAGCGCTGATTTCCAAATTTACGAACGTATATTTACCGCTAATAGCGCTCTTTTTCATTCGCACGTTTGCCTGTTGAAATCTTAATAGCCTAAAATGGGCGCTATTATATGTATTAGTGCCCAGCACTTCCTGGCGCTATAGTAAATGACCCCCACAGCCAAATATTATTCTACACATTTTTTTTTATTGTGCATAAAAAACAACAGGAATTAAATTAGAGATGTTATCTGCCATCCAAATGAAAATGACTTAACAAAAAAGTGTGAATCAACACTCACCAAACTTCTACTAACATGAAATTAGCAGAAGGGGCCCAAAGGGTGGCGCTTAAGAAATTAACTTCCTCTGTATACTCTCATAGTGCATCACTACGTTTGTGATTGTCGAACGACAGTTTTCGGATAGTTAGTATGCTAGACAAAATCCTGCACATGCGCTTTTGACAAAAATCAGACGCCCGGTCGTACAACAATCGAACTGTGTGCATGAGGCTTTACAATTCAATACTGCCACAAATGTGTGGCAAGTTATCCTTGGTATCTGGGTACATAGTTACATAGTTGGTGAGTAGGGATGAGCCAAACACCCCCCCATCTGGTTCGCATCCAGAACATGCAAACGGATCGAAAGATTGCGCGAACATTCGAACACCGTTAAAGTCTATGGGACTCGAATGTGAGAAATCAAAAGTGCAAATTTTAAATTCTAATATACAACTTATTGTCCGAAAAAGGGTTTGGGGACCCGGGTCCTGCCCCAGAGGACATGTATCAATGCAAAAGAAAGTTTTAACGGCTGTTTTTTCGGGAGCAGTGATTTTAATGATGCTTAAAGAAAAAATAAAAGTGAAATATTCCTTTAAATATCGTACCTGAGGGGGAGATCTATAGTATGCCTGTAAAGTGGCATGTGTTTCCCTTGTTTAGAACAGTCCCTGCACAAAATTACCTTTTTTAAAAGGAATAAAAGTCATTTAAAACTGCTTGCGGCTGTAATGTAATGTCGGGTCCCGGAAATATGAATGAAAATTATTGAGAAAAACGGCATGGGTAACCCCCAGCCCATTACCAGGCCCTTTGGGTCTTGTATGGATATTAAGGGGAACCGCGCACCCAAATTAAAAAAAGAAAAGGTGTGGGGCCCCCAGGCCCTATATACTCTGAACAGCAGTATACAGGCGGTCCAAACAAGACAGGGACTGTAGGTTTGTTCTTAAGTTGAATCTGTTTTTAATTTGGAACAGGTACATTTTTTAAGTGTAGCTCCAGCCAAAAAATCTATTTTTAAGCTTTTTGAATAACATAGGGAAGTGTTATCATCACCCCTGTAACAATTGTTTTGCTGTCTGGGCCCCTGTTCATTTCACCTCACTTTCTGTCCCAATGACAATTGGATTTGAAAATTTTAGGTTTTTAAGGAAACAAGGATTGGTGATAATAAAGCATCAGTGGAGACACCTTTTTCCCATATTAACTCTTACAGGAGAGAATTTCCCTTCCTAGGGGTATTTTTCCTCTCACTTCCTATTGTCTCCCTCCGTTTTAAGTAGGAGTTGTTTGTAAGTTGGATGTTTGAAAGTAGGGGACTGCCTGTATATACTATACGGCCTGCCCTACATACTCTGCAGAAATTTGGGCCTTAGGTGTTGGTGGTACCAGAACACTGTAAGCTCTCACAGTTACTCTTGGTGGGCGCTGGAATGGGCCCTGCTGTGAAATATTATATCAAGAATTGTAATTATATGCCGCTGTTAAACAGGGTCAGAAAAATTGGGCCTTTGGTGGTGTGGTGGTGTTGCCACAACACTGTAAGCCCTCACAGTTACTCTTAGTGGACACAGGAACAGGCCCTGCTGTGAAATATTAGATCAAAAATTGTAATTACACGCCCCTATTAAACAGGGGCTGAAAGATTGGGCCTTAGGCACTGGTGCTGGTGCTACAACAATACAACCCCTCACAAATACTCTAGTTGAGTACAGGAACGAGCCCTGCTGCAAAATATTACAGCAAAAATTGTAATTACACGCCCCTGTTTAACAGGGGCAGAAAAATTGGGCTTTAGGTAGACATGTGCATTAGTTTTCATCCGAATGCATTTTCATCCGAATTTCAGGTATTTTCGTTATCGTTTTAACAAATGATAACGAAAGTGCAGAATCCAAAAAACGAAAGATCCGACATAAACAAATGCTTTATTTTCATTTTCGTTGCTACAACAGTTTGATATAGATAGGAGATTCGACATGATGATGACAATAACAATCTGTGTCTATCAAACCTGTGGTCGAATGTGCCTAACCTTAACTCTATTAGTCCAAGATTATTCTACATAGAGAAAAAAGATTCGACGTAGGGAAAAAAGATTTGACGTAGGGGAGAAAAGATGAATAAAAATAATGACGATGATGAATGTTATTGGCCGATTGTAACCAAAAAGGAGGAGCAGTAAAATAGCTAGAACTAAGTACACACGTACTTTGGCTTATGGTGTCTGTTCAAAGTTCTAAGAAGATTCGACGGAGCAGGTAAACTATACACTGTCCTACAGTTTAGCTGCTCCGTCGAATCTTCTTTGAAAATTCGACAGACACCATAAGCCTTCAATGACAAATTCAACCTTAATTTGGATTTTCGGACTAATGCAATTTTTAACGAAAAACGAAATAAATAAAAACGAATTTCGGGAGTAACTAAATAAATTTATTTTTCAGACGAAAACCAAAAACCTTGAAATGAAATATTTCAGTGTGCACATGTCTAGCTTTAGGCACTGGTGGTGGTGCCCAGAACCAAAAATGTTCTTAGAAGCTATCAACATGAACATTGAGGAGGAATAGGATAGTCACTCAGCATAACAGGATAGTCACACAGCATCAGCATAGGCATAGTCTTCAAGGTACCTCACATTCATAAAAAAAATTAATCGCTTACATCAGCATCAGGTGCTTGGTAGCTGGTGATCCAAGACTGATTCATTTTTATGAAGGTGAGTCGATCAACCGAGTCTGTGGACAGGCGCACTCTGTGATCGGTTACAAAGCCTCCAGCAGCACTGAATGTGTGTTCAGATAGAACGCTGGATGCAGGACAGGCCAGTAGCATACTGTGCGAGCTCTGGTCAGTGATCCATCCTCAAGACCCAGTAACCTAGTGGATTTTCAGCTGGAAAGGTCTCTAAGTCTGATCTTGCCCCAAGGTATTCCTGCAACATGTAAATCAGACGCTGGCGATGGTTGCTGGAACCGATCAGACCTTGGGGCTGCGGACTAAAAAATTGTCTGAAAGCATCAGTCAGACGGCCACCTTCTCCACCGCTCCTTCTGTGACTGACCGAAGCCTCAGCAACACGTTGTCCAGGAGGACCAGGAAATTGCATCCTCCCAGCCTCTGGAAACGCATTGCACAAACCTTTCTAGAAGGCCTCCAAAAGATGTTTCATCCTCTGCTCCCTCTGCGAAGGCTGGATACGTTCCGCAACCTTACCCTTGTAACGTGGATCAAGAAGTGTTGCCAGCCAGTACTGATCCCTCTCCTTGATACCATGAATCCGAGGGTCCTTTCGCAGGATTTGCAGGATCAGGGAGGCCATGCAGCGTAGGCTTGCTGAGGCATTTGGTCCGGAGTCCTGTGGGTCACTAAGGACGACATGATCCGAAGCCACCTACTCCTGACCACGTACAAGTCCATGGGTTTCTGGGGACTGAAAACAATCCCTTGAAGACTCCTGAGTGCCAGGCTCCACCTCCATGCTGACACAATCCTCCTCCTCCTCTTCCTGTGTGATAGGCGGGCCTGGAGGAATACTGTCTGGATAAAGGGGGCCTTGAGAGGTAAGGAAGTCCTCCTCTTCCTCCCTCTGTTCTGCCTTAAGTGCCCTGTCCATTATTCCACGCAGCGTGTGCTCCAACAGGAAGACAAGAGGGACAGTATCACTGATGTATGCACTGTCATTGCTCACCATCCTCATGGCCTCCTCAAATGGTGACAGGACAGTGCATGCATCCTCGATAATTAGCCACTGGCGTGGCGAAAAAAAGCCAAGCTCCCCTGACCCTGTCCTGGTGCCATACTCACACAGGTACTCATTGATGACCCTCTGCTGCGTGTGCAGCCGCTGCAGCATTGCCAACGTTGAGTTCCACCTGGTTGGCATGTCACAGATGAGGCGGTTCTTGGGCAGGTTGCATTCCTTTTGAAGGTCAGCCAGCCGAGCACTGGAATTATATGACCGGCAGAAATGCCCACAGACTTTCCTGGCCTGCCTCAGGAGATCCTGTAAGCCTGGGTACCTGCGCAAGAACCGCTGCACCACCAAATTAAGGATGTGAGCCAAACAGGGAACATGGGTAAAGTGTCCCTGTTAGAGGGCGGAGAGGAGGTTAGTGCCATTGTCGCAAACCACCATTCCTGGCTAAAGCTGACGTGGCATCAACCACCTCTGAACTTGCCCCTGCAGAGCTGCCAGAATCTCTGCCCAGTGTGGCTTCTGTCCCCTAAGCAGACCAACTCAAGCACTGCATGGCATCTTTTTGCCTGAGTGCTTGTGTAGCCCCTAGAACGCCTACAGAGCACCGCTGGTTCCGAGGACAAATTTGCACAGGAAGAGGCCATAGAGGAAGAAGAAGAGGAGAGGGTGGAGGAGAGAGGTGTGGCAGAATCACCACTACCAGCATTTTGGAGGCGTGGTGGCGGAACAAGCTCCAAAAATACTGCACCCTGTCCTGCATCCTTTCCAACTTCCAGCAGGGTTACCCAGTGCGCTGTGAAAGAAAGGTAACGTTCATGTCCATGCCTGCTGTAATATGCACCTTACCGCTGACTGCCCTGTCCAACGAAGCCAAGATATTGCCTTCCACATGCCGGTAGAGAGCCGGAATGGCCTTCCGAGAAAAAAATGGCGTTTGGGAACCTGTCACTGAGTTACCGCACATTCCACAAATTCTTGAAAGGGGGCAGCAGTTGAAGTTCTAGCAATTTAGCCAAACTAGAATTCAGCCGCTGAGCATGTGGATGGCTGGGACCAAATTTCTTTTGACGGTTTAGCAACTGGGGTAGGGAAATTTGCCTGCTACAATCGGATTTAGGTGTACCGCTAGCAGATTGCCTGCAAGTGCTTGGGACACCTAATTCTACACCTTCATTCCTCTCAGTGCATGTCTCTGAGAGGACTGAAGGTAAGGTGTGGTTGGAGATCCCAGCTGATGAGGAGCAAGGAGAGCTCCGCCTTGTTCTTTGGTGTGGGTCTTTTAAGTACTGTTGCCAACGGACTGCATGGGAGCTCAACATATGTCTGGTCAAGCATGTGGTGCCCAAGCGGCTGCTGTTTTGGCCACGCTTGATACGCTTCAGACATATGTTGCAAACAGCAAGGGTGCGATGTCTCAAAAAAGGCCCACACCAAAGAACGTTTGAAAAAACGTGTGGAGTAAGCAGCACCCTGCACATGCGGAGCTCTGCGGTGTGATGCAGTTGGTTGGCTGTCCTTAAACTGGCCCCTGGAGGGCATCCTGCCTCATTGGAGATGTGCCTCCTCCTCCTCTTCCTCTTCCTCCTGGCACCCACGTAGAGTCAGTGACCTCATCATCCCCTCCCTCGTCGCCACTGGAGCACTGACTGCCAGTTTCTTGTCCTTCTTGGGCACCCCCTCTCTCTGGGCTCACGTTACTGCCTTCATCCTCAACCTGGGTACCATCATCGGAGCCTTCAAAATGCTGTGCATCCTCCTGCAGCATGTACCCGACACTGTGGTCGAACAGTTTGGGGGACTCCTCAGGACATGATGGTGGAGCTAGGGAAGGAGTGACTGCTACCATTGAGCCAATGGAATAGGCCGCTTTGGCAGCTGCATTGGCAGCCAAACTTGTCTTAGCCTGGGTGACAGAGGATGAGGACAGCTTTGTGATCCTGTCAGGAAAGGTCTCCTCCGCTGGTAATATTGATCATTTGGCGTGCAGTACTGAGGTCCACCAGCAGGTGTCTCCTGGCAGTTTGGAGCTATCAGAAGAGCTTTTTCCTGCTGGTATTCTGTCACCTTTGGGCTGCAGTACTGGTGTCCACCAGCGGAGGAATCCTGGCAGTATGGAGCAGGTATTCCCCTCTGCAGACAGGTGTCACCTGCCCTTAATTAGCAGCTGCAGTATAAATACCCAGCAAGTGCACACTCATCTTGCCCTTGTATTTTCCTTGAGCCCTGACCTGCAGCCTGCATCCTGATTACCTGATTCCCTGATTCCTGAAACCTGATTCCTAGAACCTGTGGATCCTGTTCCCTGTCTGTTACCTGAACCCTGGACCCTGAGCCTTGTATCTTACCCGTCCCTCCTGTGATCCATCCATCCTCTCTTTGTCCTGTTTGTTTCCCTTCCCCAGCTGCTGACCTCCTGTTGACGACCCTGGCCTGGCTCTGCTTACGATCTCGGTATTTCCCTTACTTGTATATACTTGTTCTGTCATTATTATTATTTGTGGGGTTCTGTTTTGTATTGGTTGTGGTGCACTGAGTGATATTGAAGGTGGTTGTGTTATATTTATTCATTTATCTTTAATAAATCATTTATATTTTCACTTATACACGTCTGGGTTTCCTCTGTTGCAGTCCACACAGTTCTGGTCTTATCTGGTACATGACAGAATACCTCCATCACCCACGCCAAACTCATTTGCAACTCAGTATACATTGCTCCCAACCAGATACTCATATCCGGTCTCTGCTCCCTGTACCTATCCTGCATTCAACCCATCTGCCTCTTCTTAGCTGCCTACTAATCCACAAAAACTTCCCCCAGCTACTGTTATCTCTTCTCCACCATATCCCAATCCTCCTTTCCAGTCTGCTGCACCCCCCACCTACAGAGCCTCAGTGACTAAACCCAAGAAAAAACGAAAGTTTTTTCCAACCAAGATGATCCTGCCAGTAACCCAACCTGCCTCTGCACCAGTGAATCCAATCCAGTCTGACGTCCCAGTGCTTGCAACCCAGTCTGACATCCCAGTGCTTGCAACCCAGTCTGACATCCCAGTGCTTGCAACCCAGTCTGACGTCCCAGTGCCTGTTATCCAGTCTGACATCCCAGTGCCTGTTATCCAGTCTGACATCCCAGTGCCTGTTATCCAGTCTGGCGTCCCAGTGCCTGTTATCCAGTCTGACGTCCCAGTGCCTGTTATCCAGTCTGACATCCCAGTGCCTGTTATCCAGTCTGACGTCCCAGTGCCTGTTATCCAGTCTGACGTCCCAGTGCCTGTTATCCAGTCTGGCGTCCCAGTGCCTGTTATCCAGTCTGATGTCCCAGTGCCTGTTATCCAGTCTGACGTCCCAGTGCCTGTTATGCAGTCTGACGTCCCAGTGCCTGTTATCCAATCCGATGTCCTGATGTCCGCTTTCCAGCCTGATGTCCTGGTACCCGCCTTCCAGCCTGAGGTGCCAATGTTCCAGCCTGAGGGGTCAGTGTTCCAGGCGGAGGTACCAGTGTTCCAGCCGGAGGTGCCAGTGTTCCAGCCTGAGGGGTCAGTGTTCCAGCCTGAAGGGTCAGTGTTCCAGCCTGAGGGGCCAGTGTTGCGGCCTGAGGTGCCAGTGTTCCAGCTGGAGGTGTTCCAGCCGGAGGTGCCAGTGTTCCAGCTGGAGGTGTTCCAGCCGGAAGGGCCAGTGTTCCAGCCGGAGGTGTTACAGCCGGAGGGGCCAGTGTTCCAGCCAGGGGTGTTCCAGCCTGAGGGGCCAGTGTTCTAGCCTGAGGGGTCAGTGTTTTAGCCTGAGGGGTCAGTGTTCCAGCCTGAGGGGCCAGTGTTCCAGCCTGAGGGGCCAGTGTTCCAGCCTGAGGGGCCAGTGTTCCAGCTGGAGGTGTTCCAGCCGGAGGTGCCAGTATTCCAGCTGAAGGTGTTCCAGCCGGAGGGGCCAGTGTTCCAGCCAAAGGTGTTCTAGCCGGAGGGGCCAGTGTTCCAGCCGGAGGTGTTCCAGCCTGAGGGGCCAGTGTTCCAGCCGGAGGTGTTCCAGCCTGATCGGCCAGTGTTCCAGCCGGGGGTGTTCCAGCCGGGGGGCCAGTGTTCCAGCCGGAGGTGTTCCAGCCTGAGGGGCCAGTGTTCCAGCCGGAGGTGTTCCAGCCTGAGGGGCCAGTGTTCCAGCTGGAGGTGTTCCAGCCGGAGGTGTTCCAGCCTGAGGGGCCAGTGTTCCTGCCGGAGGTGTTCCAGTCTGAGGGGCCAGTGTTCCAGCTGGAGTTGCTCCAGCCAGAGGTGTTCCAGCCTGAGGGGCCAGTGTTCCAGCTGGAGGTGTTCCAGCCGGAGGTATTCCAGCCTGAGGGGCCAGTGTTTCAGCCGGAGGTGTTCCAGCCTGAGGGGCCAATGTTCCAGCCGGAGGTGCCAGTGTTCCAGCCGGAGGTGTTCCAGCCGGAGGTGCCAGTGTTCCAGCCGGAGGTGTTCCAGCCGGAGGTGTTCCAGCCGGAGGTGCCAGTGTTCCAGCCTGAGGTGCCAGTGTTCCAGCTGGTGGTGAGAGTGCCTACTTTCCAGCCTGATGTGCCCGCTCTCCAGCCTGATGTGCCCGCCTTCCAGCCTGATGTGCCACTGTCTGCTGCTCAGCCTGACAACCCAAAGCTTGCTGCCCAGCCTGATGACCCGGAGCTTGCTGCTCAGCCTGTGCCCATGCTCGTTGCCCAGCTTGATGTTCCTGCTGCCCAGCTTGAAGTGCCCATGCCTGCTGCCCAGCTTGAAGTGCCCGTGCCTGCTGCCCAGCCTGATGTGCCTGCTGCCCCGCTTGATGTGCCTACTGCCCAGCTTGAAGTGCCCGTGCCTGCTGCCCAGCTTGAAGTGCCCGTGCCTGCTGCCCAGCTTGAAGTGCCCGTGCCTGCTGCCCAGCCTGATGTGCATGCTGCCCAGCCTGATGTGCCTGCTGCCCCGGTTGATGTGCCTGCTGCCCAGCTTGAAGTGCCTGCTGCCCAGCTTGGTGTGTTCCTGTCCGCTGCCCAACCTGGTGTGTCCCTGTACCCTGCCCAGCTTGGTGTGTTGCTGTCCGCTGACCAGCCTGGTGTGTTCCTGTCGGTTGACCAGCCTGGTGTGTTCCTGTCCGCTGACCAGCCTGGTGTGTTCCTGTCCGCTTCCCAGTCTGGTGTGTTCCTGTCCACTTCCCAACCTGGTGCGTTCCTGTCCGCTTCCCAGCCTGGTGTATTCCTGTCCACTTCCCAGCCTGGTGTGTTCCTGTCCGCTGCCCAGCCTGGTGTGTTCCTGTCCGCTGCCCAGCCTGATGCGTTCCTGTCCGCTGCCCAGTCTGGTGTGTTCCTGCCTGCTGCCCAGCCTGGTGTGTTCCTGCCCACTACCCAGCCTGATGTGTTCCTGCCTGCTGCCCAGCCTGATATGTTCCTGCCCACTGCCCAGCCTGATGTGTTCCTGTCCGCTGCCCAGCCTGATGTGTTCCTGTCTGCTGCCCAGCCTGATGTGCCACTGCTTGCTGCCCAGCTTGAGGTGTCTGCTGCCCGGCTGGACACCATGGACTTTCCCCAGCAACGGCTAGTTGGAGCATCCGGAGGTCACTCCTTCGAGGGGGGGTACTGTCAGGAAAGGTCTCCTCCGCTGGTAATATCGATCATTTGGCGTGCAGTACTGAGGTCCACCAGCAGGTGTCTCCTGGCAGTTTGGAGCTGTCAGAAGAGCTTTTTCCTGCTGGTATTCTGTCACCTTTGGGCTGCAGTACTGGCGTCCACCAGCGGAGGAATCCTGGCAGTATGGAGCAGGTATTTCCCTCTACAGACAGGTGTCACCTGACCTTAATTAGCAGTTGCAGTATAAATACCCGGCAAGTGCACACTCTCCTTGCCCTAGTATTTTCCTTGAGCCCTGACCTGCAGCCTGCATCCTGATTACCTGATTTCCTGATTCCTGAAACCTGATTCCTAGAACCTGTGGATCCTGTTCCCTGTCTGTTACCTGAACCCTGGACCCTGAGCCTTGTATCTTACCCGTCCCTCCTGTGATCCATCCATCCTCTCTTTGTCCTGTTTGTTTCCCTTCCCCAGCTGCTGACCTCCTGTTGACGACCCTGGCCTGGCTCTGTTTACAATATCGGTATTTCCCTTACTTGTATATACTTGTTCTGTCATTATTATTATTGGTGGAGTTCTGTTTTGTATTGGTTGTGGTGCACTGAGTGATATTGGAGGTGGTTTTGTTTTATTTATTCATTTATCTTTAATAAATCAATTATATTTTAACTTATACACGTCTGGGTTTCCTCTGTTACAGTCCACACAGTTCTGGTCTTATCTGGTACATGACAGATCCACTCTACCAACTCTTCTGCATGTTGTGGCTCAACACGGCCAGCTGTCAAAAAAAAAGGACAAGCGTGCCCCACGGCCACATGCTGAGGATGCACTGTGGCTGTAGACACAGAGCCTGCTTGCTCTCTTTTAGTGGCCTATGAGTGTCTGGCTTTCCTTGGTGGCCTTCCAGACATGCTGTAAAATTGGATTAGCAAAACACAGCCTAAAGTTTACTGGAAAAATTACACCAGGAATGGTCTGCAGTCAGATATAGGCTTTGCTAGACTAGAATGCAGTGTATATATATATATATATATATATATATATATATATATATATATATATATATATATATATATATATATATATATATATGTATGAGACTGTACATATATTTAATGCACTGCAGATCACTGAATCACTTGCCTGCCTGAAAGTGTATTTGAAAATGTACACCAGCAACGGCCTGCAGTCAGATGTAGGCTTGGCTAGACTGGAATGCAGTGGATATATATATATATATATATATATATATATGTAGGAGACTGTGTGTGTGTATGAATATATATATATATATACATATACATATTATGCACTACAGATCACTGAATCACCTGCCTGCCTGCCTGAAAGTGTATTTGAAAACATGCACCAGGAACTACCTGCAGTCAGATATAGGCTTGGCTAGACTAGAATGCAGTGGATATATATATGTTGGAGACTGTGTAAATATATTTTATGCACTGCAGATCACTGAATCACTTGCCTGCCTGCCTGAAAGTGTATTTGAAAATGTACATCAGCAATGGCCTGCAGTCAGATATAGGCTTGGCTAAACTAGAATGCAGTGGATATATGTATGTTGGAGACTGTATATATATTTAATGCACTGCAGATCACTGAATCACTTGCCTGCCTGCCTGCCTGAAAGTATATTTGAAAACATACACCAGCAATAGCCTGAGGTCAGATATAAGCTTGGCTAGACTGGAATGCAGTGGATATATATATGTAGGAGACTGTGTATATATATATATATATATATATATATATATATATATATATATATATATATATATATATATATATATATATATATATATATATATATATATTTTTTTTTTTTATTATTATGCACTGCAGATCACTGAATCACCTGGCTGAAATTTAATTTGAAATTGTACACCAGGAACTACCTGCAGTCAGATATAGGCTTGGCTAGACTAGAATGCAGTGGATATACAGTGGGGAGGGAAAGTATTCAGACCCCCTTAAATATTTCACTCTTTGTTATATTTCAGCCATTTGCTAAAATCATTTAAGTTCATTTTTTTCCTCATTAATGTACACACAGCACCCCATATTGACAGAAAAACACAGAATTGTTGACATTTTTGAAGATTTATTAAAAAAGAAATACTGAAATATCACATGGTCCTAAGTATTCAGACCCTTTGCTCAGTATTTAGTAGAAGCACCCTTTTGATCTAATACAGCCATTAGTCTTTTTGGGAAAGATGCAACAAGTTTTTCACACCTGGATTTGGGGATCCTCTGCCATTCCTCCTTGCAGATCCTCTCCAGTTCTGTCAGGTTGGATGGTAAACGTTGGTGGACAGCCCTTTTACGGTCTCTCCAGAGATGCTCAATTGGGTTTAAGTCAGGGCTCTGGCTGGGCCATTCAAGAACAGTCACGGAGTTGTTGTGAAGCCACTCCTTTGTTATTTTAGCTGAGAGCTTAGGGTCATTGTCTTGTTTGAAGGTAAACCTTCGGCCCAGTCTGAGGTCCTGAGCACTCTGCCCCTCTCTGACAACACAGGAAAAACCATAGGGAAGTCCCCGTGCGTCAGAGGAGGGCGGGGTCACTGGGTGGCCCCGCCCTCCGTTATATAAGAAGTGTCAGAAGAACCTTGTTAAAGAGGGCTTCCAGATTCCGATAAGCCCCCTGCCCGCAGACCCCCAGAACCACCGGGCAAGGGTTGTGGGGATGATGCCCTTCTCCCCATCAACATGGGGACAAGGTGCTTTGGGGGATACCCCAAAGCACCCTCCCAAAGTTGGGGGCATGTCCTGGTACGGTTCAGGAGGGGGGGGCTCTCTTGTCCCCCCTCTTTTCTTGCGGCCTGCCAGGTTGCATGCACGGATAAGGGTCTGGTATGGATTTTTGGGGGGACCCCACGCCATTTTTTTTTTTTTACATTTTGGCGCGGGGTTCCCTTTAAAATCCATACCAGACCTGAAGGGCCTGGTATGGAATTTAGGGAGACCCCCACACATTTTTCTTTTTTTTTTTTAATTTTGGTTCAGGGTTCCCCTGTGGGGAAATTCCATGCCGTTTTTATCAATGAACTTTTTTGTGTATTGCCGGACCGACAATTCATTATAGCCGGCGCTAGCGATAGTCGTTTTACATGACTTTTTTTCCTTTAGAAATGTCATTTCTAATGCCAACTGTTTATCTGCAGTCTTATCTATATTATCAGATAATAAATAAATAAATGTAGCGCTGTGTGTAAAATTATAAATGTAAAGTGCAAATCTCTAAAATAAATAAATCTTACACATAAATGAATAGTCCATAAAATGAAAAAATGAAGAAATAAAACATGAAAAACTCTTCTTGTGATCAGTGTATCCACACAATTCCACTACAGTGATTGTTCGTCCTCAAAAGGAGTGCACACCACCACCACCAGTAAAAATGCGCGCTTACCTCCCAGATGAGTCAAAACTCATGCGGATCTCCCCACGAGCTCTTTGCTCTCACTTCCTCTTCCCAATCAATGGTGGGTAATCCAGATGGCTCTTTTCCTAATGGTAACTCAGCTCATTAATATCCAAAGAAGCGGATCATGTCCCAGCTTGGCTCAGGATTCCATGAGTTCAGGACATGTAAATAATAAGTATAGAGACCATAGTGTTCTCCGTATACAAATTTATTCAAAGCCCCCAAACAGACAAGTTGCACTTACAAGATAAAAACTTTCAAAATCACATAAAAACCTCCAGAGTAGCACCACCGTGTCCACATACACAGTGCCTGGCTAGACGTGACTATCAGCTCCTCCCTTCTAGACGCGTATCTGCCAATCACAGGCCTTCCTCAGTAGATAGGTGGGCTGATCCCTCTAAGCTAATTTGTAGTGTATCGTTGCTATAGCAACCCTCCGGGCGTCGCCACAGCTCAGTCTGCGGTGCAGAAAGAACCTCCCTCTGCCTGTGTCTCCAGGACACACAAATACCAAGGCCAGAAAGTGTGTGTCTCTCTCACTGCTAAATTGCAGTAAGATCTAAACCTTTCTAAGCACTTACTGCAATTTAGCAGTGAGAGAGACACACACTTTCTGGCCTTGGTATTTGTGTGTCCTGGAGACACAGGCAGAGGGAGGTTCTTTCTGTACCACAGACTGAGCTGTGGCGACGCCCGGAGAGTTGCTATAGCAACGATACACTACAAATTAGCTTAGGAGGGATGAGCCCACCTATCTACTGAGGAAGGCCTGTGATTGGCCGATACGCGTCTAGAAGGGAAGAGCTGATAGTCACGTCCAGCCAGGCACTGTGTATGTGGAATGAACAGGAATAGATTCTGGACAGCTGTACTCGTAAATTAGCCTTGTTTATTTGGAAAAGTTCACATCAAATTCAAAAGTAACAGTAGACAAAAGAGAGCTTACACTTCGCACTAATGTCATATAAAGTTATATAAGCTATGAGTAAGCACTAACGTTAGTGCAAAACGTCAGCTCTCTTTTGTCTGCTGTTACTTTTGAATTCGTTGTGAACCTTTCCAAATAAACAAGGCTAATTTACGAGTGCGGCTGTCCAGAATCTATTCCTGTTCATTGCTATTAGCAATTGCCAGCACCTACAGCCTCCGAACCACAAAGGATTTACCTCCTGTCTGTTCAATGCTCCTGGAGCAGTGATATCTCTCCCTCTACACTGTGTATGTGGACACGGTGGTGCTACTCTGAAGGCTTTTATGTGATTTTAAAAGTTTTTATCTTGTAAGTGCAACTTGTCTGTTTGGGGACTTTGAATAAATTTGTATACGGAGAACACTATGGTCTCTATACTTATTATTTACATGTCCTGAACTCATGGAATCTTGAGCCAAGCTGGGAGATGATCCGTTTCTTTGGATATCAATGAGCTGAGTTACCATTAAGAAAACAGCCATCTGGATTACCCACCACTGATTGGGAAGAGGAAGTGAGAGCAAAGAGCTCGTAGGGAGATCCACATATGAGTTTTGACTCATCTGAGAGGTGAGCGCGCATTTTTACTGGTGGTGGTGTGCACTCCTTTTGAGGACGAACAATCACTGTGGTGGATTTGTGTGGATACACTGATCACAAGAAGAGTTTTTCATGTTTTATTTCTTCATTTTTTCATTTTATGGACTATTTATTTATATGTAAGATTTATTTATTTTAGAGATTTGCACTTTACATTTATAATTTTACACACAGTGCTACATTTATTTATTTACTATCCATTTTGAAATTAGTGTGGTATACCACTTGGAATTTAACAGCTGTGCACGTTTATTATTAGGTTATCTTATTTAAACATCACAATATTTTTTTACTTGTGGCGCTGATTGTTTCATCTTATAATTTGCATTATATTATCAGATAAGGCTGCAGATAAACAGTTGGCCTTTGTATTCCACGTTGGAATATTCCAGGAGACGATCGCCCGGCTGCCGATCTCCTGTCCATCCACAGGCCACGAGCTGGGAACTGTATCGGAGTCGGCGGACCTCCCTAAGTTGAACACCTGAACATCTCTTGATCCATACTCCATCGGATCCCAAGCCTGTATCACCCCTCTGTCGTATGACATTTAGGGTCCACCACAGTTGGTAAGAGTATTTATTTACCTTTGAAGTGTTTTAACAATTGACTACAGACAAGCACTCTACTCAACTGAAGACTCCCCCATAGGAAGAATTCACTATTCACATCCCTGTTACTCACATTCACTGAGTTGCACACAGTTCTATGTACTCATTGCGGCTCCATTAAGTAATTTGTTCACTTTTGTTTTTTTTGTGTAATATTTCTCTGTTACACTTTATTATTTAGTAGCGCCACATTGTTTTTCTTTCATTTATTGCAACCTTGTACGTTTGAATGTTGGCAGCTTTCGTATATTTTGTTTCACTATTCAAGGTTAGCGCAGTCTTTTTCCCACTAATTTCACCACTGGGACTTCAGACTGGAACACCGGGACTTCAGACGGGGACACCGCTACTGCAAGCTGGGCAGCAGGCACTGGTACATCAAGCTGGGCAGCAGGCACAGGCACATCAAGCAAGGCAGCAGGCATGGGCACATCAAGCTGGGCAGCAGGCACGGGCACTTCAAGCTGGGCAGCAGGCACAGGCGCTTCAAGCTGGGCAGCAGACAGGAACACATCAGGCTGGGCAGCAGACAGAGGCTCGTCAGACTGGGCATCAGACGGAGGCTCGTCAGACTGGGCATCAGACGGAGGCTCATCAGACTGGGCATCAGACGGAAGGCTCATCAGACTGGGCATCAGGCGGAGGCTCGTCAGACTGGGCAGCAGACAGAGGATCCTCATACTGGGCAGCAGACGGAGGCTCGTCAGACTGGGCAGCAGACAGGAAAACATCAGGCTGGGCAGCAGACAGAGGCACATCAGGCTGAACAGCTAACACTGGCACGACAGGCTGAACAGCAGACACTGGCATAACAGGAACATCAGACTGGGGCACAGGAACTTCAGGCGGAGACACTGGCTGGATAGCAGACAGAGGTTTGACAGAATCAGGTGGGTTATCAGGTTCAGCTGGCATGCAAGCAGACTGGAGCAGGTTGGTTGGTTTGGAGGCAGGTTGGGTTATTGGCAGGATTGTGTGGGTTGGAAAGCACTTCCATTTCTTCTTTGGCTTAACTGCTGGAGATCTGTAGGCGACTGCAGGACTGTAGGAGGTGAGGCATACTGAAGAGAATGGCTGGGATATGGCAAGGAAGGGGTAACAGCGGCCAGAGGAAGTTCTTGTGGGGAAGTTGTAGGTAGCAGAGAAGAGGCAGGTGGGTTAAAGGCAGGATTGCAGTGGGTAGAGACAGGGTATTGATATTTGGTGGGAAGCAGGGTATATTGGGCTGAAATGGAGGTTGCCATCGGTGAAGGGGAAAAAGACTCTTGGACAGGCAGGTGTCTGGCAGCAGAGATGGTTTGTTGTGGGCTAGCTAGGGCTGATTGCAAAATATGCTAAAATTGTTGGTTGCACAAACTGCAGGTTACATACTGCCTGTCTGACAAGGGATTGTACAGAATCAATACATTCTTTTATCATCTGTTGGAAACAAGCTGTGTAATGTTCAAAAAAGTAAGGGGACTCATCCTCCAGAAGCCATACCAGTGATGGGGCCTGATTAACCACTTGACGACCGCCTCACGCTGATATACGTCAGCAGAATGGCACGGGCAGGCAAAATCACGTACCTGGTACGTGATTGCCCTCCCGCGGGCCTGAGGCGGTCGCCGTTGGTCTGGCAGCGATCAGAGATGAGTGGGAGGCCATCCGATCGTGCCCCCCCCCTCCCGATCGCTCCCAGCTAGGGATGAGCCGAACACCCCCCTGTTCGGTTCGCACCAGAACATGCGAACAGGAAAAAAATTAGTTCGAACACGCGAACACCGTTAAAGTCTATGGGACACGAACATGAATAATCAAAAGTGCTAATTTTAAAGGCTAATATGCAAGTTATTGTCAATAAAAGTGTTTGGGGACCTGGGTCCTGCCCCAGGGGACATGAATCAATGCAAAAAAAAGTTTTAAAAACGGCCGTTTTTTCAGGAGCAGTGATTTTAATAATGCTTAAAGTCAAACAATAAAAGTGTAATATCCCCTTTAAATTTCATACCTGGGGGTGTCTATAGTATGCCTGTAAAGGGGCGCATGTTTCCCGTGTTTAGAACAGTCTGACAGCAAAATGACATTTTGAAGGAAAAAACACATTTAAAACTACCGCAGCTATTGCATTGCCGACAATACACATAGAAGTTCATTGATAAAAACGGCATGGGAATTCCCCACAGGGGAACCCCGAACCAAAAAAAAAAAAAAAAAATGATGTGGGGGTCCCCCTAAATTCCATACAAGGCCCTTCAGGTCTGGTATGGATATTAAGGGGAACCCCAGCCAAAATTTAAAAAAAAAATTGACGTGGGGTTCCCCCTAAATTCCATACCAGACCCTTCAGGTCTGGTATGGATTTTAAAGGGAACCCCGCGCCAAAAAAAAAAAAAAAAAACGGCGTGGGGTCCCCCTAAAAATCCATACCAGACCCTTATCCGAGCACGCAACCTGGCAGGCCGCAGGAAAAGAGGGGGGGACGAGAGTGCGGCCCCCCCCCCCTCCTGAACCGTACCAGGCCACATGCCCTCAACATTGGGAGGGTGCTTTGGGGTAGCCCCCCAAAACACCTTGTCCCCATGTTGATGAGGACAAGGGCCTCATCCTCACAACCGTGGCCGGTGGTTGTGGGGGTTTGCGGGCGGGGGGCTTATCAGAATCTGGAAGCCCCCTTTAACAAGGGGACCCCCAGATCCCGGCCCCCCCCCCTGTGTGAAATGGTAAGGGGGTACTTACCCCTACCATTTCACTAAAAAACTGTCAAAAATGTTAAAAATGACAAGAGACAGTTTTTGACAATTCCTTTATTTAAATGCTTCTTCTTTCTTCCTTCATCTTCTTCTTCTTCTGGTTCTTCTGGCTCTTCTGGTTCTTCCTCCGGCGTTCTCGTCCAGCATCTTCTCCGCAGCGTCTTCTATCTTCTTCTCCTCGGGCCGCTCCGCACCCATGGCATGAGGGGAGGCTCCCGCTCTTCTCTTCATCTTCTTCTCTTCTTCATCTTCTTCTTCATCTTCTTCTTCATCTCTTCTTCCTTCTTCTCTTCTTCCTTCTTCTCTTCTTCCTTCTTCTCTTCTTCATGTCTTCTGCGGGCCGCTCCGCAGCCATGCTGGCATGGAGGGAGGCTCCCGCTGTGTGACGGCGTCTCTTCGTCTGACGGTTCTTAAATAACGGGGGGCGGGGCCACCCGGTGACCCCGCCCCCCTCTGACGCACGGTGACATGACGGGACTTCCCTGTGGCATTCCCCGTGACGTCACAGGGAAGTCCCGTCATGTCACCGTGCGTCAGAGGGGGGCGGGGTCACCGGGTGGCCCCGCCCCCCGTTATTTAAGAACCGTCAGACGAAGAGACGCCGTCACACAGCGGGAGCCTCCCTCCATGCCAGCATGGCTGCGGAGCGGCCCGCAGAAGACATGAAGAAGAGAAGAAGGAAGAAGAGATGAAGAAGAAGATGAAGAAGAAGATGAAGAAGAGAAGAAGATGAAGAGAAGAGCGGGAGCCTCCCCTCATGCCATGGGTGCGGAGCGGCCCGAGGAGAAGAAGATAGAAGACGCCGCGGAGAAGATGCTGGACGAGAACGCCGGAGGAAGAACCAGAAGAGCCAGAAGAACCAGAAGAAGAAGAAGATGAAGGAAGAAAGAAGAAGCATTTAAATAAAGGAATTGTCAAAAACTGTCTCTTGTCATTTTTAACATTTTTGACAGTTTTTTAGTGAAATGGTAGGGGTAAGTACCCCCTTACCATTTCACACAGGGGGGGGGGCGGGATCTGGGGGTCCCCTTGTTAAAGGGGGCTTCCAGATTCCGATAAGCCCCCCGCCCGCAGACCCCCACAACCACCGGCCACGGTTGTGAGGATGAGGCCCTTGTCCTCATCAACATGGGGACAAGGTGTTTTGGGGGTCTACCCCAAAGCACCCTCCCAATGTTGAGGGCATGTGGCCTGGTACGGTTCAGGAGGGGGGGGGGCCGCACTCTCGTCCCCCCCTCTTTTCCTGCGGCCTGCCAGGTTGCGTGCTCGGATAAGGGTCTGGTATGGATTTTTAGGGGGACCCCACGCCGTTTTTTTTTTTTTTTTTGGCGCGGGGTTCCCCTTAAAATCCATACCAGACCTGGTATGGAATTTAGGGGGAACCCCACGTCAATTTTTTTTTTAAATTTTGGCTGGGGTTCCCCTTAATATCCATACCAGACCTGAAGGGCCTTGTATGGAATTTAGGGGGACCCCCACATCATTTTTTTTTTTTTATTTTGGTTCGGGGTTCCCCTGTGGGGAATTCCCATGCCGTTTTTATCAATGAACTTCTATGTGTATTGTCGGCAATGCAATAGCCGCGGGTAGTTTTAAATTAGTTTTTTCCTTCCAAATGTCATTTTGCTGTCAGACTGTTCTAAACACAGGAAACATGCGCCCCTTTACAGGCATACTATAGACACCCCCCAGGTACGAAATTTAAAGGGATATTACACTTTTATTGTTTGACTTTAAGCATTAATAAAATCACTGCTCCTGAAAAAACGTCCGTTTTTAAAACTTTTTTTTGCATTGATCCATGTCCCCTGGGGCAGGACCCGGGTCCCCAAACACTTTTTATGACAATAACTTGCATATAAGCCTTTAAAATTAGCACTTTTGATTTCTCCCATAGACTTTTAAAGGGTGTTCCGCTGCATTCGAATTTGCCGCGAACACCCCAAATTGTTCGCTGTTCGGCGAACTTGCGAACAGCCAATGTTCGAGTAGAACATGAGTTCGACTCGAACTCGAAGCTCATCCCTACTCCCAGCCAATGAGATGCTTCCTCTGCCTCTGTGTAGTACACAGAGGCAGAGGATGTGATGTCATCTCTCCTCGGCTCGGCAGTTTTCGTTCCGGCGCAGAGGTGTCACACTGACACCAAGCAGTTTTTTGTTTTTTTTTCTGACTACTGCATTGGTGTCAGTTTGTGACAGTTACTGTGTTAGGGCAGTTAGTATTAGCCCCCTGTAGGTCTAGGGTACCCCCCTAACCCCCCCTAATAAAGTTTTAACCCCTTGATCACCCCCTGTCGCCAGTGTCGCTAAGCGATCATTTTTCTGATCGCTGTATTAGTGTCACTGGTGACGCTAGTTAGGGACGTAAATATTTAGGTTCGCCGTCAGCGTTTTATAGCGACAGGGACCCCCATATACTATCTTATAAATGTTTTAACCCCTTGATTGCCCCCTAGTTAACCCTTTCACCCCTGATCACCGTATAACCGTTACGGGTGACGCTGGTTAGTTCATTTATTTTTTGTAGTGTCAGGGCACCCGCCGTTTATTACCTAATAAAGGTTTAGCCCCCTGATCGCCCGGCGGTGATATGCGTCGCCCCAGGCAGCGTCAGTTTAGCGCCAGTACTGCTAACACCCACGCACGCAGCATACGCCTCCCTTAGTGGTATAGTATCTGAACGCATCAATATCTGATCCGATCAGATCTATACTAGCGTCCCCAGCAGTTTAGGGTTCCCTAAACTGCTGATCGGAACCCTGATCACCGTATAACCGTTACGGGTGACGCTGGTTAGTTCATTTATTTTTTGTAGTGTCAGGGCACCCGCCGTTTATTACCTAATAAAGGTTTAGCCCCCTGATCTCCCGGCGGTGATATGCGTCGCCCCAGGCAGCGTCAGTTTAGCGCCAGTACTGCTAACACCCACGCACGCAGCATACGCCTCCCTTAGTGGTATAGTATCTGAACGCATCAATATCTGATCCGATCAGATCTATACTAGCGTCCCCAGCAGTTTAGGGTTCCCTAAACTGCTGATCGGAACCCTGATCACCGTATAACCGTTACGGGTGACGCTGGTTAGTTCATTTATTTTTTGTAGTGTCAGGGCACCCGCCGTTTATTACCTAATAAAGGTTTAGCCCCCTGATCGCCCGGCGGTGATATGCGTCGCCCCAGGCAGCGTCAGTTTAGCGCCAGTACTGCTAACACCCACGCACGCAGCATACGCCTCCCTTAGTGGTATAGTATCTGAACGCATCAATATCTGATCCGATCAGATCTATACTAGCGTCCCCAGCAGTTTAGGGTTCCCTAAACTGCTGATCGGAACCCTGATCACCGTATAACCGTTACGGGTGACGCTGGTTAGTTCATTTATTTTTTGTAGTGTCAGGGCACCAGCCGTTTATTACCTAATAAAGGTTTAGCCCCCTGATCGCCCGGCGGTGATATGCGTCGCCCCAGGCAGCGTCAGTTTAGCGCCAGTACTGCTAACACCCACGCACGCAGCATACGCCTCCCTTAGTGGTATAGTATCTGAACGCATCAATATCTGATCCGATCAGATCTATACTAGCGTCCCCAGCAGTTTAGGGTTCCCTAAACTGCTGATCGGAACCCTGATCACCGTATAACCGTTACGGGTGACGCTGGTTAGTTCATTTATTTTTTGTAGTGTCAGGGCACCCGCCATTTATTACCTAATAAAGGTTTAGCCCCCTGATCGCCCGGCGGTGATATGCGTCGCCCCAGGCAGCGTCAGTTTAGCGCCAGTACTGCTAACACCCACGCACGCAGCATACGCCTCCCTTAGTGGTATAGTATCTGAACGCATCAATATCTGATCCGATCAGATCTATACTAGCGTCCCCAGCAGTTTAGGGTTCCCAAAAACGCAGTGTTAGCGAGATCAGCCCAGATACCTGCTAGCACCTGTGTTTTGCCCCCTCCGCCCAGCCCAGCCCACTTAAGTGCAGTATTGATCGATCACTGTCACTTACAAAACACTAAACGCATAACTGCAGCGTTCGCAGAGTCAGGGCTGATCCCTGCGATCGCTAACAGTTTTTTTGGTAGGATTTTGGTGAACTGGTAAGCACAAGCCCCAAGCAGCGTCAGGTTAGCGCCAGTACCGCTAACACCCACGCATGCAGCGTACACCTCCCTTAGTGGTATAGTATCTGAACGGATCAATATCTGATCCGATCAGATCTATACTAGCGTCCCCAGCAGTTTAGGGTTCCCAAAAACGCAGTGTTAGCGGGATCAGCCCAGATACCTGCTAGCACCTGCATTTTGCCCCTCCACCCGGCCTAGCCCAGCCCACCCAAGTGCAGTATCGATCGATCACTGTCACTTACAAAACACTAAACGCATAACTGCAGCATTCGCAGAGTCAAGCCTGATCACCGCGATCGCTAACAACATTTTTGGTAGCGTTTTGGCGAACTGGCAAGCACCAGTGGCCTAGTACACCCCGGTCGTAGTCAAACCAGCACTGCAGCAACACTTGGGGACGTGGCGAGTCCCATAAGTGCAGTTCAAGCTGGTGAGGTGGCAAGCACAAGTAGTGTCCCGCTGCCACCAAGAAGAAGACAAACACAGGCCCGTCGTGCCCATAGTGCCCTTCCTGCTGCATTCACCAATCCTAATTGGGAACCCACCACTTCTGCAGCGCCCGTACTTCCCCCATTCACATCCCCAACCAAATGCAGTCGGCTGCATGAGAGGCATTTTCTTTATGTCCTCCCGAGTACCCCTACCCAACAAACCCCCCCCAAAAAGATGTTGTGTCTGCAGCAAGCGCGGATATAGGCGTGACACCCGCTATTATTGTCCCTCCTGTCCTGACAATCCTGGTCTTTGCATTGGTGAATGTTTTGAACGCTACCATTCACTAGTTGAGTATTAGCGTAGGATACAGCATTGCACAGACTAGGCACACTTTCACAGGGTCTCCCAAGATGCCATCGCATTTTGAGAGACCCGAACCTGGAACCGGTTACAGTTATAAAAGTTAGTTACAAAAAAAGTGTAAAAAAAAATATATATATATATATATATATATATATATATATATATATATATATATATATATATATATATATAAAATAAAAAAAATAGTTGTCGTTTTATTGTTCTCTCTCTCTCTATTCTCTCTCTATTGTTCTGCTCTTTTTTACTGTATTCTATTCTGCAATGTTTTATTGTTATTATGTTTTATCATGTTTGCTTTTCAGGTATGCAATTTTTTATACTTTACCATTTACTGTGTTTTATTGTTAACCATTTTTTTTGTCTTCAGGTACGCCATTCACGACTTTGAGTGGTTATACCAGAATGATGCCTGCAGGTTCAGGTATCATCTTGGTATCATTCTTTTCAGCCAGCGGTCGGCTTTCATGTAAAAGCAATCCTAGCGGCTAATTAGCCTCTAGACTGCTTTTACAAGCAGTGGGAGGGAATGCCCCCCCACCACGTTCCGTGTTTTTCTCTGGCTCTCCTGTCTCAACAGGGAACCTGAGAATGCAGCCGGTGATTCAGCCAGCTGGCCATAGAGCTGATCAGAGACCAGAGTGGCTCCAAACATCTCTATGGCCTATGAAACCGGAAGCTACGAGCATTTCATGACTTAGATTTTGCCGGATGTAAACAGCGCCATTGGGAAATTGGGAAAGCATTTTATCACACCGATCTTGGTGTGGTCAGATGCTTTGAGGGCAGAGGAGAGATCTAGGGTCTAATAGACCCCAATTTTTTCAAAAAAGAGTACCTGTCACTACCTATTGCTATCATAGGGGATATTTACATTCCCTCAGATAACAATAAAATGATTAAAAAAAAAAATGAAAGGAACAGTTTAAAAATAAGATAAAAAAGCAAAAAAATAATAAAGAAAAAATTGCACCATGCATGTGAGGTGTCACCGCGAACGTCAGATCGAGGGCAGTAATTTTAGCAGTAGACCTCCTCTGTAAATCTAAAGTGGTAACCTGTAAAGGCTTTTAAAGGCTTTTAAAAATGTATTTAGTTTGTCGCCACTGCACGTTTGTGCGCAATTTTAAAGCATGTCATGTTTGGTATCCATGTACTCGGCCTAAGATCATCTTTTTTATTTCATCAAACATTTGGGCAATATAGTGTGTTTTAGTGCATTAAAATTTAAAAAACTGTGTTTTTTCCCCAAAAAATGCATTTGAAAAATCGCTGCGCAAATACTGTGTGGGAAAAAAAATGAAACACCTACCATTTTAATTTGTAGGGCATTTGCTTTAAAAAAATATATAATGTTTGGGGGTTTAAAGTAATTTTCTTGCAAAAAAAAATAATTTTTTCATGTAAACAAAAAGTGTCAGAAAGGGCTTTGTCTTCAAGTGGTTAGAAGAGTGGGTGATGTGTGACATAAGCTTCTAAATGTTGTGCATAAAATTCCAGGACAGTTCAAACCCCCCCCCAAATGACCCCATTTTGGAAAGTAGACACCCCAGCTATTTGCTGAGAGTCATTTCGAGTCCATGGAATATTTTATATTGTGACACAAGTTGCGGGAAAGAGACAATTTTTTTTTTTTTTTTGCACAAAGTTGTCACTAAATGATATATTGCTCAAACATGCCATAGGAATATGTGAAATTACACCCCAAAATACATTCTGTTGCTTCTCCTGAGTACGGGGATACCACATGTGTGAGACTTTTTGGGAGCCTAGCCGCGTACGGGACCCCGAAAACCAAGCACTGCCTTCAGGCTTTCTAAGGGCATAAATTTTTGATTTCACTCTCCACTGCCTGTCACAGTTTCGGAGGCCATGGAATGCCCAGGTGGCACAAACCCCCCCAAATGACCCCATTTTGGAAAGTAGACACCCCAAGATATTTGCTGAGAGGTATAGTGAGTATTTTGCAGACCTCACTTTTTGTCACAAAGTTTTGAAAATTGAAAAAAGAAAAAAAAAAAATGTTTTTTCTTGTCTTTCTTCATTTTCAAAAACAAATGAGAGCTGCAAAATACTCACCATGCCCCAGCGTCAGGTTAGCGCCAGTACCGCTAACACCCACGCACGCAGCGTACACCTCCCTTAGTGGTATAGTATCTGAACGGATCAATATCTGATCCGATCAGATCTATACTAGCGTCCCCAGCAGTTTAGGGTTCCCAAAAACGCAGTGTTAGCGGAATCAGCCCAGATACCTGCTAGCACCTGCGTTTTGCCCCTCCGCCCGGCCTAGCCCAGCCCACCCAAGTGCAGTATCGATCCATCACTGTCACTTACAAAACACTAAACGCATAACTGCAGCATTCGCAGAGTCAAGCCTGATCACCACGATCGCTAACAGTATTTTTGGTAGCGTTTTGGCGAACTGGCAAGCACCAGTGGCCTAGTACACCCCGGTCGTAGTCAAACCAGCACTGTAGTAACACTTGGTGACGTGGCGAGTCCCATAAGTGCAGTTCAAGCTGGTGAGGTGGCAAGCACAAGTAGTGTCCCGCTGCCACCAAGAAGAAGACAAACACAGGCCCGTTGTGCCCATAGTGCCCTTCCTGCTGCATTCGCCAATCCTAATTGGGAACCACCACTTCTGCAGCGCCCGTACTTCCCCCATTCCCATCTCCAACCAAATGCAGTCGGCTGCATGAGAGGCATTTTCTTTATGTCCTCCTGAGTACCCCTACCCAACAAACCCCCCCCCAAAAAAAGATGTTGTGTCTGCAGCAAGCGCGGATATAGGCGTGACACCCGCTATTATTGTCCCTCCTGTCCTGACAATCCTGGTCTTTGCATTGGTGAATGTTTTGAACGCTACTATTCACTAGTTGAGTATTAGCGTAGGGTACAGCATTGCACAGACTAGGCACACTTTCACAGGGTCTCCCAAGATGCCATCGCATTTTGAGAGACCCGAACCTGGAACCGGTTACAGTTATAAAAGTTAGTTACAAAAAAAGTGTAAAATATATATATATATATATATATATATATATATATATAAAAAGTTGTCGTCTTATTGTTCTCTCTCTCTCTCTATTCTCTCTCTATTGTTCTGCTCTTTTTTACTGTATTCTATTCTGCAATGTTTTATTGTTATTATGTTTTATCATGTTTGCTTTTCAGGTATGCAATTTTTTATACTTTACCGTTTACTGTGTTTTATTGTTAACCATTTTTTTGTCTTCAGGTACGCCATTCACGACTTTGAGTGGTTATACCAGAATGATGCCTGCAGGTTTAGGTATCATCTTGGTATCATTCTTTTCAGCCAGCGGTCGGCTTTCATGTAAAAGCAATCCTAGTGGCTAATTAGCCTCTAGACTGCTTTTACAAGCAGTGGGAGGGAATGCCCCCCCACCATGTTCCACCATGTGTTTTTCTCTGGCTCTCCTGTCTCAACAGGGAACCTGAGAATGCAGCCGGTGATTCAGCCAGCTGACCATAGAGCTGATCAGAGACCGGAGTGGCTCCAAACATCTCTATGGCCTATAAAACCTGAAGCTACGAGCATTTCATGACTTAGATTTCGCCGGATGTAAACAGCGCCATTGGGAAATTGGGAAAGCATTTTATCACACCGATCTTGGTGTGGTCAGATGCTTTGAGGGCAGAGGAGAGATCTAGGGTCTAATAGACCCCAATTTTTTCAAAAAAGAGTACCTGTCACTACCTATTGCTATCATAGGGGATATTTACATTCCCTGAGATAACAATAAAAAAGGTTAAAAAAAATGAAAGGAACAGTTTAAAAATAAGATAAAAAAGCAAAAAAATAATAAAGAAAAAATTGCACCATGCATGTGAGGTGTCACCGCGAACGTCAGATCGAGGGTATAGTGGTATAGTATCTGAACGCATCAATATCTGATCCGATCAGATCTATACTAGCGTCCCCAGCAGTTTAGGGTTCCCAAAAACGCAGTGTTAGCGAGATCAGCCCAGATACCTGCTAGCACCTGTGTTTTGCCCCCTCCGCCCAGTCCAGCCCAGCCCAGCCCACTCAAGTGCAGTATCGATCGATCACTGTCACTTACAAAACACTAAACGCATAACTGCAGCATTCGCAGAGTCACGCCTGATCCCTGCGATCGCTAACAGTTTTTTTGGTAGCATTTTGGTGAACTGGTAAGCACCAGCCCCAAGCAGCGTCAGGTTAGCGCCAGTACCGCTAACACCCACGCATGCAGCGTACACCTCCCTTAGTGGTATAGTATCTGAACGGATCAATATCTGATCCGATCAGATCTATACTAGCATCCCCAGCAGTTTAGTGTTTAGGTACTTTCCAAAATGGGGTCATTTGGGGGGGATTTGTGCCACCTGGGCATTCCATGGCCTTCGAAACTGTGATAGGCAGTGAAGAGTGAAATCAAAAATTTACACCCTTAGAAATCTTGAAGGCGGTGATTGGTTTTCGGGGCCCCGTACGCAGCTAGGCTCCCAAAAAGTTCCACACATGTGGTATCCCCATACTCAGGAGAAGCAGCTAAATGTATTTTGGGGTGCAATTCCACATATGCCCATGGCCTGTGTGAGCAATATATCATTTAGTGACAACTTTGTGCAAAAAAAAAAAAAATTGTCACTTTCCCGCAACTTGTGTCAAAATATAAAATATTCCATGGACTCAACATGCCTCTCAGCAAATAGCTTGGGGTGTCTACTTTCCAAAATGGGGTCATTTGGGGGGGTTTTGTGCCATCTGGGCATTTTATGGCCTTCAAAACTGTGATAGGTAGTGAGGAGTGAAATAAAAAATTTACGCCCTTAGAAATCCTGAAGGCGGTGATTGGTTTTCGGGGCCCCGTACGCCACTAGGCTCCCAAAAAAGTCCCACACATGTGGTATTCCCGTACTCAGGAGAAGCAGCTGAATGTATTTTGGGGTGCAATTCCACATATGCCCATGGCCTGTGGGAGCAATATATCATTTAGTGACAACTTTTTTGTAATTTTTTTTTTTTTTTGTCATTTTTCAATCACTTGGGACAAAAAAATATTCAATGGGCTTAACATGCCTCTCAGCAATTTCCTTTGGGTGTCTACTTTTCAAAATGGGGTCCTTTGGGGTGGTTTTGTACTGCCTTGCCATTTTAGCACCTCAAGAAATGACATAGGCTGTCATAAACTAAAAGCTGTGTAAATTCCAGAAAATGTACCCTAGTTTGTAGACGCTATAACTTTTGCGCAAACCAATAAATATACGCTTATTGACATTTTTTTTACCAAAGACATGTGGCCGAATACATTTTGGCCTAAATGTATGACTAAAATTGAGTTTATTGGATTTTTTTTATAACAAAAAGTAGAAAATATCATTTTGTTTCAAAATTTTCGGTCTTTTTCCGTTTATAGCGCAAAAAATAAAAATGGCAGAGGTGATCAAATACCATCAAAAGACAGCTCTATTTGTGGAAAGAAAAGGACGCAAATTTTGTTTGGGTACAGCATTGCATGACCGTGCAATTAGTAGTTAAAGCGACGCAGTGCCAAATTGGAATAAGTCCTCTGGTCCTTATGCAGCATAATGGTCCGGGGCTAAAGTGGTTAATACTGAAAGGGGAAAAAAATCATCCTGGCCCTCTGGGATGCAGGTCAAAGCCAGCTCTGTGCAGATTTGAATTAAAGGCTGAACATCCCCAAACAGCATACAGCACTGATCAACCCAGAAGTGAGCAAAACAAATGATCTCTAGCAGCTGATCACTGGTCCACTCCTTCAGCATCTGGCGGAGATATTCACTACTCTCTGATGCCAGCAGAGCATAACGAATCACATCAGAATTCATTGCAGCAAGCAACCTGAACCAACATGGTTCCTCTGTGTAGCCACTTCTGGTCAGGGATGGCCTTGGTTTACTGTCAAAAACCAGGTGTGACCAGAACTGCATTGTTAGCTACAGAGGAACACCAAACACATATAAGTGAAAATATAAATGATTTATTAAAGTAAGTGAATACTATAAGTACAAACACCTCCAATATGACACAGTGCAAAAATCAACCAACAGACAGAGACCCACAAATAACAACAGACAGATAAGTACAATAAATGGGAAATACCAGTATCATAATCAATAGCCAGGCCAGGGTCATACACAGCAGATCAGCCGATGGACAGGGGATGTTCCAGAAACATAAATTTAAGCCAGGCCAAGGTCATACACAGGGAGATCAGCAGATGGGGTAAGGAACACAGGACAAGGAGAGGACGGACGGATCAGACTGCAGGGCAGGGATGCAAGGTAACAGGTATAACAGGATAGGGATCAGGACAGGGAGACAGAATCAGATACACGGGCACAGGAACAGGTTCAGAATCAGGATCAGATCACAAGCTAGCAGGTCAGGGCGCAAGGACGAAACCAAGGCAAACATGTGAGTGCTTGCCGGGTATTTATATGCCTCTAATTGTCCTCAAGTGACACCTGATTGTAGGAGGTGCTGTCTGCTCCACACTGCCAGGATCCATCCGCTGGTGGATGCCAGTTCTGTGGCCCAAAGATGACATAACATCAGCAGGGAAAAGCTATCCTGACAGTTCCAAACTGCCAGGAGACACCTGCTGGTGGACCTCAGTACTGCACGCCAAATGACAGATATTACCAGTGGATGGAACTTTTCCTGACACTTGGCTAGACTAGAATGCAGTGGCTATATATATGTAGGAGACTGTATATATATTTTTTGTACTGCAGATCACTGAATCACCTGCCTGCCTGCCTGAAAGTGTATTTGAAAACGTACACCAGGAACAACTTGCAGTCAGATATAGGCTTGGCTAGACTAGAATGCAGTGGAGATATATACATGTTGGAGATAGGGATGAGCTGAACACCACCCTGTTCGGTTCGCACCAGAACATACCAACAGGCAAAAAATTTGTTTGAACACCGTTAAAGTCTATGGGACTCGAATATAAATAATCAAAAGTGCTAATTTTAAAGGCTTATATGCAAGTTATTGTCATAAAAAGTGTTTGGGGACCTGTGTCCTGCCCCAGGGGACATGTATCAATGCAAAAAAAAGTTTTAAAAACGGCTGTTTTTAAAAATAAAAGTGTAACATTCCTTTAAATTTCATACCTGGGGGGTGTCTATATTATGCCTGTAAAGGGGCGCATGTTTCTCGTATTTAGAACAGTCTGACAGTAAAATGACATTTCAAAGAAAATTGATAAAATTGGTAAAAACGGCATGGGATTTCCCCACAGAGGAACCCCGAACCAAATTAAAAAAAAAAATTTGTGTGGGGTCCCCTTAAATTCCATACCAGGCCCTTCATGGATATTAAGGGGAACCCCGTGCCATAATTTTAAAAAAATGTCATGGGGGAGCGCCTCAAAATCCATACCAGACCCTTCAGGTCTGATATGGATTTTAAGGGGAACCCCGCACCAAAATTTTTTTAAAAAATGGCGTGGGGTCTCCCCAAAAATCCATACCAGACCCTTATCCGAGCACGCAACCTGGCAGACTGCAGGAAAAGAGGGGGGGACGAGAGAGTGCCCCCCCTCCTCCTGAACCGTACAAGGCCACATGCCCTCAACATTGGGAGGGTGCTTTGGGGTAGCAGCCCCCCAAAGCACCTTGTCCCCATGTTGATGAGGACAAGGGCCTCATCCCCACAACCCTTGGCTGGTGGTTGTGGGGGCCTGCGGGCGGGGGGCTTATCAGAATCTGGAAGTCCCCTTTAACTTGGGGACCCCCAGATCCCCCTGTGTGAAATGGTAACGGGGTACAAAAGTACCCCTACCATTTAACAAAAAAGTGTCAAAAATGTTAAAAAGATAAGACGGTTTTTGACAATTCCTTTATTTAAAGTCTTCTTCCGGACCAGAGTCTTGTAGTGTAGGAGAATTATTGTTTTATCTCTGGAGTTAATCCCCTTTTTAATGCATACTAAAATTCTGTTGGCTTTGCTTTCAGTAGCTTGATATTGTATGCCATTACTGAGCCTGTCATCTACTAGGACCTCCAGGTCCTTTTCTATCATAGATTCCCCCAGAGGTTCACCCCCTAGTGAGTAGATTGCATTCATGTTTTTGCCACCCATATGCATTAATTTACATTTTTCTACATTGAACCTCATGTGCCATGTAGTTGCACCCTGCCTTTGGCCAATTCTGGCTCTCTTTGCTGATGACACTGTGATTGCCCAAAGCATGCGGGTAATAGTGCATGCTTGGCCAATCATCAGCCAGCAATGCACTGCGATGACGCAGTGCATTATGGGGCGTGACGCGCTGCTTAAATTTGGCGCGAACATCCCATAATGATCGAACGATCGAACAGCCGATGTTCGAGTCAAACTCATGTTCGACTCGAACTGGAAGCTCATCCCTATTGGTAAGGTTGAAAAAATACACAAGTCCATCAAGTTCAACCTGTTTGTGTGTGTTTTGTAATATATTTTTTCAAGTTTGAAAATGTGTGTGTTTTTATGTCAGTATTACATTGTATTTTCCTGTATGTAATGGTCACTGAGGTGCCTATCTAATAGTTTTTTCAAATTATCTATGCTCCCTGCTGAAACCACTGACTGTGGAAGAGAATTCCAAATCCTTACCGCTCTCACAGTAAAGAACCCTCTACGCAGTTTAAGGTTAAACCACTTCTCTTCTAATTTTAGTGTCCACGTGTCTTTTTAAAAACCCTTTAGTGGAAGAGTTTTATCCCTACTGTGGGGTCACCAGTACGGTATTTGTACATATCATCATCATATCATATGCCCCCTCAAATGTCTCATCTCCAGAGAGAATAAGTTCAGTGCTTGCGGTCTTTCTCCATAGCTGAGATCCTCCAGTCCCTTAGTTAGCTTTGTTGCCCTTCTCTGGGCTCTCTCCAGTTCCAGCACATCCTTTCTGAAGATTGGTGCCCTCTACTGGATGGTATACTCCAGGTGCGGCCAGACCAGAGTCTTGTAGTGTGGGAGAATTATTGTTTTATCTCTGGAGTTAATCCCCTTTTTAATGCATACTAAAATTCTGTTGGCTTTGCTTTCAGTAGCTTGACATTGTATGCCATTGCTGATCCTGTCATCTACTAGGACCTCCAGGTCCTTTTCTATCATAGATTCCCCCAGAGGTTCACCCCCTAGTGAGTAGATTGCATTCATGTTTTTGCCACCCATATACATTCATTTACATTTTTCTACATTGAACCTCATGTGCCATGTTGTTGCCCACCCCATTAATTTGTTTAGATCTTCTTGCAAGGTTTCCACATCCTCCGCAGCAATTATTGCCCTGCTTAGCTTAGTATCGTCCACAAATACTGGGATTGAGCTGCTTATCGCATCCTCCAGGTCGTTTATGAATAAATTAAATAGGATTGGTTCCAGGACAGAACCCTGGGGGATCCCACTTTCCACACCGGACTAATCCGAGTAGTCCCCATTTATCACTACCCTCTGAACAATCAATCCATGTACTCACCCTTTGATCCATGCTGCCAGACCTTAGTTTGTATGGTAAACGTTAAAGGGGGGACTGTATCAAATGCCTTTGCAAATTCCAGATACACCACATCTACAGGCTTTCCTTTATCTAGATGGCAGCTCACCTCCTCATAGAAGGTTAATAGATTGGTTTGGCAAGAATGATTCCTCATGAATCCATGCTGATTATTGCTAATGATACCATTCTCATTACAAAAAGTCAAGTTACATGATTAATTATGGTTACCAATAAAGCATGATCCAATTTACACCAGCTGGGGGGTGGGGGGATGTCCTTTCTGATCCCCCGAGAGGCAATTGGATATTCCCTGGATCAACTTTACCTTTATATATATATATATATCTATATCTATATCTAGATATAGATATATATACATGTTGATCATATCCCCCTTAACCACTTGCTGACCATCCGTCGCAGTTGTACTGCGGCAAAATGGCACGGCTGGGCGAAACGACGTTATGTAACGTTGCTTCGCCCTGTGGCCACTAGGGGGCGCTTGCGCACTTCCGGAGGCGTGCGCCCCCCCCCCCACACCGTGCGCCCCCCAAGCTGATGCGAGTGCCAGCGGTCACGATCTCCGCTGACACACAGAGAACTGGGATCTGTGTGTATAAACACACCATTTCCGGTTCTCTGAGGGGAGAAGTGACAGATTGTCTGTTCATTCAGAGTATGAACAGCGATCTGTCATCTCCCCTGCACAGTCCCCTCCCGCCTTCAGTTAGAATACAAACTAGGGAACAAATTTACCCCTTGATCGCCCCCTGGTGTTAACCCCTTCACTGCCAGTGACATTTTTACAGTAATCAATGCATTTTTATAGCATATTGGTCCAAAAATGTGTCAAAATTGTCCGATGTGTCTGCCATAGTGTCGCAGTCCTGATAAAAATTGCAGATCGCCGCCATTACTAGTAAAAAAAAAAATTAATAATAAAAATGCCATAAAACTATCCCCTATTTTGTAGACACTATATCTTTTGCGCAAACCAATCAATATACGTTTATTGTGATTGTTTTTTTTTTTTACCAAAAATATGTAGAAGAATGCATATCGGCCTTAAACTGAGGAAAAAAATAGTTTTTTATATATATATTTTTGGGGGATATTTATTATAGCAAAAAGTAAAAAATAATGCGTTTTTTTCAAAATTGTCGCTCTTTTTTTGTTTATAGCGCAAACAATAAAAACCGCAGAGGCGATCAAATACCACCAAAAGAAAGCTCTATTTGTGGGAAAAAAAAATGTAAATTTTGTTTTGGTGTAACGTTGCACGACCGCGCAATTGTCAGTTAAAGTGACGCAGTGCCGAATCGCAAAAAAGTGCTCTGGTGAGGAAGGGGGTAAAATCTTCCCAGAACACCACGGGCCCATTCACAGATTGCCGCGCCACTCGCGCGTGCACAATAGGAAACTGGCAGTGAAGCCGCAAGGCTCCACTGCCTGTTTCCCTTACCTAGGATGGCGGTGCCGGGACCCGAGAGCAGAGGGACAGGTCGGCCTCGGGCGGCCGACATCGTGGGCACCCAGGACAGGTAAATCTACTTATTTAAAGTCAAAAGCTACAGTGTTTGTAGCTGCTGACTTTAAAAAAAATGTTTTAGCTGGCCAGAATCCTGCTTTAAGATCAGGAACAGACTTGAAGCAATCATGTTAAGGTTGTTGCTTTCTCCTGCGGCTTCCTCCCTTCTGGGAGGTTCTGGGAGCACTCTCTCTTGATTTGACTTCTTCTAAAGCACAAGGAATAGTATAGAAAAAAGTCCAGTAAACTTTCTGTATCATCTGATCTCAGATCTAAAGTTCTTCTGGAAGCCCATAATTTCAAAACTGCAGGGGATTCTGGCAATTCAAAGACTTTCTCCACCTATGATGGCCCCACCAGTATGAAGAACACGTTTAGTGCTGCTGCTAATTATCTGCCGCATGAGGAGGGACAGATGTGGAAGAGCCGCTGATCTCAGGTATGGGGCTGAATTGAGATCGGGCTCAGGTAATGAGGGGGGGCTTGAGGGATCCTTTGCAGCAGAAGGTTTTTTTACCTTAATACATAGAATGCATTAAGGTAAAAAAAACTTAAGGCTTTAGAGCCACTTTAACTATTTTAGTTTGCTCAACATCTTCAACTGGTCAAAAATGCAGCAAAATATTAAAAAAAAATATTCATGTAAACTTTTCTTTTCCTTATAATGTGAAAAACAAAGATAAATTACTATAAAGCAAATTCTTTGCTTTTAAATTGTGTTACCAATAGCAGGAAAACATAAGCCATTTTAAGTGATTCTATGTTTAGGTTATCATTGCAAAATTGAAAAGGGATTTTCATATTTTACGATTATGTTCAGTATTTCCTTCCAGTATTTCCTTGATGGGATTTCGGAAGCAGAATTTCAAAGGGTGGGGTGGGGGGGGGGGGTCATAGGGACAGGGTCGTAGGGAAAGGGAAGATTAGGAAATCTCTCTAATGGGAACAAAGACAGCAACTAAAGCATTTCCTTTTATGAGAATGCCACCTGGTGTCACACAAAAAAGTGAAAGTAAATCTATCTATTGGGTGACAAAATCAATAAAACATCATTACAGGTTCTAACACACCCACATACAAGACTAAAATTAAAATTTGTGGCTGGAGCTAGGCTTGAAGGATTTCTTTATGGTTTTTGATCATTCTTTGCAAACTGACATACTTGAATTGAAAGAGACAGTAATTACTGTACAGCTCTATTAAGCAGGAGGCTCAACCTGAATATATAATGAGCAAATATACTTTATAATCCTAAACTAATATTAACATTATTACTAACTGTAATGAATCATATATTTAAACTTCTTCATGCAAGATAAGTGTATTTACATATATGAAATTTTGTGAAAGCCGAAAGACACATTGGTGCCGATTTACTAAAGTTAATGAACAAGTAGGCCTCAATTACTGCAGTAGGCTTGTATCATGGGTGCAGTGCCTGCACCCATGATGTAAAATACACACAGTGCAGTTCAACAGAAATTTGCCATATGCATTGAACACCCATACAATTGCTTACAACCCATACAGTTGCTTTAATGCTTTGTGTTTCTTTGAGGTGTACAATGAATTATGTACGTCACGATTTTAATTACAATTTTTTTTTTTTTTAAATATTATGACTAGCTAGCTTAGCAATGAAATGCAAAGCTAAGGAACATGTGAAAATACAATCTTTGCAAAGCTCTCAAAAGAGAAAAGGCAGCCTATGCACAGGTACAGTATTTATCACTGGAATCTCTACTCCAAGAACTAACGTAGGCAATGTTGTATGCCAGGCAGTGCTTGAACTAATGGAAATGCTCACAAAGATATGCACATTTCAGCACAATACCTCTCCGCATACAGTTCACTGGGGGGGGGGTTATAATTAAAGTGGAACTAAAGGCAAAACTTTTTTTTTTCATTTTGAGGCAGGGTTATATACCCCGTCAGGTTTTATTGTTATTGTTGCTATCTGTCCCATTGGAAAGATGTCCCTTCACTTCCTGTCACATAGCCAAAACAGGAAGTATGAGGAAGTCCCTGCAATGTGAGGGAATCCTGGTGGGTCACCAGGGTAACCAGAACTAGAGTTTCCATTAAAAGATTTCCCCTTAGTGTCCTCAACCCAAAATGTAAGATTTTTTTGAAATTCACTTTCCATGATAACTATAAATAGGACAAATAGAGAGAGTGAATCTTCCTAATGAGGCCACAGACAGCTTTAAAATCTGACAGGTGTTCTAATTGCTCTCCACATTATCTTAAACAAAAAAAATGTTGCCTTTAGTTACACTTTACGTTCTATTTAATTAAAGCCTTTAAGTATATGCAAATCCTTACCTTGTACGACAACACATTCAGTTTAAAATAGAAATGAAAGGCAAAAGATGTGTGTATACATATAAGGAAAAACATTATAAACATTTTTTCACTTTGTTTAAAGTGATTTCTGTTCTCAGCTGGATAAGAGCTGTGGGAGCAGAAACAAAAGCACACTGGTCTTCCCAGTGAAAGGCTGTGTGGGAGGAATGGGGGGTGGTGGGGGTGTCAGGACATGTCTTATAATTGGAAAGAAAGCTCAGTGGGGTTGATTTACTAAAACTGGAGAGTGCAAAATCTGGTGCAATCAGCTTCAGCTTGTTCAATTAAGCTTTGACAAAAAAACCTGGAAGCTGATTGTTTTCTATGCAGATCTGCACCAGATTTTGGACTCCCCAGTTTTAGTAAATCAACCCCACTGAGTTGCCAAAGACCACATTATGCTCTCACACCTAGCGTGGTCAGTTTTTAATAGGAAAGCAGAGGGACTGACAGGAACACCAAGGATTTCACACAAAGGAAGCAATACAAAGAGAACAGGGTACTTTTTCATACAAGAACATGGTACAGCAGGCACATATCAGGAATGTGAAATGTTGTGTTTACATTCTCTTTGATGCAATTTTTTCCTATGTTGAATCTAAATTTTAAACTAACAACAGCAGTTAGGTAGACTCAAAACAGTAAGGAAAATCAGTTTTTTTTTTAAAGCCCATAGTCCATGGGTTAGCTGGTGTACGTTCAGACACTGGAGCTTACGGTCTATTGTAAACCATATTGTTTAATACTGATATATTATGAATAGTAATAGAATTTAAATAATCTGTAATATGTAGCCACACTATACATTATAAGTACTGCATGTACGTTTCTGTATTCCCCAGTTGCCAATTAGGGATATGTGCCACTAAGGCTTCAGATTTAAGTGCCTTGTTAGCCAGTGAGAACAGCATGGGATTCATTTATCAGACTTTTAACACAGGAGGAAAGAAATACTAAATAGGTGGATGACTACAGTGTGAAGAGGATCCATGAAGGAGACCTATAGCTGAGTATTTTCAGAAGCACATACTGGTGTACTGCACACTGTAAACTGAGAATGTTGTTAGAGCTTATATGACAGTTCTGTGCAAGAACCACAACAGTGTCTGCACCAAAGAAGCTTACACTCTAATGTAATTTCCCTAGCCACACACTATAATCATCATTTATCTGTACAGCTCTGAAATATTGTACAGTTATGGAGAGAACGCAGACTATTCCCATCAGGGCCAATATCTCATAAAAGCGAGTACACCCTTAATATTTGTGTAAATATTTTATTATATCTTTTCATGTGACAACGCTGAAGAAATGACACTTTGCTACAATGTAAATTAGTGAGCACTGCCTTAACCCTCCTGGGCATGGCGTTCACCAGAGCTTCACAGGTTGCCACTGGAGTCCTCTTCCACTCCTCCATGATGACATCACGGAGCTGGTGGATGTTGGAGACCTTGTGCTCCTCCACCTTCCGCTTGAGGATGCCCCACAGATACTCAATAGGGTCTAGGTCTGGTACCTAGGTACCCTCAGCTTCTTTAGCAAGGCAGTGGTTGACTTGGAGGTGTGTTTGGGGTCGTTATTGGAATATTGCCCTGTGGCCCAGTCTACAAAGGGAGGGGATTAGGCTCTGCTTCAGTTTGTCACAGTACATGTTGGCATTCATGGTTCCCTCAATGAACTGTAGCTCCCCATTGCCGGCAGCACTCATGCAGCCCCAGACCATGGCACTCCCACCACCATGCTTGACTGTAGGCAAGACACATTTGTCTTTGTACTCCTCACCTGGTTCCTGCCACACATGCTTGACACATCTAAAAGCAAATACGTTTATCTTGATCCCATCAGACCACAGGACATGGTTCCAGTAATTTATGTCCTTAGTCTGCTTGTCCTCTGCAAACTGTGGGCTTTCTTGTGCATCATCTTTAGAAGAGTATTCCTTCTGGGACGACAGCCATGCAGACCAATTTGATGCAGTTTGCATCGTAAAGTCTGAGCATTGACAGGCTGACCCCCCTCCTCTTCAACCTCTGCAGTAATGCTGGCAGCTCTCATATGTCTATTTCCCAAAGACAACCTCTGGCTATGACACTATGCACTCAACTTCTTTGGTCAACCATGGCGAGGCCTGTTCTGAGTGGAACCTTTCCTATTAAACCGCTGTATGGTCTTGGCCACCGTGCTGCAGCTCAGTTTCAGAGTCTTGGCAATCTTCTTATAGCCTAGGCCATCTTTATGTAGAGCAACAATTCTTTTTTCAGACCCTCAGAGAGTTCTTTGCCATGAGGTGCCATATTAAACTTCCAATGACCAGTATGAGAGAATGAGAGCGATAACACCAAATTTAACACACCTGCCCCCATTCACACCTGAGACCTTGTAACACGAATGAGTCACATGACACCGGGGTGGGAAAATGGCTTATTGGTCCCAATTTGGACATTTTCACTTAGGGGTGTACTCACTTTTGCTGCCAGCGGCTATAAAATATTTATAAAAATGTGAGGGGTGTACTCGCTCTTGTTAGATACTGTATGTCTTAGCATTGTAACAGGAAGGCAGGGCCAATATGGGCCCCTCTGATAACTTCTGTGTCCACCACTCCTTTGAGAGAACAGGTTTCCTTTAAACAGTGGGCCAAAAGAAATGGAATACATCTGTATGGGTCCACATTATTTCTACTGAGGGCCACATCCAAGTCATTCCAGAAAAAAGATTATAGCACTTTAGCTACTTGCATTATAGCTACAATTGTAACTTACAAACCTTTTTCTAAGAGACTTATGTACAGCTTAGCAGGTCACCACCATCCGTAAGTGTTCCTGTTTGCTTGCTATACAAGGATGGCAAGAAAGCACTTCTTATATTGGAGGATTATCTATATTTACTGTGTAAGTACATAATACTTTGTAGCTGCCGGGAAAAGGAGGAAAAGGAGAAAACTGTATTTAACAACCTAACCTGCATCTGAAAAATCCAATGTCAGCTCCATGTTTTTATCTTTAGTTTCATTTACTTAAAAATCTTATTTTCTGAGAAACAATGGGATATGGATTTCTGTCATTGAATGCAAAGCTGGCTTAACACAAACCATGCTGAATTTTTTCCCTCTGTTTTTATAACTTCCCTGCATAAAGATGGGATTTGGTGACTTCATGTATACCAAAGTAATGTGATTAAACTAGACAGATCAAATAAAGATGGTTTCATATCTGTCACACTTCCTCCTTAAACTTATTAGCAGAAATCTGTTTGCTGTAATAAAATTTGGCATCAGGGCCTGACCTCCATGGACCACTGTCAAAACGAGAAATGGCAGGCTGAATAGAACATTAGGAGGTACTGGTATGATAACCACCTCATCCCTTAGATATCCTTACATTACACATTTTGATATAGAAATTCTACTGTACAACTTTAGGTCAATGTCCACATGAATATGTATATATTATAAACATAAAAAGGTAAAATTGCACACTAGAAAATAAGTCTCAAAAATATCTCCTGTTATGCTTTGCAGATTTATTTTATTTATAATGCTTTTATATCAAATAAAGAAAAATCAACCAGAGCAACATAAAAACCTAATACAGCAGCTGAAATACTGAGGGTCAAATTATCAAATCCCCAAATTGTCAATAGAAAGGGCAGTACAGCACAAATAAAACTATGATAAAAACAAATCGATAAAATTGACACAAAAACAGTCCATAATCTTCTTCATAAAAAATATGTTGATCAAAAGGACAAAAGGACACCAGCGAATATCCAGTGGGATGAGTGATAAGTCAATCATATAAGGTGACTTTTGTGACAACCTCCACCATCAAGAGAAATGGCCGCTTACCTCATGCGGTGGACCCCTGAGTGAATCAGTCAGGTCAAACCAGCAGTTCCCTTTAAGGGTATTAGGTCAGCAAGCTCCCACATTAATGTTGAAAAAGGTGCCGATATTGATAACTACACATGGAATTCCTCATCAACTCCAGGATTGGTACATGGAATAAAAGCAACAATATCTAGTGCTCTCTGAATGATCAAAACGTATTTATTTGTAAAAAGGGGATAAATTACACTTACAAGTCTCGCACTGTACCCCCGTGCTAAGGATGGATGGCATAAAATAGCAGTGTGTATCCATGAAGATCAGCGTATACGACGCGGGTGACGTCACGATCAAGGTCACGTGGTTTCCGTACGTGTTACGTCCCTAAGGGGTGGGACTTCATCAGCGGCGACGGCATGAAGCAAGCCACCCACTTTATAAACCTAGTCAGCTGATCCATCTGACCAATGAAAGTAAGTATGTACCGATTGCCATAACAACCACCGGACAGCAGAACAATACAAAGGTCAGGAAATAAAGTTAAAAGGAAGTGAAGTTAAATGGAAGAGGACTGGATCCCCATAAAGCAATATACTAAATGATTGGTGCGCTGGATAGATCCTTAATCCAGTGTGTGAACCAGCGCACACACAGGAGTACCTGCACGCGAGAATGTTTCCAGCGCGATAGGATCGCGCTGGTTCTCGGCGAGGTACATCTCGCGCTCGCTGCAATAGGAAAAATACATCTTCCTATCAAAGCAGTGCGAGAAAAACCGGCATGGGTTCGGTGCATGCCAGGCCCTTCGGCCTGGTATGGATATTAAGGGGAACCCCCTACGCCGAAAAAACGGCATGGGGGGTCCCCCCAAATCCATACCAGACCCTTATACGAGCACGCAGCCCAGCCGGTCGGTAGAGGGGGTGGGGACATGCGACCGCCCCCCCTCCTGAACCATGGCAGGCTGCATGCCCTCAACATGGGGGATAGGTGCTTTGGGGAAGGGGGGCACACTGCGGCCCCCCACCCCCCCAAAGCACCTTGCCCCCATGTTGATGAGAACAAGGGCCTTACTTATACTACATTTGTGCCTTTCAGATAATGGCAAAAATGTGTCCCTGAAGAAGATTGTAAAAACTAATTATTTCGAAACGCGTTGGATTCATTATCTTTTTGCCATTTCTGTATTGTATCACACAATTTTTGAATTTTTTGTATAATTGTTCGTATAAATGTTTTTTAATTCTTGTATAAATAAAATTCAAAATTTCTTTTAATTTTCTTTTTTGTTGCCTGAAAAATCCCATTTATATGAGGTTCTTGTCTTCCCGACAACCCTGGCCGTTGGTTGTCCAGGTCTGCGGGCGGGGGGCTTATAGGAATCCAGGAGCCCCCTTTAATAAGGGGGCCCCCAGATCCCGAACCCCCCCAAATGGTACCCCTACCCATTCACCTAGGGAAAAAGTGTCAATAAAAAAAACACACTGCACAAGTTTTTAAAGTCATTTATTAGACAGCTTCGGGGGTCTTCTTCCGGCTTCAGGGGTCTTCTTCCGACTTCGGGGTCTTTTTCCGACTTCGGGGGTCTCTCCGCTTCTTCTCCACTGTCTCCGGCCTTTTCTCCCGTTGTTCGACCTGTTCTCCGCGCTTTCCGGGTCTTCTGCCGGGCTCCTCCGCTATCTTCTGCTCTTTTGCCGCTCTTTTGCTAGCGGAGGAGCCCGGTCTGCTGCCTTCTGCTTTCTGCCTTCTTCCCTCTTCTCTTCTTCCAATGTTGACATGACGCTCTCTCCGGCTGGAATGCTCTCTGTGCACTCTGCTATGGCTTATATAGGCGGTGACCCCGCCCCCTTATGCCGTCACAGTCCCTGGGCATGCTGGGACTGTGATGTTTTAGGGGGTGTAGTCAACATCACCCGGTGTCCACGCCCCCCAAAACGCCACAGTCCCAGCGTGCCCAGGGACTGTGACAGCATAAGGGGGCGGGGTCACCGCCTATATAAGCCATAGCAGAGCGCACAGAGAGCATTCCAGCCGGAGAGAGCGTTGTGTTTTTATTTTTTTTATTTTTATTGTCACTTTTTCCCTAGGTAAATAGGTAGGGGTACCATGTACCCCATACTCATTCACATAGGGTGGGGGCCGGGATCTGGGGGCCCCCTTATTGAAGGGGGCTCCCGGATTCCAATAAGCCCCCCGCCCACAGACCCCAACAACCAACGGCCATGGTTGTCGGGAAGAGGCCCTTGTCATCAACATGGGGACAAGGTGCTTTGGGGTGGGGGGGCCGCAGCGTGCCCCCCTTCCCCAAAGCACCCGTCCCCCATGTTGAGGGCATGCGGCCTGGCATGGTTCAGGAGGGGGGCGCTCGCTCGTCTCCACCCCCTTTCCTGACCGGCCGGGCTGTGTGCTCGGATAAGGGTCTAGTATGGATTTTGAGGGGGGACCCCATGCTTTTTGGCATAGGGGGTTCCCCTTAAAACCATACCGGACCGAAGGGCCTGGTATTCTCCTGGGGGGGAACCCATGCCGGTTTTTTATTTAAACTTTGGCGTGGAGTTCCCCCTCAAGATTCAAGTCAGATCCCCATTCAATACAGTTGGTACCTTGTCGGATTGCTATAGAAATGGGAAACCGCAGCTAAACGGAACCGCAGCTAATCGCACTGTACCAATGCAGCTGATCACAGTACCTGGAGTCTTAAATTTCACAGAAAAAAAACATGCTTTTAACTGTAGCAGAATAGCCGTCTGTGTGAAAGGGGCCTAAGGCCCCTTTCACACTTGGGCATTTTTCAGGCGCTATAGCGCTAAAAATAGCGCCTGAAAAATGCCCTAAAGAAGTGGCTGTATTCACTCCAGTGTGAATCGGGCTTTCACACTGGAACAGTGTGCTAGCAGGACAGTAAGGCTCAATTCACATCTATGCATGTTGCTTTTGAATGTTTCTGCAGTGCTTTTCGCGGTGCTTGCTGCGTTTTTGGACCGGCGTTTTTACCGCGTTTTTACCGCAATTTTTATGCGATTTGCGTTTTTTTTTTTTACACTGTATATAGCCAGTTGCTAAGGAGGGGGCCAGGAAGCCAGCCACTGCGTCCTTAACAACCGATGAGTCATCAGCTGACTTCCCTTTTAATGTAAAAAAAAAAAAGATGGCTAAAAAAAAAAATGAGAAAAAAAACAGCGTAGGGTCCCCCCCAGGTCGATACCAGGCCCTTGTATTTTTTAACACTACACTACTTTTTTTACAGGTGAATGGATAGGGGTACAATGCTCATTCACATAGGGGGGGCGGCATCTGGGGGCCCCCTTGTTAAAGGGGGCTTCCAGATTCCGATAAGCCCCCCGCCCCCAGACCCTCACAACCACCGGGCAAGGGTTGTCGGGAAGAGGCCCTTGTCCCCATCAATATGGGGGCAAGGTGCTTTGGGGTGGGGGGGCGCAGAGCCCCCCCTGCCCCAAAGCACCCATTCCCCATGTTGAGGGCATGCGGCCTGGTATGGTTCAGGGGGGGCGCTCGCTCGTCCCCTCCCTTTCCTGACCTGCCGGGCTGCGTGCTCGGATAAGGGTCTGGTATGGATTTTGAGGGGATCCCCACGCCATTTTTTTTTTGGCATGGGGGTCCCCTCCGAATCCATACTAGACCCAAGGGCCTGGTATGGACCTGGGGGGGACCCCACTCTGTTTTTTTTCACGATTTTTTTTTTAACCGGCATTTTTTTTTTTACATTGAGCGGGAAGTCAGGTGACAGCTGATGACTCATAGGTTGTTAACCTCCCTGGCGGTATGATTATTTCAGATTTTAGGTGCTGAAAGCGGTACAATTATTTTGCACAGAAATTTGGCGTTTTATATTGTAGGCCTGTAATTCTTGGAATAATTCACTTAAATCTGTCCAAACAAGAGTCTAATAGACATCCCGGGTATGATAAAGTTTGAAAAACGAAATAAAAAATTATAATATAATAAATAACTATAAATAATTATAACTAATAATAATATAATAATAATAAAAATGATTCAATAATGTAATCAAATCAAAAACACTGAAATTTGCTCAGTTGCAGAATTGTCGCTTTTGTTACTTTTAGTGTTTGATGACGGATCTCCTCACAAATCACTATCGCTCAATTCTGCAAGTGATTATAATTTATTATCGTTTTTTTCTAGCTGGTCTAAAACCACTTTTGATGTAAAGAGACAGTTTTGGTTGCTATGGACAATCTCCAGTTTCCTGGCAGAAAGAACAGTTTTATATATATAAAACTGCATGCAGGACACTGGGCAGACCACTAGGGACAAAGGGGATGTGTAATTATTTGATACAGTACTGTAATCTGTAAGATTACAGTATGCTGTATCTGTACTGTGTGTTTACTGTGTGTTTCACTTTTGAATTTACCGCCGAACTCCGTCCCCGTGCGTCGCAACGCTCGCAGGGAACAGAGCTCGGCACTGTGAATCAAGCGAGACACAGCGGCTCACGGATCACAGCGGAGAGACATCGCAGGATCCAGGGGACAAGGTAAGTAAACTCTTCCTGGATCCTGCGATGCAAGCCCGAGTCTGGCTCGGGGATACCGCTTTTGGTATGAAAAATCCACCCCGAGCCAGACTCGGGAATACCGCCAGGGGGGTTAAGGACGCGGTGGCCGGTTTCCCGGCCCCCCTCTTAGCAACCAGCTATATACAGCGTAAAAAAAAGAAATAAAAAAAGCAAATCGCGGTAAAAGCGCGGTACTTGCGTTTTGGATTCGGGTCCATTGAAATCTATTACAAGCAAAACGCTGTATTTTGCGGGAAAAAAGTCCCCGACCCTTTCCAAAAACACAGAGGCACAAAAATGCATTGATGTGAACATGTTCCATAGGAACCCATGTTAAAAAATTCCCATGCAATTCTGCAAAATGCATCAAAAAGCGCATTAGTGTGAATAGAGCCTAAGGCCCTTTTCACACTGGGGCGGGGGGCGTCTGCGGTAAAGTGTCGCTATTTTTTAGCGCTGCTTTTACTGTCATTTTAGCAGCGTTATTCGGCTGCTAGCGGGGCAGTTTTACCCCCCCACGGGGCGGTTTTAGCCCCTCTGCTAGCGGCCGAAAAGGGGTTAAATCCGCCCGCAAAACGTCGCTGGATCGGCATTTTGCCGGCGGTATCACAGCGCTGCCCCATTGATTTTAATGGGGAGGAGCAGTGAGTTCACCGCTCCAAAGAAGCTGCTGGCAGGACTTTTTGTGATGCCCTGCCAGCGCACCGCTCCAGTGTGAAAGCCCTCACTGGAGTGAATGGAGGCGGTTTTCAGGCTCTATATTTAGTGCCGTAGCGCCTAAAAATGCCCCAGTGTGAAAGGGGCCTAAAAAAAGTCCTGCTAGCAGCATCTTTGGAGCGGTGTATAAACCGCTCCTGCCCATTGAAATCAATGGGACAGCGCGGCTATACCTCCAGAAAAACACCGCTGCGGTAGCGTTTTGCGGGCGGATTTAACCCCGCTGGTAAAGCAGCGCAAAAAATAGTGCAGTTTTAACGCTGGCGCCCGCACCGCCCCAGTGTGAAAGGGGCCTAAGGCTCCCCTCACACGGATGGACCTTTCAGGTCCACTTCGGACCTGAACGGACACTCCATAGACCTCTATGGAGGGTCAGATTTCAGTGGTGACATGTCCGCTGACATCCGACCCACTCCAATTCTAAAAAGTGTAACGGAGGAAAAACCTATTTTTCCATCCATCTGCAGATCGGATCGGTTGACGATGGACTCTACAGTCCGTCATCATCCGATCCCCCATAGAGGAGAGCGGCACTCCGACAGGTCTGTCCCTGCACAGTGTGCAGAGACAGACCTGTCATCTGCCTGCCCAGCGGGGATACATGGAGCGATCCCCCGCTGAGCAGAGCGGGCTCCGTACACAGGGTACAAAGTCCCATAGTGTGTATGAGGCTTAAACACCAGAAATTCAAGTTTTCATATCTTTAAATGTCACCATACACTGGCCAATCAGTTAGATCTTCCATAAATTAGATTCAGTGCAAGAGCCTATTTGATTTTCTACAATTAGAAGTAATTCTTACAGTGCATCTTCCTATTACCGCTTTAGCCTAATGCTCTCTTTCCACTATTTCAACCCCAAAGTTGCGTGATTTACAATGTGCTTTTTCGGCTTGTTTTCCACTATTGCAACTTGTCATGTCACTAAGGACTGAAAAGTTGCATCACAAGTTCTACCCCATGATTTACAATGAGTACCGTTCATATGTGTGCGACTTCAAGTCGCAGCAACTTCAAAGTAGAGCCTGCACTACTTTGGTCCCACTTTGATGCGACTTGAGGTCCATAGACCTCAAAAATACACAGGCATTGCTTCAAGTTTTGGCAAAAAGTTGCGGGAAACTCGCAGCAAAAAACACACAACTTTGGGCTTGCAATAGTGGAAATCGAGCCTTAATGCCGTGTCATGCGACTAATTCAAAACATCTGAGAAAAAGTTGCACTGAAGTTGGAAAAAAGTAGTGCAAGAACTTTTTTTTGGAGTTGCACCAATTAGAATGGGGGAACATTGAAATACATGTGTTTTGACTTGTCCTGTGACTTTACATGTGTCAAGTTGCACAACAACTCGCAGTAGTGGAAAGAGAGCCTAAGGCCACTTGGGACTGAAAAGTTGCATCACAAGTTCTACCCCATGATTTACAATGAGTACCGTTCATATGTGTGCGACTTGCTTACGCACATGCCGTATAAACAGAGGGCACACATCTTTATTACAGAAATCCATATTTGGCATGGAAATTAACCACTTGCTTACTGGGCACTTAAACCCCCCTGCTGTGCAGACCAATTTTCAGCGCTGATCCATTTTGAATGACAATTGCGAGGTCATACTTAGCCAAATGGTTTTTTTTTTTTTAAGTTCCCACAAATAGAGCATTCTTTTGGTGGTATTTGATCATCTGTGTGTTTTTTTTTCTTTTGTTCAAACAAAAGAAAAGACAGATTTTTAAAAATAATTTTTTATATTTTTGGATATTTTGATATTAAATTTTGCAAACAGGTAATTTTTCTCCTTCATTGATGTACGCTGATGAGGCAGGACTGATTGGTTACACTGATAGGCAGAACTGCTTGGGATCACTGGTGGGCATTGATAGGTGGTACTGGTGGGCACAGATGAGGCAGAATGGCCTCTTTGGGACCAATGTCCCTTGCACCTAAGCCGGTGATCAGCTTTTATTTTTATCCTCATGCTGTCAGTGTGAGTAGAAAAAATAGGATTTTTTAAGACAGCTTACCTGTAAAATCCTTTTCTTTCGATGGACATCACGGGACACAGAGCCACAGTAATTACTGATGGGTTATATAGGGAATCACTGGTGATTGGACACTGGCACACCCTATCAGAAAGTTCAACCCCCTATATAATCCCTCCCCTTGCAGGGATACCTCAGTTTTGTAGCCAAGCAATATAGTGTATTAGAAGAGGGGCGGGACCACTGTGTCCTGTGATGTCCATCGAAAGAAAAGGATTTTACAGGTAAGCTGTCTTAAAAAATCCTATTTTCCTTGTCAAAAGAAGTTTATTGAGTATACAATGTTATTAAGATACATAAAGTAAGTTTACAAGGATCTATAAAGTAAGCTCATTGTTTTACAGTAGGGTTTATATAGGTAAATATCATGAAATTTCAAATATTAAACATTGGGTTCACGTAAACCTAAATTAAAGATATATATCATTTCCTTAGTTACTTTTGTAGGTATTTAAATGATTTATACCTACTATACATATTGTTTACAAGTAGAGTGTATATAGGTCAAATAAATTCTGATAATGAGCTTTAATCGTAAGGTGGAGAAAAGGAAAGAGAAAGAAGAAAAAGGGTTGAAAGGTAGAGGTATGGTCCACAAGGTTGTCCCGCTCGTCAGTTTATTATTCTTTTTAGTTCTCTTTGAAGCCTTAGAATGGGTGTCTCTGTAAGTCATTTAATCTGTTACCATGGCAACAGGACAGAGTCATTGAAGTTTGACAGGAACTGTTGTTTTATCCAAGGATGCCAAAGTTTTTCAAATTTTGGAATTTGATTTTGATCGATGGCTACCATCTTAGCATGGGACATTGTATTATTCATTCTGTGAATTGTTTCTGCTAGTACCAATGTAGGAGATTTCCATGCCTTGGCCACTGTTTGTTTTGCAGCCGTTATTAGTTGGATCATAAGTTTGAATTGAGAGAGTGTTAACCATTCCGGTTTTAGATTAAGTAACGTTAAATATGGATCTGGTTGTATTATTTTTTAAAATATTTTAGATGCAATCACGAAGACTTCCTTCCAGAAGGTTTGGATTACTGGGCACGTCCACCATATGTTTAAATATGTGCCTATTTCTGGGCATCCTCGAAAACAAAGAGCTGAGGTATTAGGTGAATATTTTGCCACTCTAGCGGGTACAAGGTACCAGCAAGTTAGGACTTTATCATTTGTCTCCAGTGCTAAGATGTTGGGTGAAGATGACTTAGATGTGAGCCATATGTTAGACCAGTCCGTGTCTTCTAAAGTTCGTCCCAGGTCCTCCTCCCACCTCTGAACGTAAGAGGGTCTATTATGGTTTGCTACTCCATAGAATTGATTATAAAGTGATGAAATTGTACCTTTAGCAAATGGATCTTTTGTACAGATTGATTCAAAAATGGATATGTCATGAGAAGGTCTACCCGTTGGTGGCGCTATCGGTCTCTTGGTTCGCAGTACCAGTGTCCATCAGCAGGTGTCTTCCAACACCTAGGACCTGCAGTAAGAGGTCTTTCCTGCTGGTGGCACTGTTGCATCCTCGGGCCGTAGTACCGGCGTCAACCAGCGGGTGCACTCTGGCAGTGTGGAGCAAACAGCTCACACTGCGCTCAGCTGTGACATGAGGTCAATTACCACAGCCTTACAAATACCCGGCAAGCCCTCATAGGCTTGCCTTGGTATCTCTCTCTCCCTGCGTTCTGACCTCGCTGCCTGTTTGACCTTGAGCCTGCTATCTGCCTTGTCCTGATCTGATCCCATTCCTATCCTGAGGCCTGCCTAGTCCTGTCCCTTCTGTTCCTGGCTCCCTTGGATCCCTGCCCTGAACCCCATCCATCCATCCTCTCCTTGTCCTGTTCAGTTTCCCGTCCTTACCCTTCTGCTGACTTCCCTGTGTATGACCTTGGCTTGGCTTTGATTACGATTATGGTATCTCCATTTACCTATATATATTGTTGTTTGTAGTGGGTTGTTGTGTGGGTTTGCACTGTTTATATTCCTTTCACTTATCACTTGTTAATAAACAGCATTATTTCACTTATATGTGTTTTGGGTTTCCTCTGTGTAGTCCACACAGTCTGGTCAATTAGATATCCTGACAGGATAATTGGGATAATGGTGTATCCCCCTTTAGGAATGGTGTATAGAAATTTTTGATTTGGAGATATCTAAATATCTCAGAGTTTGGTAGATCATATTTTTCTCTAAGCGATGGGAATGAAAGGAATGATTTAGATGCTATGAAGTCATTTAGTGTCTGAATGCCTGATGTTGTCCAAGCTTTAAAAGAATTTGGGTAGATCCATGCCGGATAAAAGGCCGGATTTCTGATAAAAGAAAGGAGAGGATTGTGTGGAGATTGTAACTGATATTTGATTTTTAGTTTATCCCAGAGAGATAAGAAGTGTTTAGTTATGGGATTATGAATTTTAAAGCGGTCTTTAGGATCAAGCCATAATAAATTTGATATTAATAAAGGGTCATTTTCTGAAGCCTCTATAAATACCCATAATGGCATTTCCTGTTTTGCATGGTATTTGGACAGACTGGCCAAATGTGCTGCTCTGTAGTAGTTAGTAAAATTAGGGTATCCCAGGCCTCCTTTATTTTTGGGAAGATGTAGTGTGTGTATAGGTATACGTGGTTTAGAAGAGCCCCATATAAACGAAGTTGCTCTTTTTTGTACTATTCTCAAAAAATAGGAAGGAATTGGAATAGGAAGGACTCTGAATAGATAAAGCAATTTGGGTAGAATAGTCATTTTAATTGCATTAATCTTCCCTATCCAGGATAAAGGAAGTTGCGACCATTGTTTTATTAGATTTGTGATCTGTCTTAATACAGGAGGATAATTGGTTGAGAATAAGTCAGAATGAGATGCTGTTAAATAAATTCCAAGATATGGGATTGATTTTTCTGCCCATGTGAATGGGAGTGCAGCCCTAGCCGGGATCAATTCCATGTTTGTGAGTGAAATATTAAGCACTAGGCATTTCTTAGGATTAATCATAAGGCCGGATAGGGCTGCAAATCCATCAAGAGCTGGTATTAAGTTAGGACCAGAGACCTGTGGTGATGATAGAAAAAGTAATATATCGTCTGCAAATATACATACTGTATTTATTGGCGTATAACACTCACTTTTTCACCATGAAAATTGGGTGCAAATAGCGTGTGCGTGTTATACACCAATACTTGAATTTTAGCTGCCTCAGAGGGGACAGGGAGGGGGGCGAGATGAGCGCCGTCAGACTACATACAGTGAGAATCGCCTTTTTACTTGGCGGCCTCTTTAATAGAAAGTCCCGTCTCCTGGGCCGCCGTTGGACCACTGTTCTGTCTTTCATAGGAGATTCTCACTGTATGTAACCTGTCAGCGCTCGTCTCGCCGCCCTCCCTGTCCCCTCTAGGCTGCAGATGGGCATCGATCAGGCTGCATTGATGGCAATGGTGAGGCTGCTGCATTGATGGCAATAGTGAGGCTGCTGCATTGATGGCAATGGTGAGGCTGATGCATTGATGGCACTGGTGAGGATGATGCATTGATGGCACTGGTGAGGATGATGCATTGATGGCACTGGTGAGGATGATGCATTGATGGCAATGGTGAGGCTGCATTGATGTGGACTGATGAGGCTGCATTGATGGCACTTGTGAGGCTGCAGATGGGCATTAATCAGGCTGCATTGATGGCAATGGTGAGGCTGCAGATGGGCACTGACCCTTATTTTGCTTCAAAGTTCCTTACTTAAAAAATATTTTTTTCCCCTGAAACTTCCCTCTTAAAATGAATGTGCGTGTTATACGCCTGTGCGTGTTATACGCCGATAAATACGGTAATTTGTGTGTAATACCTCCTACTTCAATGCCAGTTATAGTTTGGTTTGTTCTGATGTATTGGGCCATGGGTTCGAGTATAAGGGCAAATAATAAGGGAGATAATGGGCAACCCTGTCGGGTACCTCTTTCGATATTAAAGGCTTCAGATTTGTATCCAGCATATTTTATATAGGCTTTGGGTTTATTATATAATGCTTTGATCCATGTTAAAAAGTGGGGTCCAAAACCCCATTTTTGTAATGAATATTGCATATATTGCCAGGATACTGTGTCAAATGCCCTCTTAATATCGAGAGATAGAAAACATAAAGGGATTTTCCGTTTTTTAGCAATATGTGCCAATAACACTGCCCTGCGTATATTATCGCCTGCCTGTCTATTTGGCATGAAGCCTACTTGGTCTCTATGTATTAATTTTCCTATAATGCTATTGAGGCGTTTTGCTATTATTTTTGCTAATAATTTAATATCGAGGTTTAACAGAGAGATAGGCCGATAATTCACACAGGAAGTATCATCAGAAAGGGGTTTTGGGATCATACAAACAATTGCCATTAGTGTTTCTTGCCGAAAAGAATGTCCATCTAGAAGTTTGTTAAAAGTTTCAGTGAGAATGGGAGAGAGTATTTCTGAGAATGTTTTATAGTATAAAGCCGAGTAGCCGTCTGGGCCTGGTCTTTTGTTAAGTTTTAGGTCTTTTATGGCGTTAGCAACTTCATCTATAGTTATAGGCTCATCCAAACTGCTTTTTTGATTCTGAGATAACTCAGGTAAGGTTATTTTTGAGAAGAAGGATTCAGCCTCTGTAGGATTAAATTCATTGTTTGTCTTGTATAAAGTTGCGAGATGTGAGTGAAATTTATGGACTATTTTAACTGGATTACAAGTGTAAACATTTTTTGATAATTTCAAACGTATTGGTTTGAAAGATTTGTTAGTTGAATTTAATGCCCGAGCCAAATACGTACCTGGTTTGTTTGTATTCATGTAGAAATTGTGTTTGGAGCGTTTGAGGGATTTATCAACTGACTCAGTGAGAAATAGATCGTATTCCAATCTAGATTTTTCCAGATGAGATTTTGTACTCTGAGATGGATTATCTTGAAATGATATGTAGGCTGCATTAAAATTGAGTTCTAGTTTTTTTGCTAGATTTTTGCGTTCCCGTTTAAATAGTGCCATTTGTCTTTGTATTGTACCACGCAAGACAGGCTTATGAGCTTCCCACAGTGTTATTGGGGAGATGTCTGTTGTATTATTAATTGATATGTATTCCTTTAAAGCTTGTTCAATGGCCATCTGATGTAGTGGGTGTTTGAGCATTATATCCGGTAAGTACCACGTTGGGTCATGTGCTTTTGGTATGGCTAAGGCTATAGTAGTGTATACTGCATTATGGTCAGACCACGGAATCGGAATTATATCTGATGCAATAATTTCTGGTATCATTCCTATTGTTAGAAAAATATGATCTATTCTGGTGAAAGTTTGATGAGGGTGCGAGAAATAAGTGAATTTCTTTTTCATTGGGTTACTTTCTCTCCATGAATCTACCAGATTGTATTTGGAAAGAAGTTGAGAAAAAGGTAATCTAGAGGTTATTTTGGATGGTGTAAAAGGTGATTTATCTAGAAATGGGAGGAGGACCTGGTTCGAATCCCCACACATTATCACTTATCACTGTATCACTGATAAGGTGAATGGTGTGGATCGGTGAAATGCAATTAGAGTTCCCCTTTGCTTGGTACAGGCAGAAGCCGTGTAAATTTGTTGATAAAAAGGAGAAATATATTTTGGAGTAGAATCTTTGGTGAAGTGTGTTTATTGGAGGCATACTATGTGAGCCTTCTTGTTATGGAAAGTACCTAAGGCTTTGGTCCTTTTTTGAGGGACATTTATTCAGTGGTGCCATGGCAATAGATCAAATAGTTTTGACTTACTTTTTGTTATGCAGAGCTGACTGCGAAGATCAACCTGTGTGGACTGAAGAGATGAATAGATAGAAAAGAAACCAGTGAATTCTGGAGTAAAGAGTAAACAAAAAACATATGAGATTAGATGATACATTGTATAAATTATTTTTTGCAAGTAATCACAATTTACCCGTGAAAGAGAATAAATCTCTCTCTCAGGGGAATAAGTGCCTTCGTCACACTCCCACATAATATGGTTGGGAGAATGAGGAGGGCTAATGGGGGTACACGGATCTTCCGCTTACAGGAGAGAAGTGCTATGTCAAAAGACATCAAAATGATGTTTCATTAATTGGAGTGCAGAATATAGTTTTTGTTGAAATTATTTATTCCAGGGTGGTTGTATATGGTTAGTCTTGCCCTAGGCTAAATAATTCAGTTAGAAAGGTACTGTTAATAACTTTGGTATTGATGAAGATAGTTTGAATTATTTTGGGATTTTAACCCTTTCAGAGTAAACAATTACATATTTTATTCATATGTAACTGTTTAGATATGTTAACTCATAAAATTGAGGTTGTATTGCTTCAGATTAGAATAAACAAAAGCATAATTCTAGGAACTAGTTAGGTAATAATATATTTGTTTTAAGAAAAGAAAGAAAAAGCTTCCATTACTTCTGGATTATTGAACATATTTGTCCTAAAAAGTAATAAATCTATTGTTATTACCTGATAATATATAACTGAACATGAATTTCCTTATTTCACTTATATATTCTAAGGCTATATGAATCAGAAGTAATAAGAAATATAACTGGAATGTAACGATCCCACACAGTGTGTGACTATCAGAATGCAGTTACATTCAGTTATAAATATAGTTTTTTTTATAGAGAACCATCTCTTAGTATAATAAATGAAGAGATATCAGGAATTAGGATGTCAGTCCATTGAATCTTCTTGGTCCATGGATGATGTGGCATAACGGCCTCTTTTGTGAGAATGATGATTCCCATTTTGTTCTGAAATTTTCTGGGTGCTGCCTGAAGGTGAAGATGATGCCATTCTTCTGCGTGTGGGAGAGTTGCTGCTTGTGGGTTTTGTCGGATTTAATTTTAAAAGGGTTTGTTGTAGTTCATCTGCTGATCTGCTTCTGTAAATTGTACCTTGGTAGTTAAATCTGACTGAAAAAGGGAAGCCCCATTGATACATAATGTTGTGGCGTTGCAGTTCCATTAGTTGGGGTTTCATGGATCGTCTTTTAGTAATAGTAAGTTGGGATAGGTCAGCAAAAATTTGATAATTGTGTCCTTGAAAATTAAGTTCCTTTTTTTCTCTTGCAGCAATTAGTATTTGTTCTTTCGTTCTGTAATAATGAAATTTTGTGATTATATTACGTGGGGGTCCATCTTTCTTTTTGGCTGTGAGGGCTCTGTGTACTCTGTCCAGTTCTAAACGTTCAATAGGGATATCTGGCTTTAGTTCTTGTAATAGAGCAGTAATAGTAGATTGCAGGTCTGTCACAGTTTCAGGTATTCCCCTTATGTGCAAGTTTGAACGTCTGGCTCTATTTTCGTAATCTTCGAGCTTAGTTAGTATTAAATTCTCTTTTTTTAATTGTTCCAATTCTGTTATATTTTCTTGGGTTGTAATTTCAATTTCATCCATTTTTATTTCTAAGGCTGCGGTGCGGTTTCCCAGCTCTCTTATTTCTTTGGTTAGGCTTTTTGTTATTTGGTCTGAGGTTTGTTTTAAAGCCTTATGAAGCATCTTTTCAAATTGTAATAATATTACTGGGGATACTGAGGAGGCTTGTGGAGAAGTTTGTGAGAGGATTTGTTCTGTATCTGACTCAAATGGAGAGTCTTGCTGTGACAGTTTCTGTCTGTGAGAGCTCCCTGATGCTGTATCTTGTGAGGTGACTGGAGCTGCTTCAGCTGCAGTGAGTGCCTGTGAGCTCTTTGTGAGGTGATTTTTATTTCTGCCACGGTTTCCTCCCAGTACCATATTTCCTGCCCAAACTTTCACAGTTTGTTTCCTGGGGCAAAAAGGTTCAAATGGATACCTTTTGAGCCTGCAGGCTCCGCTTTGTCCTTCTCTTCTCTCCTCAGCGGTGTGGAGCTCTAACAATGCATGTCTGCTCTGCTAGGCTCCGCCTCCTGCCCCCCAAAAAATCCTATTTTCTTACTCGAACATCACGGGACACAGAGCCACAGTAATTACTGATGGGATATCCCAGAGCAATGCTATCTGGGGGGGGGACCACGACCAAGTAGAGTGCACTCAGACCTGAGGACCCTGTACCGCTGCCTGCAACACACTACGCCCAAAGGCGATATCGTCATGCCTTCTCACATCCAGCTGATAGAATCTGGTGAATGTATGGACTGAAGACCAGGTTGCGGCCTTGCAGATCTGAGCCATAGAAGCCCGGTGATGCACTGCCCAAGAAGCACCAACAGCCCTTGTGGAATGTGCCCCGATCTGAAACGGAGGAATCTTCTGTTTCAAACCGTAAGCCTGAATAATCAACTGTCGAATCCATTTAGAAATGGTAGCTTTTGACGCTGCCTGTCCTCTATTGGGACCCTCTGGCAGCACGAACAAAACATCTGTTTTGCGAATCTGAGCAGTTGCCTCGAGATAGGCCTTGACTGCTCTTACTACATCCAACGAATGTAGTGATCTCTCTTCCGAAGAACAGGGATCTGGAAAAAAGGAAGGCAGAACAATGTCCTGGTTTAAATGAAAATCAGAAACCACCTTTGGTAAAAAACTAGGATGAGGGCGCAGTACCACACTATCCTTGTGTACAATCAAATAAGGCTCCTTACAGAAAAGGGCTGCTAGTTCTGCTACTCTTCTAGCAGAAGAGATGGCTACCAGAAAAATTAACTTCCTTGTCAGCAAGACCAAAGGAATCTGATATATTGGTTCAAAAGGCTGTTTCTGTAACACATGCAGAACCAAGTTCAAGTCCTAGGTGTTTAGGGGCGCTTTAACCGGAGGATTAAGGTGCGTCACCCCCTGCTAGGGATGAGCCGAACACCCCCCTGTTCGGTTTGCACCAGAACATGCGAACAGGAAAAAAGTTTGTGCGAACACCGTTAAAGTCTATGGGAAACGAACATGAATAATCAAAAGTGCTAATTTTAAAGGCTAATATGCAAGTTATTGTCATAAAAAGTGTTTGGGGACCTGGGTCCTGCCCCAGGGGACATGGATCAATGCAAAAAATTTTTTTAAAAACGGCCGTTTTTTCAGGAGCAGTGATTTTAATAATGCTTAAAGTCAAACAATAAAAGTGTAATATCCCTTTAAATTTCGTACCTAGGGGGTGTCTATAGTATGCCTGTAAAGGGGTGCATGTTTCCTGTGTTTAGAACAGTCTGACAGCAAAATGACATTTTGAAGGAAAAAACTCATTTAAAACTACCGCGGCTATTGCATTGCCGACAATACACATAGAAGTTCATTGATAAAAACGGCATGGGAATTCCCCAAAGGGGAACCCCGAACCAAAATTAAAAAAAAAAAAGACGTAGGAGTCCCCCTAAATTCTATACTAGGCCCTTCAGGTCTGATATGGATATTAAGGGGAACCCCGGCCAAAATTTTTTTAAAAAAATGACGTGGGGTCCCCCCAAAAATCCATACCAGACCCTTATCCGAGCACGCAACCTGGCAGGCCGCAGGAAAAGAGGGGGGGACGAGAGTGCGCCCCCCCCTCCTGAACCGTACCAGGCCACATGCCCTCAACATTGGGAGGGTCCTTTGGGGTAGCCCCCCAAAACACCTTGTCCCCATGTTGATGAGGACAAGGGCCTCATCCCCACAACCCTGGCCGGTGGTTGTGGGGGTCTGCGGGCGGGGGGCTTATCGGAATCTGGAAGCCCTCTTTAACAAGGGGACCCCCAGATCCCCTACCATTTCACTAAAAAACTGTCAATAATGTTAAAAATGACAAGAGACAGTTTTTGACAATTCCTTTATTTAAATACTTCTACTTTCTTCTATCTTCCTTCATCTTCTGGTTCTTCTGGTTCTTCTGGCTCTTCTGGTTCTTCCTCCGGCGTTCTCGTCCAGCATCTCCTCCGCGGCGTCTTCTATCTTCTTCTCCTCGGGCCGCTCCGCACCCATGGCATGGGGGGAGGCTCCCGCTCTTCTCTTCATCTTCTTCATCTTCTTCTCTTCTTCTCTTCTTCTCTTCTTCATTTTCTTCTCTGGGCCGCTCCGCACCCATGCTGGCATGGAGGGAGGCTCCTGCTGTGTGACGGCGCTCTTCGTCTGACAGTTCTTAAATAACGGGGGCGGGGCCACCCGGTGACCCCGCCCCCCTCTGACGCACGGGACAGGACAGGACTTCCCTGTGGCATTCCCCGTGACGTCACAGGGAAGTCCCGTCAAGTCACCGTGCGTCAGAGGGGGGCGGGGTCACCGGGTGGCCCCGCCCCCCGTTATTTAAGAACTGTCAGACTAGGAGCGCCGTCACACAGCGGGAGCCTCCCTCCATGCCAGCATGAGTGCGGAGCGGCCCGGAGAAGAAAATGAAGAAGAGAAGAAGAGAAGAAGAGAAGAAGAGAAGAAAAGAAGAAGAGAAGAAGATGAAGAAGATGAAGAGAAGAGCGGGAGCCTCCCCCCATGCCATGGGTGCGGAGCGGCCCGAGGAGAAGAAGATAGAAGACGCCGCGGAGGAGATTCTGGACGAGAATGCCGGAGGAAGAACCAGAAGAACCAGAAGAACCAGAAGAACCAGAAGATGAAGGAAGATAGAAGAAAGAAGAAGTATTTAAATAAAGGAATTGCCAAAAACTGTCTCTTGTCATTTTTAACATTTTTGACAGTTTTTTAGTGAAATGGTAGGGGTACTTTTGTACCCCCTTACCATTTCACACGGGGGGGGCGGGATCCGGGGGTCCCCTTGTTAAAGGGGGCTTCCAGATTCCGATAACCCCCTCGCCCGCAGACCCCCACAACCACCGGCCAGGGTTGTGGGGATGAGGCCCTTGTCCTCATCAACATGGGGACAAGGTGTTTTGGGGGGCTACCCCAAAGCACCCTCCCAATGTTGAGGGCATGTGGCCTGGTACGGTTCAGGAGGGGGGGCGCACTCTCATCCCCCCCTCTTTTCCTGCGGCCTGCCAGGTTGCGTGCTCAGATAAGGGTCTGGTATGGAATTTAGGGGGAACCCCACGTCATTTTTTTTTTTTTTTGGCTGGGGTTCCCCTTAATATCCATATCAGACCTGAAGGGCCTGGTATGGAATTTAGGGGGACTCCTACGTCTTTTTTTTTTTTTAATTTTGGTTCGGGGTTCCCCTTTGGGGAATTCCCATGCCGTTTTTATCAATGAACTTCTATGTGTATTGTCGGCAATGCAATAGCCGCGGTAGTTTTAAATTAGTTTTTTCCTTCAAAATGTCATTTTGCTGTCAGACTGTTCTAAACACAGGAAACATGCGCCCCTTTACAGGCATACTATAGACACCCCCCAGGTACGAAATTTAAAGGGATATTACACTTTTATTGTTTGACTTTAAGCATTATTAAAATCACTGCTCCTGAAAAAACAGCCGTTTTAAAAAAAATTTTTTGCATTGATCCATGTCCCCTGGGGCAGGACCCAGGTCCCCAAACACTTTTTAGGACAATAACTTGCATATTAGCCTTTAAAATTAGCACTTTTGATTTCTCCCATAGACTTTTAAAGGGTGTTCCGCGGCATTCGAATTTGCCGCGAACACCCCAAATTGTTCGCTATTCGGCGAACTTGCGAACAGCCAATGTTCGAGTCGAACATGAGTTCGACTCGAACTCGAAGCTCATCCCTACCCCCTGCATTAAGTTTTGGACCAAAGAATGCGAAGCAAGTGACCGTTGAAAAAATACTGATAAGGCCGAGACCTGGCCCTTGATGGTACTCAAGGCCAGCTTCATCTCTAACCCCAATTGTAGAAAATCAAGAATTCTACCGATCACATACTTTCTGGGGTGCCAACCCCTGGATTCACGCCAGGATATATAAGCTCTCCAGACTCTATGATAAATCATTCTGGAAGCTGGCTTCCTTGCATTGATCAAGGTAGATATCACAGGACCTGAAAGCCCATGACTCTTCAGAACGTGGGTTTCAATAGCCAAACCGTCAAATTTAGCGTTTGTAAAGCAGGATGGAACACTGGACCCTGAGATAACAGGTCTGGTCGTACTGGTAGTGTCCACAGGGAACCCACCGTCATCCTTACTATTTCCGCATACCATGTCCTTCTGGGCCAAGCGGGGGTCAACAGAAGTACGGACTTCCTTTCCAGCCGGATCCTGTGAAGGAGTCGTGGCAGTAGCAGAATAGGTGGGAATGCATAAATCAGTGAGAACTGATGCCACGGAATTACCAACACATCCGTCCCACATGCAAGAGGATCTTTTGTCCCTGTCACAAATCTGTCTATCTTTTTGTTGAATCGGGATGCAAAGAGATCTACATCTGGAACCCCCCCATCTTTGGCATATGGCCCAAAAGACGTCGGGATGCAGAGACCATTCCCCTGGAAGTAACTGCTGGCGACTTAGATAGTCCGCCTGCCAGTTCTCTATCCCTGGGATGAAAACTGCCAATATGCATGGCACATGCATCTCTGCCCAGACTAAGATCTGGTTCACCTCCTTTTGAGCAGCTCGGCTCCGGGTGCCTCCCTGATGATTGACATAAGCCACTGCTGTGGCATTGTCGGACTGAATCCTGACCGGGCAACCCTGTAGCCTGATAGTCCAAGCTTTTAGGGCTAGGTATACTGCCCGGATCTCCAGAATGTTGATGGGTAAGGTCCTCTCTGTCTTGGACCATACCCCTTGAACCACAGTCTGTTCCAGAACTGCTCCCCAACCTGACAGACTGGCATCTGTTGTTACCACCGTCCAGGTAACTGGTAGAAAGGATTTCCCCTTCTGCAGGTTTTCGGGTATGAGCCACCAATTGAGGCTCTGACGCACCGCATGCGACAGGTGCATCGGAAAGTCTAACGCCTGAACCTTCTTGTTCCAGGCCGACAGAATTCTGTGTTGCAGTAGTCTTGAATAGAACTGAGCATAAGGAACTGCTTCGAATGAAGACACCATCTTCCCTAGCAGCCTCATACAAAGGCGGACAGAAGGACCCTTCTTGGTCCTGACTGCCAGAATCAGCTCCCTTAAAGCAGTGTTCTTTACCTGAGGTAGAAATACTTTCTCCTGGCTTGTATCTATGATCAGACCTAAATACTCCAGTCTTCTTACAGGTTTTAGGAAAGATTTTTCTAGGTTGAGGATCCAACCTAGGTGTTCCAGATACTTGACTGTGGTTCTCAAGTTCCTGTTCAAGGCGGCTACCGACCAGTCTATCAGTAGCAGGTCATCTAGGTATGCTATGACAGCTATACCCTGAGCCGTTAATCTGGCCAGAGGAGGGGCCAAGACCTTTGTGAACACTCGAGGTGCAGTGGCTATCCCAAAAGGCAGAGCCTAAAAACTGGAAATGGCGCCCTCCTATCTCGAAGCGCAGAAACTTCTGATGAGCAGGAAAAATGGGCACATGCAGATATGCACCTCTGATGTCTATCGATGCCAGAAATTCTCCTCCCTGCAGGGTGGAGACTACTGTCCGAATTGATTCCATGCGGAAGGATTGAATCCTTAGGAATCGGTTCAGATCCCCTAAATCCAGAATGGGTCTGACACCCCCATTTGGTTTTTGGACCGTAAAAAGGTTGGAATAGAAGCCCAATCCCTGGTCCTTTGCGGGAACCATCATAATGACCTCCTGTGACAAAAGTCACTCTAACACTAGAAGGAGCGACTGCTTCTTCTCTGGGTCTCTGGGGACACTTGATCTAAAGAACCGAGGAGAGGGAAATTCCTGAAACTCCAGCTTGTACCCTAAAGTTACTGTGGAGATTACCCATCTGTCCTGGAAGTCCTCCTGCCAGAGCTCTGAGTACTGTAGCAGTCTTCCCCCCACTCGAGCGAGAGGGGGCGCCCCTTCATGAAGAGGTCTTAGTGTTTTGCCTAGTAGGCTTCTACCCCCAGGACTTCTTTTGTTCCTGGGGTTGACTCTTGTTTCTGAACCCAGATGGAGGAGGCTGTCGAGACTTCCTGGAGGCTGAAGCCCCTGGCGCTGGGGAAAGAGTCCGTTTGAAAGAGGGATGCTTACTCTTCTTCTTGATAGGTAAGAGAGTACTTTTCCCACCAGAGATTTTCTTGATATAGTTATCCAAGTCTTCTTCAAACAACCTTGCACCACGAAACGGAAACCCAGCCAGCAGCTTCTTACATGGTGCTTCGGCTGACCAATTTTTCAACCACAGGATTCTACGTATATGCACCAACCCCAGAGAAAGACGAGAGGTTGCACGATAGAATCTCTGATGGCGTCAACAACATAACATAAGGCCACAGGAAGGTTTGCCAACCCCTGGGCCTGCTGTTCAGGTAATACTTTGATAACCTGCCTAACATGGTCTCTTAAGTATTGACAGACTCCAATCGCTGCAAATGCATGTTGAGCCACTGAACCTGTAAAAGGAGAAAACATCCTTCAATAGGAACTCCATCTTTTTATCTACAAGATCCCTGAGCATCTGAGCATTGTGTACAGGACAAGTCAGACTATTATTTACGGAGGAAATGGCGGCATCAATGGCCGGTATTCCCCACATTTTAATAAACTTTTCTTCCATCGGATAAAGTGTTAAAAACTTTCTCGGCGGAAAAAAACGTTTGTCTGGGTGATCCCACTCAGAATAAATGAGCTTTTCAAGTAAATTATGAACAGGAAAAGCATGTGCTATTTGAGGAGGTTTCAGTGACCCTAAAGAAGAAGAGGGTTCTTTAACTGATTCAGATACGGGAACTTCAAATGTGGAGCGGACCAATCCCGTAAGGATCTGCACTAAGACTTTCTCCTCCTGGGAAGTTGCAGAGGGTCCCTCTCCACCTGATTCCTCAGAAGAGGAATCATCCGTCCCATCCCGATCCTCTGAAAGGGATTCGTCTCCTTTATCCCAGAGCTCTTCTTCCTGAGGGTCTTAGGAAACAGAGGAAGACCTAGTGCGTTTTCTTCCACTGAGTGAATACGTAATCATGGCCATTAATCTCTCCTCTAAACCACAAGTGGTTGAGGAAAAAACCTCCTGTGTAATGTATACAGGGGCTGAAGTGCCAGGGGCAGGTATAGCCCCTGACCCCAATGGCTCCCTCTGGCTAGCCGTCCCTGAGGGGGGGGAGGATGCTGCAGAAAGGGGGTCTTCAGAACCCGACCGAGATCTCCTAGAGTCTCTGGTTCTTGGGGTGTTTGAACCTCTTCTACCCATAGTGCAAAGCAACAAGGTGGAGGTATCACAAAATGAACACTGACTGCTGAGCGATGTAGTCCAGCTAAAAGCCCTGCTACCAAATGCCCAGTCTGGTGTTACCTTAGTAAATGCTGCCTAGGAGAATGCCTGTGTCCCACCTTACATGCGACCGTCAGCTCTATGTCCCTCCAGAAGGCTGTGTGCACCTGTACAGAGTGCTTTTAAATAGCCTGCAGCTGGCCTGAGTGGACGTCTAAGCAAATGTGCTGACTCCCCCCCCCTCTACCGCCCCCCCTCGAATTTCGAAAAAACTAGCTCTTCCTGCGCTGGCCGACCCTCCGGAAACAATATGGAGGAAAGCTGAGGGAGGGGGAGGAAGGAGAGAGGCCGGTAGTGATGGGCCTGTAGCCTGTAAATAGCGGCAATGGTGGCGGTGGTGCTCGAGCGGTGTACAACCACCCTACAGACACCTGGCCTCCCCCTAGCCTGGGGAATATTCGTACATGAGAAATCCCCCCATCCCATCCTACCTGGAGTCGGCCAGAGATGCTGTGCAGTGTGAGAACACTGAGACCGACATCAGCATGACAAGGTATGTGCTCTTGGCAGACCCCGGTGGTCACAATAGGCATAGCATGCATTTACCTTAAAGGAGAAAAACTACTAGAATTAAAAAATTCTGTGGAATCTCCTCTTACCTTATCCAGCCACAGGGTTCTGTTATACAGACCCAATCTTCACCTCTCACGGTGGGCTCCATTTGAAAAAACCGTCAGAGACTGGGGCTACGAATATCCACAGTTCTGGACCTGTAAAGCACCCGGCTAGAAATTAGGCTAGAAAAACCATTTTCTAATATGCGGGGTCCAGCTCTCTAAAAAGAGAAGCGTTACAGGTAAAACCTCGTTTCTTCGGACACGAGGCCCTGGTACCATCCAATTCAGCCACGAAAGGACACTTTGAATGGATCCGGTCTGCCTGGCTTGCCCCAGTATAGGATATAGGATCTTCACCTTGGAGCTCAGCACAGGACATCTTTACACGTCCATCACCTAAGACTCTGGCGTAAAAACTGAGGTATCCCTGCAAGGGGAGGGATTATATAGGGGGTTGAACTTTCTGATAGGGTGTGCCAGTGTCCAGTCACCAGTGATACCCTATATAACCCATCAGTAATTACTGTGGCTCTGTGTCTGTGATGTTCGAGAAAGAAAATAAACAGATCGGCCCTTACTTCGATTTGTGATCACCCGAGTCTCAGTGACTAAGTGCGTGCGCAGCAGGGAGCATACGGGGAGCGCTTCCTATGACGGCCTCCCAGAAATTCAGGTCCACACTGCGGCCGTCATTTGGCTATAGCACAGACACCAAGTGGTTAATAGAAAAACACATGCAGGTTTCTAGGACCGGCCAAAAATAATGTTTAGAGTCAAAGGCAACTGACTTTCTAGTAAAGGTCTAAATGGACCATTAACATGCATCACTGTTGAACTTAGGAATGTGTCTTTGCAAAGTTAAACTCATTAAAATCCTTTCTTATTTTTGCTTGGGGATAGACTGCAGAGGGATTATAAGTTTTGGGGGATGTCTACACCCCTGATAGGGTGAAGACACCTCCCAAATTTTGCCAATTTCACGTTCAAAATGATTCACTTCCTGTCACATAGCCAAACAGGAAGTGAGTTTAAAACCCTACCAATGTATGTCCTTGGGGACACACAGGTCAATCTAAATAGTTTCCCCATTCGGGAAATTGTACTCTAGCATTTTGCCATGTACATCCCAAATTATTATGTATCTTGGGGTTTATTTACTAAAAGGTAAATCCACTTTGCACCACAAGTGCACTTAGAAGTGTAGTTGCTGGAGATCCGAGGGGGACATGCAAGGGAAAAAAAAAAACAGCATCTTTGCCTCTATATGATTGGATGATAAAATCACCAATGTTACCCCTCTGATTTTCATCAACTACACTTGTATTGCAAAAAGGATTTGCCTTTAATAAACCCCAAAATATCTAATAACACAACAAAGTGCTAGAGTGCAATTTGCATAATGGGGGCACTAGTTAGATTGACCTGTGTGTCCCCAAGGAACAATATTAGGGTTTTACTCTCACTTCCTGTTTGGCTATGTGACGGGAAGTGAAGCTAATTTTAAGAAAAGGGACACAAAGCCCAACCTTTAAAAAAAATTCAAAATCTTGATTTCCCTCAAATGTCCACAATTAGAATAGGATTGTCTTCAGCTTGATTTTAGTTCAGTGCTCTAAATCAGTGCTTCTCAACCCCCCAACAGGCCATGTTTGCAGGTTTTCCTTCATCTTGCACAGGTGCTTTAAATCAAAGTCAATGGCTTTGTATTTTGGACAGCCATTTTAGATAAGATAAAATTTCCTAAACATGTCCTGTCAGTGGGGTACTTGAGGACTGAGGCTGAAAACCACTGCTCAAAGAGAAAATTGAATACTTACCACTCTGAAATGTTACTTTCCTGGTCACTATCCATGGCAGCATACATCCATGCATCCATGCATGTGCTACCATGAAGGCACCAGGAAAGTAACTTGAAACAAAAAAAAAATAAAAAAGGGATTTGTCCAAGACATGCCAAATCAGCCTAGTTAGGCTGCAGCTGGGAAATCCATTGCATGAAAAGAACACACATAAAACAAAGAATTTGAAACAATTTTATTGGTCCAAAAAATAAAAAATAAAAAAAAACAGGACATGGAAAAGAAGCAAGGAAAGAAAAATACACACATGTATGTTAATTTGAGACACTAACAGAATAGGTTTGAGGTTTGACCCTTTTGCAGTGTAAATTAACAGGAGTTAAAAGGAGTGCATCCACAAATAGACATCTATTAAGGATTAAAACAACATTAGACACAACATCTTGAGAAAGAATTTTAAAAATAAGGTAGCACAGACAGTTAAATCAAAGTGAATGTAAAAACAAAGATTGCCAACATAAAAAAAGATTTCATGGTAAAATAACCACCACCCAAAAAAAAAAAACAGCAAACCAAAGTAACAAATAAATTGCATAAAAACACATCTGTTTTGCAACATAACATGTCGGACTTTGTTCGGACATTCCGACAACAAAATCCTAGGATTTTTTCCGACGGATGTTGGCTCAAACTTGTTTTGTCTACACACGGTCGCACAAAGTTGTCAGAAAATCCGATCGTTCTAAACGCGGTGACGTAAAACACGTACGTCGGGACTATAAACGGGGCAGTGGCCAATAGCTTTCATCTCTTTATTTATTCTGAGCATGCGTGGCACTTTGTCCGTCGGATTTGTGTACACACGATCGGAATTTCCGACAACGGATTTTGTTGTCGGAAAATTTTATCTCCTGCTCTCCAACTTTGTGTGTCGGAAAATCCGATGGAAAATGTCCAATGGAGCCCACACACGGTCGGAATTTCCGACAACACACTCCGATCGGACATTTTCCATCGGAAAATCCGACCGTGTGTACGGGGCATAAGGGAACTGACTTGGCAATTTTACTAGTCCACATTTGGCTGGCTTATCTTCTAGTTATTGGTCTTAAAATGAGTATGGGGCCCAGGTCCCACCCTAAGGGACATATATCAATGTCACCAATTGGACAACCCCAAAACGAATGCCTTTAAATATGCCAAATTGCTTAAGGGCCAGTTCACACCAATGCAGTGCATATTTTATGCATCAAAAATGCATGGAAATTCGGTTATATGGTGTGCAATGGCCTAGTTCATACCAGTGCTTGCCGTTCCAGTGCGTTCCAGTTCCGGAAAAAAAAGTAGAACATGCTGCATTTTTTCTGCACTGGACTGTACTGGAAAGCTGTAAAACACATCAAAAAGGCACTGGAACGCACTTGTCCTTATTTAAGGTTAAGAAAAAAGAGGGGGGAAAAAAGCACTGGACTGCATCAAAAATGTGCATGCAGAAAAGCACCTGGGACACGTCCGGACTGCATTTCTATGGTGTGAACTGGCCCTAAGGGCCCTAAGGGCCAGATCACACCATAGAAACGCAGTCCGGATGCGTTCCAGGTGGTTTTCTGCATGCACGTTTTTTATGCGTTCCAGTGCGTTTTTGGTGCATTTTTGATGCAGTCCAGTGCTTCCCCCCCTCTTTTTTCTTAACCTTAAATAAGGACCCGTGTGTTGCAGTGCTTTTTTTGGTGCATTTAGGTGCATTCCAGTGCATTTTTTATGCATTTTACAGCGCTCCAGTACAGTCCAGTGCATAAAAAATGCAAATTGTGGACAAAGAAAGATTACTCCTGCGCTTGTGAGGGTGTATTGAGTTTGAAATGGTAGTATTGTGAGCTGTAGAGGAACTGAAAGAGATGGTGTTGCGTGTTCTGCTGCACAAAAACTGACCCCGGGGTGGTCAGGGCAAGACTGTATGGAGAAGGGTGGATGGAGGGCGTGTGATCAATTGCTCTGATCAGAACAAAATTGGCAGGGATCGGCCTATAACACGCACCCACGATTTCCCCCTGATTTTAATGGGAAAAAAGTGCGTGTTATATGCCGGTAAATACGGTATATATATATTATACTATGTATACATGTGTGTATATATATATATATTTTTTTTGATCTCTGCTCCACCTAGAACGTTTGAACGTGGACTAGTATGGAACTCAGAAAAACGTACTTTTCATCCCATACAGACTGTGCCCTGGTTCTCAAGGCTCTGATGAAGAGGTTATCCTTGAAACGCGTCAGACGACTTTAAACACTCACCTCAACATGGACTTGTGTAACTTTTAACCTATTTTTAATTTCCATGTTTTACATATTTTGTTACCTGTTTGCATGATACATAGTATTGGCATTATCTATTTGTTTTTATTTCATATGAATAAATTTTACACTTTTTGATGTGAGCAATTGATCAGGCGCCCTCCATCCACCCTTCTCCATACAGCATAAAAAATGCAGCATGTTCTACTTTTTTTGGGGGGAACTGGAAACGCACTGGAACTGCAAGCACTGGTGTGAACTATGCCATTGAAAACCATATAACCTACTTTCCGTGCGTTTTGATGCAGAAAAAAAACACACTGGACTGCATGTGGTGTGAACTGGCCCTTAAGGAATAAAAGTTATTTAAAACTACTCGCGGCTATAATGAAATGTCGGTCCGGCAATTAGGGATGAGCCAAACACCCCCCTGTTCGGTTCGCACCAGAACTTACGAACAGGCAAAAAATTTGTTTGAACACGCGAACACCGTTAAAGTCTATGGGACACGAACACGAATAATCAAAAGTGCTAGTTTTAAAGGCTTATATGCAAGTTATTGTCATAAAAAGTGTTTGGGGACCCGGGTCCTGCCCCAGGGGACATGGATCAATACAAAAAAGTTTTAAAAATGACCGTTTTTTCGGGAGCAGTGATTTTAATAATGCTTAAAATAAAACAATAAAAGTGTAATATTCCTTTAAATTTCGTACCTGGGGGTGTCTATAGTATGCCTGTAAAGGGGCTCATTTTTCCCGTGTTTAGAACAGTCTGACATTTCAAAGGAAAAAAAGTAATTTAAAACTACTCGCGGCTATTAATGAATTGCCATTCCGATAATACCCATAAAAGTTCATTGCTAAAAATGGCATGGGAATTCCCCACAGGGGAACCCCGAACCAAAATGAAAAAAAAAATGAAGTGGGGGGTCCCCCTAAATTCTATACCAGGCCCTTCAGGTCTGGTATGGATATTAAGGGGAACCCCGGCCAAAATTATTTTTAAAAATGGCGTGGGGTCCCCCCAAATTCCATACCAAGCCCTTCAGGTCTGGTATGGATATTAAGGGGAACCCTGGCCAAAATTTTCAAAAACAAATGGCGTGGGGTCCCCCTCAAAATCTATACCAGACCCTCCAGGTCTGGTATGAATTTTAAGGGGAACCCCACGCCAAAATTAAAAAAAAAATGGCGTGGGGTCCCCCCAAAAATCCATACCAGACCCTTATCTGAGCACGCAACCTGGCAGGCCGCAGGAAAAGAGGGGGAGATAAGAGAGTGCTCCCCCTCCTGAACCGTACCAGGCCACATGCCCTCAACATTGGGAGGGTGCTTTTGGGTAGCCCCCCAAAACACCTTGTCCCCATGTTGATGGGGACTAAGAATGATGAACAACCCCCGGTTCGGTTCGCACCAGAACTTGCGAACAGACCAAAACTTCGCAAGAACTTTAGAACCCCATTGAAGTCTATGGGACTCGAACGTTTGAAATCAAAAGTGCTAATTTTAAAGGCTAATATGCATGGTATTGTCCTAAAAAGTGTTTGGGGACCCGGGTCCAGCCCCAGGGGACATGGATCAATGCAAAAAAAAGTTTTAAAAACTGATGTTTTTTCAGGAGCAGTGATTTTAATAATGCTTAAAGTCAAACAATAAAAGTGTAATATTCCTTTAAATTTCGTACCTGGGGGGGGGGTGTCTATAGTATGCCTGTAAAGGGGCGCATGTTTCCCGTGCTTAGAACAGTCTGACAGCAAAATGACATTTCAAAGGAAAAAAAGTCATTTAAAACTACTCGCGGCTATTAATGAATTGCCGGTCCGAGTCTCCCGACAAGACACATAAAAGTTAATTGATAAAAACGACATGGGAATTCCCCACAGGGGAACCCCGAACCAAAATTTTAAAAAAAATGACGTGGGGGTCCCTCTAAATTCAATACCAGGCCCTTCAGGTCTGTTATGGATATTAGGGGAACCCCGTTCCAAAATTTTTAAAAAAAGGACGTAGGGGTCCCCCTCAAAGGGTCTGGTATGGATTTTAAGGGGAACCCCATGCCAAAATTTTTTAAAAAATTGGCGTGGGGTCCCCCCAAAAATCCATACCAGACCCTTATCCGAGCACGCAACCTGGCAGGCCACAGGGAAAGAGGGGGGATGAGAGAGCAGCCCCTCCCTCCTAAACCGTACCAGGCCACATGCCCTCAACATTGGGAGGGTGCTTTGGGGTCCCCCCTAAAGCACCTTGTCCCCATGTTGATGAGGATAAGGGCCTCATCCCCACAACCCTGGCTGGTGGTTGTGGGGGTCTGCGGGCGGGGGGGCTTATCGGAATCTGAAAGCCCCCTTTAACAAGGGGACCCCCAGATCCCGGCCCTCCCCCCTGTGTGAAATGGTAAGGGGGTACAAAAGTACCCCTACCATTTCACAAGAAAACTGTCAAAAATGTTAAAAATGACAAGAGACAGTTTTTGACAATTCCTTTATTTTTTCTATCTTCTTTCTTCTAACGACTTTCTTCCTTCATGCTTCGGTTTCTTCCTCCATCTTCTTCCTCTTCTGGTTCTTCTGGTTGTTGTGGTTCTTCTGGAGTTCTCTCCAGCATCTTCCTCGGCGGCGCCTCCTTGTCTTCATCTTCTTTTCTTCATCTTCTTCTCGGGCCGCTACGCATCCACGATTGGATGGAAGGCTCCCGCTATGTGACGCTTCTTCTCTTCTGACGGTTCTTATATAAAGGAGGGCGGGGCCACCCGGTGACCCCGCCCCCTCTGACGCACGGGGACTTTCCTGCGGCATTCCCCGTGACATCAGAGGGGGTGGGGCCACAGGGAAGTCCCTTCAGGTCTGGTATGAATTTTGAGGGGGACCCCTACGTCATTTTTTAAAAAGATTTTGGCATAGGGTTCCCCCTAATATCCATACCAGAGCTGAAGGGCCTGGTATTGAATTTAGGGGGACCCCCACGTCATTTTTATTTTAATTTTGGTTCGGGGTTCCCCTGTGGGGAATTCCCATGCCGTTTTTAAAAATGGAATTTTATGTGTATTGTCAGGACCGGCAAATCATTAATAGTCGCGAGTAGTTTTAAATGACTTTTTTCCTTTGAAATGTCATTTTGCTGTCAGACTGTTCTAAGCACGGGAAACATGCGCCCCTTTACAGGCATACTATAGACACCCCCCAGGTACAAAATTTAAAGGAATATTACACTTTTATTTTTTCACTTTAAGCATTATTGAAATCACTGCTGCCGAAAAAACGGCAGTTTTTAAAACTCTTTTTTGCATTGATCTATGTCCCCTGGGGCAGGACCCGGGTCCCCAAACACTTTTTATGACAATACCATGCATATAAGCCTTTAAAATTAACACTTTTGATTTCTCCCATAGACTTTTAAAGGGTGTTCCGCGGCTTTCGAATTTGCCGCGAACACCCCAAATTGTTCACTGTTCGGCGAACTGGCGAAAAGCCGATGTTCGAGCCGAACATGAGTTTGACTCGAACTCGAAGCTCATCCCTAATGGGGACAAGAGCCTCATCCCCACTACCCTTGGCCGGTGGTTGTGGGGGTCTGCGGGCGGGGGGCTTATCGGAATCTGGAAACCCCCTTTAACAAGGGGACCCCCAGATCCCGTCCCTCCCCCCTGTGTGAAATGGTAAGGGGTACTTTGTACCCCTACCATTTCACAAAAAAACTGTCAAAAATGTTAAAAATGACAAGAGACAGTTTTTGACAATTCCTTTATTTAAATGCTTCTTCTTTCTTCTATCTCCTTTCTTCTTTCTTCTATCTTCTATCTTCCTTCTGTTTCTTCCTCCATCTTCTTCTTCTTGTTCTTCTGGTTCTTCTCGTTCTTCCTCCGGTGTTCTCGTTCTGGGATCTTCCTCCGTGGCGTCTTCTTATCTTCTTCTCCTCTGGCCGCTCCGCATCTATGATGGCATGGAGGGAGGCTCCCGCTGTGTGATGCTTCTCTTCTGATGGTTCTTAAATAACAGGGGGGCGGAGCCCCCCAGTGACCCTGCCCCCCTCTGACGCATGGGGACTTGACAGGGACTTCCCTGTGGCATTCTCAGTGACATCAGAAGGGGGCGGGGTTATGTAACGGGTGACCTTGCCCCCTCTGACGTCACGGGGAATGCCACAGGGAAGTCCCCGTCAAGTTCCCGTGCGTCAGAGGGGGGTGGGGTCACTGGATGGCCCCGCCCCCCGTTATTTAAGAACCGTCAGAAAAGGAGAAGCGTCACACAGCGGGAGCGTCCCTCCATGCCATCATGGATGCGGAGCAGCCTGAAAAGAAGATGAAGACAAGAAGATGAAGAGAAGAAGAGGAAGAAAAAAATATGAAGAGAAGAAGATGAAGAGAGAAGCGTCACACAGCGGGAGCCTCCCTCCATGCCATCATGGATGCGGAGTGGCCCGAGGAGAAGAAGATGCCGGACGAGAACACCGGAGGAAGAACCAGAAGAACCAGAAGAAGAAGATGGAGGAAGAAACTGAAGGAAGAAAGAAGATAGAAGGAAGAAGAAGCATTTAAATAAAGGAATTGTCAAAAACTGTCTCTTGTCATTTTTAAAATTTTTGACAGTTTTTTTGTGAAATGGTAGGGGTACTTCTGTACCCCCTTACCATTTCACACAGGGAGGAGGACCGGGATCTGGGGGTCCCCTTGGTAAAGGGGGCTTCCAGCCCCCCGCCCGCAAACCCCCACAACCATCGTCCAAGGGTTGTGGGGATAAGGCCCTTGTCCTCATCAACATGGGGACAAGGTGTTTTGGGGGGCTACCCCAAAGCACCCTCCCAATGTTGAGGGCATGTGGCCTTGTATGGTCCAGGAGGGGGGGGCGCTCTCTCGTCTCCCCTCTTTTCCTGTGGCCTGCCAGGTTGCGTGCTCGGATAAGGGTCTGGTGTGGGTTTTTAGGGAGACCCCACGCCAATTTTTTAAAAATTTTTGCACGGGGTTCCGCTTAAAATCCATACCAGACCTGAAGGGCCTGGTATGGATTTTTAGGGGGGCTGCACGCCATTTTTTTTTTTGGCGTGGGGTTCCCCTTAATATCCATACCAGACCTGAAGGGCCTGGTATTGAATTTCGGGGGAACCCCACGCATTTTTTTCTGAATTTTGTTTGTTTTCTTAATGCTGTTTTTATCAATGAACTTTTATGTGTATTGCTGGACCGACATTTCATTAGAGCCACACGAAGTGAACCAGCAAAAAAAAAAAAAAAAAAGTCTAGAGGTGCGCCCATTCAACCTATGCAAATGCTTTTACGTTGCCTGACATTTACTAATATTTTGCCGGCGCAGTAAACCAGAGTATTTGAACAAGCGCAAATGCTGTTTGAGCATGCGCAGTGTATAAATTCACCTCCCGCAGTTTAAATGTATTTGCCGGCACTGCCGGCTTATTCAGAGAAAGTCACTTTCTCATTCTATTTTGGCCATATGTTTGACTTGGACAGTTAGTACTACACTTCCCCACATCACCCCACATCACCCCCATATTATTGGCACTTCCAGCTTGTTTAAATTTGAAGTTAAAGATGCCGTGCACCAGGTGTATAGTGGCGTACAGATCACCTCTTCCCGTGTGCCGGGAAGAGAATAGTAAATGGGGGATCACGCTGTGTTCCCGGTGCAAATGCTTTGTAAATACGAAAATGTCATTTGCGCATCAGCGTGCACTGCAAGTCATGGTGCAAATGCTTCGTAAATCAGCCCCAGTGTGTTTAAAAAACTCAACTGTAGCTGAATCAAAATATTACTACTATTGGAAAAATAAAAAACAATAGAAATCGTATAAGTGTCCACCAGCATCCCTACTAATCCCTGTGGATGCCAACATCAAAACATCAATAAAATTGATAAAAATCTATAATTAATAGACAGGCAAAAAAAGGAAATAAAATAAAATAAAAACAAAATTACCGATCAGAGAGATAAAACAATTGATATCTAATTCAATATTCAAGCCTCCCGGCACAAGAACCTTGGTCTCATGGATCCAATAAGATTCCCTACGACTAAGCTGACGCATAAAATTGCCACCTCTCCAGTGCTTTATAACCCTTTCAATTCCCCAAAATTGAAGACTCTTAGGATTTTTATCATGGACCAACCTAAAATGCTTAGAAACATTATGCGACTTTAAACCATTTTTGATGTTGTTTACATGCTCTCTCAATTAGACTTGGAGAGGCCTAGATGTCCTCCCAATATATTGGAGGCCACATCCACATTGGAGCATATGAACAACCCCAACTGTCGCACAAGTAATAAGTTGACCAATCTTATATTCCTTATTTGTGGCAGTAACCACAAAGTTTTTTTGATTTTTAACATTACATTTAGAATGCCTACAGGCTGTGTATCACCCACAGGCATAGAAGCCCGAGAGGAAGGAGAATAACCTACTTTCAGACTGCACCGGAAGTTCAACTACCCCAGGTGCAAGTCAGTCTTGTAAGGATGGAGCTTTTTTATAAATGAAAGCAGGACGTTGCAGCAACAAAGGGCCCAATACTCTGGCCTGTTTCAAAATAGACCAGTTCTTTGAAATTTCCTTTCTCAAACTTTTTGTACTGAACATTATAGTCCAGTACCATTTTAAAGTTGGAAACACTGGTACTGATATCTCTCACTTTATCAGCCACCAGTGTTGCCCTATCCATTTTGTATGCACTGACTCTATATCATTTTCTAAGGAGATTTTATCATATCCCTTTTCCTGAAATCTGGCTGATAGTACATGTGATTGAGTGATAAAATCATCTTCCCGTGTGCAATTTCATCTAAGTCTGATGAACTGGCCCTTGGGGATGTTACACAATCATGACTTATGGTGGCAACTCCAAAGTGGGATATATGAGTTCCGATCAGTAGGTTTGAAGTACCGCATTTATCAGCGTATAACACGCGCCGGCGTATAACACACACCCCAAGTTTAGGAGGGAAATTTGAGGAAAAAAACTTATTAGGGAAAAAACTTACATTTAAATGCCCATCAATGCAGCCTTATCAGTGTCCATCTGCGTGCTTGTCCAGTGTCATTTGCAGCCTTTGTAGCCTTGCCAGTGTCATTTGCAGCCTTGCCAGTGTCATTTGCAGCCTTATCAGTGTCCATCTGCAGCCTTGCAGCCTTGTCAGTGTCCATCTGCAGCCTTGCAGCCTTGTCAGTGTCCATTTGCAAGCCTTTTCAGTGACATTTGCAGCCTTGCCCAGGCTGCAGTTAAACTGCAGTGACTTGTCAGTGTCACTGCAGTTTGAAAATGCCAGCGCTGAGATACACAAAGCTGGTCCTCGGCTCTTCTCGGCTCTTCTCAGCTCCTCTCGTAGTCCCGCCCAGACCCACCCTATGATGGACATAACACGGTTCCAATGGCAGGACTGGGCGTGACTGTGAGCAGAGCCGAGCGCCGCCCATATACATACATAGCCAAGTGTACTCGGCTAGGCTTGGCTAGCTCCGCTCACAGTCACGCCCAGTCCCTGTGTTATGTCCATCATAGGGCGGGACTGGGCATGACTGTGAGCGGAACTAGCCGAGCCTAGCCAAGTACACTTGGCTATGTATATCGGTGATCGGTGCTCGCTCCGCTCACAATCAGCGGGGATCTGCGTATAACATGCACCCGCAAATTTCCCCCCCATTTTAAGGGGAAAAAAGTGCGTGTTATACGCCAATAAATACGGTAATTGTACAACCAGAAGTGGTCACAGTCTTTCCAAATTTCTAAGTCAAGAAACACTACTTTTTCAGTATTAAAATTCCAAGTGAGCTGGATGTTCTTGGTATTAGAATTCAAAGTCTGCATAAAGAGATCCAAACTTCTCTGATCACCCTCCCAAATCATAAAGAGGTTGTCTATATACCTTTTGTAACAGATTAGCTCTGGGGGGCGACGTTTGAAGACAGCATTCTCTTCCCAGTGGGCCATGAACAAATTGGCCACACTTGGGTTGTTCGCGGCAAATTCGAACGCCGTGGAACACCCTTTAAAAACCTATGGGAGAAATCAAAAGTGCTAATTTTAAAGGCTTATATGCATGGTATTATCATAAAAAGTGTTTGGGGACCTGGGTCCTGCCCCAGGGGACATGTATCAATGCAAAAAAGTTTTAAAAATGACATTTTTTCGGGAGCAGTGATTTGAATAATGCTTAAAGTAAAACAATAAAAGTGTAATATTCCTATAAATTTCGTACCTGGGGGGTGTTTATAGTATGCCTGTAAAGGGGTGCATGTTTTCTGTGTTTAGAACAGTCTGACAGCAAAATGACATTTCTAAAGGAAAAAAGTAAAAAGTCCGGCAATACACATAAAAGTTCATTGATAAAAACGGCATGGAATTTCCCCACAGGGGAACCCTGAACCAAAATTTAAAAAAAAATGCGTGGGGGTCCCCCTAAATTCCATACTAGGCCCTTCAGGTCTGGTATGGATATTAAGGGGAACCCTGCACCAAAATAAAAAAAATGGCATGGGGGTCCCCCTCAAAATCCATACCAGACCCTTGAGGTCTGGTATGGATTTTAAGGGGAACCCCGCACCAAAATAAAAAAAAATGGTGTGGGGTCCCCCCAAAAATCCATACCAGACCCTTATCTGAGCACATAACCTGGCAGGCCACAGGAAAAGAGGAGAGACAAGAGAGCGCCCCCCCTCCTGAACCGTACCAGTCCACATGCCCTCAACATTGGGAAGGTGCTTTGGGGTAGCCCACCAAAGCACCTTGTCCCCATGTTGATAGGGAGAAGGGCCTCATCCCCACAACCCTTGCCCGGTGGTTGTGGGGGTCTGCGGGGGGCTTATCGGAATCTGGAAGCCCCCTTTAACAAGGGGACTCCCAGATCCCGACCCCCCTGTGTGAATTGGTAATGGGGTACAAATGTACCCCTACCATTTCACAAAAAAAGTGTCAAAAAGGTTAAAGAACACAAGAGATGGTTTTTGACAAGTCCTTTATTAATTTCTTCTTCTTTCCGCTTCTTCTTCCATCTTCTTTCTTCTGGTCTTTCTTCGGTGTTCTTCTTCCTCCATCTTCTTCTTCTCCATCTTCTTCTTCCTCCGCTCTTCTCGTCCCGCATCTTCTTCCAGCTTCTTATCCGCTCCGACCACATGATCCGCCTCAGTGGGAGTCTTCTGCCATGTGACGCTTCGGTTCTTCTGACACTTCTTATATAATGGAGGGCGGGGCCCCCGGTGACCCCGCCCTCCTCTGATGCATGAGTCTTCATGGGGACTTCCCTATGGCTTTCCCCATGTTGTCAGAGGGAGCAGGGTCACGGGTGACCCCACCCCCCTCTGACAACACAGGGAAAGCCATAGGGAAGTCCCCATGAAGACTCATGCAACAACACAGGGAAAGCCATAGGGAAGTCCCCGTGCCTCAGCCGGTGACCCCGCCCTCCGTTATATAAGTAGTGTCAGAAGAACCAAAGCATCACACAGCGGAAGACTCGGAGGAAGAAGAAGAACACTGAAGGAAGACCAGAAGAAAGAATACGGAAGAAGAAGTGGAAAGAAGAAGAAATGAATAAATACCCTCCCAATGTTGAGGGCATGTGGCCTGGTATGGTTCAGGAGGGGGGGCGCTCTCTCGTACCCCCTCTTTTCCTGCGGCTTACCAGGTTATGTGCTCGTATAAGGGTCTGGTATGGATTTTTGGGGGGACCCCACGCCATTTTCTTTTTTTAATTTTGGTGCGGGGTTCCCCTTAAAATCCATACCAGACCTGAAGGGTCTGGTATAGATTTTGACGGGGACCCCCACGCCATTTTAAAAAAAAAATTCTGCGCGGGGTTCCCCTTAATACAAAACTGGAGATGTATCATAACACGGAGTGGCACCGTGGATACACCAAAAATATAAACCTGTGCCGCGTCCTACAAATTCGTGTTCAAAGAGCAAGCAAGAGGGACTTTGGACTTTTTAGGCACAACTACAACATTAATCTATAAAAAAGTTTTCTATTCAATTAGAAAAATACATAACAACAAAAATTGATTAAAAACCACAAATCATGTATATATATGTGGAGGCGATAGCTATACAACACCATCTAAATACAAAGTTCTTCGGACATCTGGATAACCATCCCAAGTAGCAATCGGTCCGAGAAGATAGCTAGATAGCAAGTCCGCAATCCATTAATTCATATCATGTAGGTATTCAATGCTCGACATGTTTTGCGTGTCATCACGCTTCTTCAAAAGCGAAACAGTATATTATTGTGGATCTTAAACGTGTTTAAAACCATGAAAAAACGGCCCACAGGTCAGGAAGAACCAGAAAACCGGCAATGTGATATATCCATACACATCAGGATGGATATGTACTGGTATTATCTCCTACACAGACCTACTCCAGCATTAATTTGGGGATGTTTTAGATCTGTCACTCTATTTTGTGTGTACATAGGTCCCACAAGCAAACTCAGGTAGTAGTATGTATTTAAAACAAGTGCCGGCTGGCACAGTATCTTATTGGGTAGTTTAGTTAGTGTTACTTTAACCTGAATCTGGTAGGGAAAGAGGCTTCCGACGTGTGGTATCTTCCTGAGGCTGGAGCGAGGTGCAATCATGTATATATACATGATTTGTGGTTTTTAATCAATTTTTGTTGTTATATATTTTTCTAATTGAATAAAAAACTTTTTTATGGGTCCCCCTTAATATCCATACCAGACCTGAAGGGCATGGTATGGAATTTAGGGGGACCCCCACACATTTTTTTTTTTAATTTTGGTTCGGGGTTCTCCTGTGGGGAAATTCCATGCCATTTTTATCAATTAACTTTTATTTGTATTGCTGGACTGACAATTCATTATAGCCGGCGCTAGCGGTAGTAGTTTTACATGACATTTTTTTCCTTTAGAAATGTCATTTTGCTGTCAGACTGTTCTAAACACGGGAAACATGCGCCATTTTACAGGCATACTATAGACACCCCCCAGGTACGAAATTTAAAGGAATATTACACTTTTATTGTTTCACTTTAAGCATTATTAAAATCACTGCTCCCGAAAAAAGGCCATTTTTAAAACTTATTTTTGCATTGATTCATGTCCCCTGGGGAAGGACCCAGGTCCCCAAACACTTTTTATGACAATAACTTGCATATAAGCCTTTAAAATAAGCACTTTTGATTATTCATGTTCGTGTCCCATAGACTTTAACGGTGTTCGCGTGTTTGAACTAATTTTTTGCCTGTTCACATGTTCTGGATGCCATCCGAACCGGGGGTGTTCGGCGCATCCCTACTTAACAGTCTATTAATTTCTGCCAGATATTTTGTCTTATCCAAAATCAACAATCCACCCCCCTTATCAGCGGGGCGTATTATGATTTAATTCCTTTTTTCCAAAGATTCCATGCCCTGTCTGATACAATGGGGGTCAACTACCTTCCGTATCCTCATCTTATCCAAATCATTGAATACCATATTTTTAAACACCTCTAAATACGTATTAAAGCATTGAGAGGGTTAAAAGTGGATTTATTTCGAAGATTGGAATGAGTACCGTCTGGAACTGTAGAATGTCTCATGGGATTGGATAAAAAATATTTTTTCATGTTCAGATTTCTAATAAGTTTATGGATATTGACATAAATGTGGAATTTATTAAGATTTTGAGTGGGAGCGAATTTAAGCTCTCTGTCCAGGACTTTCATCTCATTCTCACTCAAAGAGCAACTGCTCAAATTATAAATGCCAAAACCTATTGGGGCTTTTGTCTTTTGAATTCTCCTACCCCCTCTCCTTCCTCTCTCTCTTTTCTTTTTCGGTGTTGGCCATTACCCATTAGTAATATTTTAATTCAGCTACAGTTGCGTTTTTTAAACAAACTATTTTTGTTAATCATTTAGTATATTGCTTTATGGCAGTGGTTCTCAACTCCAGTCCTCAGGACCCACCAACAGGCCAGATTTTAAGTATTACCTTGGGGAGATGCAGACAAGAATACTGCAATCACTGAGCAGTAAATGAAATCACCTGTGATGTATTTTAGTTACCTGGCCTGTTAGTGGGTCCTGAGGACCGGAGTTGAGAACCACTGCTTTATGGGGATCCAGTCCTCTTCCATTTAACTTCACTTTAACTTTATTTCCTGACCTTTGTAGTGTTCCGCTGTCCGGTGGCTGTTATGGTGATCGGTACATACTTACTTCCATTGGTCAGATGGATCAGCTGACTAGGTTTATAAAGCGGTTGGCTTGCGTCATGCTGTCGCCGCTGATGAAGTCCCATCCCTTACGGAAACCACGTGACCTTGATCGTGACGTCACCCGCGTCCTACACGCTGATCTTTGTGGATACACACTGCTATTTTATGCCATCCATCCTTAGCATAGGGGTATAGTGCGAGACTTGTAAGTGTAATTTACCCCCTTTTTACAAATAAACACGTTTTGATCATTCAGAGAGCACTAGATATTGTTGCTTTTATTCCATGTACCGATCCTGGAGTTGATGAAGAATTCCATGTGTAGTTATCAATATCGGCACCTTATTCAACATTAATGTGAGAGCTTGCTGACCTAATACCCTTAAAGGGAACTGCTGGTTTGACTTGACTGATTCACTCAGCGGTCCACCGCATGAGGTGAGCGGCCATTTCTCTTGATAGCGGAGGTTGTCACAAAAGTCACCTTATATGATTGACTTATCACTCATCCCACTGGATATTCGCTGGTGTCCTTTTGATCAACATATTTTTTTGAAAAAGATTATGGACTGTTTTTGTGTCAATTTTATCGATTTGTTTTTATCATAGTTTTGTTTTATTTGTTTGTGCTGTACTGCCTTTTCTATTTATGCTTTTATATTGACTTTTGTACCCCCCTTTTTTTAAATCAAAATTGTTACCCTTTTTTGGGTACTTATTGTAAACGACTGGGATAACCTTCTGTACATGTGCCTTGGAACATCATTAGAGTAGCTGGCTGTCTCTTCCCAACTTGCAACTGGCATCTTGATGATGTGCTGTGGAACATGTGCATCATCAGGAGGCTTGCCAGAATATGGGATGTTGTCATATGAAAATGATAGTGCAGCACTTGGTACACAGCAGCGGCATAGTGTATCCCAACACAACATCACTGTATAGTACGACATGTGAGAATTTTGTTTTGTGGACTACTCAGCGAAAAAGGTAATAGGAATGAAATAGGGGGAGGAGTGATGGCAGGGAGTTCCTCTATTTATACATTTTGCACAAAAGAAAAGGTGAATAAATATTACTGAGCAAGGAGATCAAACTTAGCTGTAAGTACTTGGTACAAAATAATCTCCCAACAAACATTTTAGCCTGTGTAAAAATATACATTTTGATTGCTAATCACAAAATATGGCAGTATTTGACATTGTTTAAGGGGGCTGGTTCACACAGGATGCTTTCCAGTGCATTTTTAAACTGCATCCAGATAGCATGCACAAAGTTTTCCATGTATTCCATAGATTGTAGCTCACACAAGTGCAGTCAGTTTCAGTGCTTTCAACAAAAATACAACCTGCTTCATTTTTTCATCTGGAATGCATCAAAATGCATGTAACTGCACCAGATTGTACTGGAATGCACATGTCCTAATGAATTGGTGGGCTTAATGCATACCCCATTGTTGTAGGGAACCTCCCCAGGACCCCTTGGCCCTCATGGCGTTATAAAAGGGCCTATATCCCTGTTGTTATATCAGTTCTTATTTTCATACTGCTGCATTTTGTCTATCTATTTTTGTAAGTTAACTTTTGTTACCACTGTCAATGCTAGCCCCTGCGTGGGTGGAACGATAACATGTTAGCTAATTGTTAAACTGAATAAAAATTATTGAAACAGAAAATAAAGATTTTTCAAATGTCAAAATAAAAATGTAGTGGACTGCATTGAAAACATGTCAAAAACACATAAATGTGTATGCAAAAATGCATCCAAAATGATGAAATTGTGGTGTGAATGAGCCATAAACCTTTAAAAAATATTGCAAAAACAAAAATATATTTTAAAACATCTGTAGTGCCTTCCTCTAGTTAGGGTTTCCTAGCTCGGTATTCGATATATATCCCACCTGCTTCTGGAAGAAGAAGCTTCCAGAATATGCGGTAGGGAGGGGCTGCTAACCCTGGGGGATCTTCTGAAACAAGAAATTGCAGTCTGGGCCTCAGCAGGAGCTGGGCTGAGGGCTTAGGGAACATTGCTAAAGGATCATTTGCTGGAGGGCACTATCTTAAAGTCCAGGTCTGGAGAAGGATTTGTTTTTTATCTCCCTCACTGAGGATCTTCCTGTGGATGCTTGGTGGCAGACAGCTCCTGAGACATTGTAAGTAAGACCCGATTTGGGAGTTTAGTGTATGCCTGCTTATATAATGATTTTCTGCCAAGAGGTTTTTCCTCCAATTGACTATTGTTTTGGAGTATTATTTGATCCCAAAGCCCTCTCCTGTTCGAATTCTTCAGCAATAAACAGTAAAGACATCCCCTACATGAAGCCATTATTGTTGGTGTGCATGAAACTGTGCGCGTGACTCGCAGCCTCTCTACTAAGAAGGGAGACCTGGTCATATTTTCAATGCCCTTTCAGTGGTAAGCGCTAACAGGCAGATACTGTATACAATTTAACTGGCAGTTTAAAGGCTGTCCTAGTAAGAAAATTAGCTGTTTGTTGAATTAAGGGGGAAAGCCCTTTCACATTGCTTTGCTGAAAAAACGTAATAATAACACACATGCGTTTTTTATGAGTTTTTGGTGCATTTTCTAGTTGCCTGACTCCCAGCATACACCCGTGACACATACATGCGATTCAAAACACGCAACAAGAATGCTACCTTGGTGTGTTTTTTATGTGTTTTCCATTGATTTCAATGACAGGTGCATTTTTTATGCACTTTTTAAATAGGGCACCAAAGATGCAGCATGCATGACTTTAAAAACACACCACACCTGCAGTGCACTGGTATAAAGAGTTCCATAGGATTTAAAGAGAATATTTTTATTGTGTTTTTCTTGCGCTTTTAGCAAGGCAAAAAAGCAGAAAAAACACAGTGTAAAAGGCCCTAAAACACAAGTCTCTAGAGTGTACAGGTTATACGCTTAATTATTAAAAACCTAAAGCTGCTCAGCAAGATGGGGAATCTCTGTACTTAAGAGAAAAAAAATTACTAGGGATGTGGTTCATGTTTGCCACAACTGTGGATTTACTGCAATTACGTGTGGTTTCAGCAGGGCTTTTTTTCAGGGGGAGATTGGTGGAACTCAGTTCCACCACCTCTGGCTCAGACCCTGGGGGGGGGGGGCTGCTCACCACAATCACTTGTAAACACAGAAATACGGTTTCTGTGTTTACAAGTGACAGCTCTGCACTCTGTGTGTAACCCCCCCTGAACTCTGCACTCTGTATGTGATGCAACCCTGGAATTTATTGGCCCTTTAAGACCCTCCTACTGAAATTTGACAGACCACACCCACTATTTGATGTGATTTGGCAGGTGTGTGTGGGTGGAGGGGTTTTGTGGGGTCGTGGTTGAGTTCCAGCACCTATTGTTTAAGAAAAAAAGCCCTGGGTTTCAGTAAGGAAGTCCCAGTGAATCTTATTTCATCCTGGCAGATTCTTTTTACCATAATGCATTGTATGGCCTTTATACCATGGTCAGCAGACCCAAAGGGCCAGTAAAGGGAGATTTTGGATAAGCTATCCCTTGTGCTGTAGAAAAATGGCTTACAGCAGCCAGAGTGTCAATGTACTCAAGCTACTGTACGCTTTAGCTGCTGTACATCCATAGTAAATAAAGTGAAACTAGTGCGCTTCTCTAATTATCAACCTCGTGTGTGTAGATACTTAAAATATAATCAAGAAGATAAAAGCAAAAACTATAGTGACAACTTAATCATTGATCAGGAAAAAAGCATATAAATATACGTGGTTAAAATATTACTACAGCGTGAGCACAGTTCTTTAAATAAAAAGAAGTCTGTTCATCAGTGACACTTCCCAAATCACATTCAAAATTAAATGGACTTGATTCTCTGCTGGATATCCCATCATTATCTGTGTCCAGAACAAAGACGTGAATGACGGTGCTCGGATCAATACATCCACCACATATAACACTCACCTCTTACCAGACTTTTAGATCTCAAATTATAGAGATCTCACACGCTGGAGCTATATCTTAAGCCTCGAACACAAGATCGGATTTTCCATCAGGAATTGTGTGATGACAGGCTGTTGGCGGAAAATCTGACCGTTTGTATGCTCCATCGGACAATTGTTGTCGGATTTTCCATGGACAAATGTTGGATGGCAGGCTTTAAAATTTTCTGGGGACAAATGTCTGTTGTCAGATTGTCCGAGCGTGTGTACACAAGTCCATCGGACAAAAGTCCAAAGTACAAACACGCATGCTCGGAAGCAAGGACAAGTCAGAAGCGGTCGGTCTTGTTAACTAGCATTCGTAATGGAGAATTACCATTCTTGACATGGCAAATTATGAAATCTCGAAATGCAGCGCACATTCTCTTCTTCTTTAATGGGATAATAATGAAGCTGCTTTGCTGCAGTCGTGCACGTGCTGAAGTCGTCCTGAAGCTGTCCTGCCTGGTCTGGAGGAGGCTGTGCCAAGGAGGAGACCCAGGGGAGGCCCCTTACTGGAGATATCCAGGAAAAAGGCTGGTCTCATAGAAGGGCCTGGTGACTCACTTGGAGGATGCACTGAAGTTGCTTACAGTGTTGCCGTGTCAGCTTAAAGGTTCAGAAACTGTGATGCTGCACATTGAACTGCAGAGTCTGTAAGTGATCTGCTACTGTATCTGGGCCCCCTAACCCTCACCTCCTTAACCAATTTGCAATAAAATTTTAAAAACAAAAATTACCCAATATCCTTTCTCGGACCCCCATTTTAGCCATGGATTCAGCCCTGGGGTGAAATGCTGACCCACCTCTGTCTCTGGAGGTGCTATACTGTCTTTGAGGTGTGAGAGGGGTGCTACATAAACTACATTCAGTAGAGAATTTGACATGGGATATCCATTTTTTTCCTGTTTCATTTTGGCAATATTGTAACCTCTTTTTAAAACAGGTCTAGAAAAACCTCTCAAAAAACCTAATATACATCACATTAGCATCCATTTAATTTTTTTTTTTTTTTTACATCAGCAGGGCTTTTTTTTCTCAGAGAAAAGGTGCAGGAACTCACCCCCTTTCACTAGGTCACGCCTGTCCCCACCCCCTACCCACCCCTAGAACCGCCTTTAGGACCACCCCTTGTCTCCACCCCTACACATCTCCTAGCACCGCCTCCTTTCGAGAACATGGAAGCAAGCATAATTTGGGGGGATATACAAGGTAATTTGAATGGAAATTGTTAATAGAAAGCATTTCAGTAAAATGTACAAAACATTAGAAATATACAGTGCTTACCAAAGTACCCTCAGATGCATTTCCAGATATTTCCATATCCAGCAAAAGACAGTCCCCAACATCCAGCAAGAGACAGCCCTATATGCAGCAAGAGACAGTCCCCAATGTCCAGCAAGAGACAGTTCCCAATGCCCAGCAAGAGACAGTTCCCAATGCCCAGCAAGAGACAGTCCCCAATGTCCAGCAAGAGACAGTCCCCAATGTCCAGCAAGAGACAGTCCCCATATACTGCAGAGACAGTCCCCCATATCCAGCAAGAGACAGTTCCCCCATATCCAGCAAGAGACAGTTCCCCCATATCCAGCAAGAGACAGTTCCCCCATATCCAGCAAGAGACAGTCCCCAATATCCAGCAAGATACAGTCCCCAATGTCCTGCAAAAGACAGTCCCCAATATCCAGCAAGAGACAGTCCACTATCCAGGCAGCATTATTAGACAGCCAGGCAGCCCCTATATTAATCCAGCAGCAACACTGTTTAAATAATTACCAAAATCAATGTACTTCTCTCAGGCAGGCATGTAATGTAGAACAATTAACAGAACCGCACTAAAAATCTATAGTAGGTAAAATTCCCATCGACCAAATAACTCAAATATTGTGTTATAATCAAAACAACATATTATATTCTAAACCCAAACATCAACACAACATGATTGTGATTAATTGAATAGTTAATGAATATTGTGACTGTATTAAAAAACTATAAGGCAAATAAATTATAAGAGGTGATAAAAAAAAGAGAGAGAAAAAAAGAAGAAGAAATCCGTGACTGATAGTGACTTCAAATGAAAACAGTCCTTAATGTAGATAATTCCACCAGTAGTGATTGAAGGCTTAATGAACAAAAACACCTCGTGAGAAGGATCCACCACCTATAATGATGTACGCTTACCAGAGGTAAGCTTTATTAAAGCTTATGTTTGAAATCCACTCTGCGGGGACACCACCATCGTTCTCAGCATAGAGGGAGGATCACCCGGAACTCTCTGTCATAGAGGCCAAAACTCAGCAAAAAGAACCCAGGGAAATGAAAGACACATCCTCCATAGTGTGAATCCGCATAAACAATTTATTAAATAAAAGTAAAAGTAGCACACTTACATAGAAGTATCGATTAAAACAGCATGTATTGCATAACAGCCGGCCGGCCTGCATGCACCTGTTCACAGTGGGATAGAAACGATGACGTCAGCGCGTCTGCCTTCCAGACGCGCTGACGTCATCGTTTCTATCCCACTTTTGCTGAGTTTTGGCCTCTATGACGGAGAGTTCCGGGTGATCCTCCCTCTATGCTGAGACCGATGGTGGTGTCCCCGCAGAGTGGATTTCAAACATAAGCTTTAATAAAGCTTACCTCTGGTAAGCGTACATCATTATAGGTGGTGGATCCTTCTCACGAGGTGTTTTTGTTCATTAAGCCTTCAATCACTACTGGTGGAATTATCTACATTAAGGACTGTTTTCATTTGAAGTCACTATCAGTCACGGATTTCTTCTTCTTTTTTTATCTCTCTTTTTTTTATCACCTCTTATAATTTATTTGCCTTATAGTTTTTTAATACAGTCACAATATTCATTAACTATTCAATTAATCACAATCATGTTGTGTTGATGTTTGGGTTTAGAATATAATATGTTGTTTTGATTATAACACAATATTTGAGATATTTGGTCGATGGGAATTTTACCTACTATAGATTTTTAGCGCGGTTCTGTTAATTGTTCTACTTACTTGATTCTTGTACCTATGAATTAGAACTGCAGCTCGGGGGTGTAGGGAAGCGCAGTAATTTTTTATTTTTAGGCATGTAATGTACCTTAGGCAGTGTGGAGTCACAGGACAAGGCACCACACGGCAACTCTTCCTCACAGGAACTTCCGCTCTGCTACAGGGAGTGGCAGAGTGCAGCTGATATCACTCGGCTTTTGTGGCTGTCAGAGTTGCATAGAAAAAGCTATGAAGAAAAAGTTCTGCTCCCTGGCAGAGGTGCCGGAACAAAGTTCAGGCAGAAAAAAAGCCCTGCACATCAGTACAAGTCATTTGCAGTTCAATAAATTGTCCCACTGTGAACCCTTTCACCACTTAAGGACTGGGCCTCTTTCTGAGATTTGTTGTTTACAAGTTAAAAACAGTTTTTTTTTGCTAGAAAATTACTTAGAACCCCCAAACATTATACATTTTTTTTCTAGCACCCTAGAGAATAAAATGGCGGTCGTTGCAATACTTTCTGTCACACCGTATTTGCGCAGCGGTCTTATAAGCGCACTTTTGTTTGGGAAAAAAATACACTTTTTTTAATTAAAACTAAGACAACAGTAAAGTTAGCCCAATTTTTTTTATAATGTAAAAGATAATGTTACAAATGGCGACAAACTTAAAAATTTCCATAGGCGATGTTAAAATTCTACAGGTTGCATGTCTTGAGTTACAGAGGAGGTCTAGGGCTAGAATTGTTGCTTTCGCTCTACCGATCACGGCGATACCTCACATGTGTGGTTTGAACACCGTTTTCATATGCGGGCGCTACTCACGTATGCGTTTGCTTCTGAACGCTTTTTCTTATTGATTTTACCTTTTATTTATTTATTTTTTTTACACAGTTTTTTTTTTTTTTTTTTTTAAATTGTGTCACTTTAATTCCTATTACAAGGAATGTAAACATTCCTTGTAATAGAAAAAAGCATGACAGGAACTCTTAAATATGAGATCTGGGGTCAAAAAGACCTCAGATCTAATTTTTACACTAAAATGCAATAAAAAAAAAATATTTGTCATTTAAAAAAAAAATTTTTTAAAAATGGCCCTTTAAGAGCTATGGGCGGAAGTGAGGTTTTGACATTGCTTCCGCCCTGCATTGTTATGGTGACGGGTGGGGGCTATCTTCCCCTTACTCGTCTCCATGCCCAGCAAGGGTGAAGATCCGATCACCTCCACCGCTGCCGACGGCTCCGGTAAGCATTGGAGGGCACTGGAGCGCGGAAGAATGAAGCCAATTTGTTGCTTTAAACTAACATCTAAAAATGAAATGACAGCATTTTCAAGCTTCAATATCATTCAAACATGCTAAAAAGCCTGACAAACCATCTAGTACTTCGGTGCAAATAAGCAACAAATCATCTATAATGTGTGTGGAAAAATATGTGATCTAAACAGGCTATTACCTCCAAAAATGTTGGACTGCTTCCACGAATACATATACAAGTTAGCTAGGGAGCGAGAAAATGTAACTCCCATTATAAGAAAACATTTTTGAGTTAACAAATACTTTAATAATAAATGCTTTATGTGCTAAAGTAAATTGACTATGATGATCTAAATAATATGTGGCTGCTATTAACACCAGTTTATATGGAATAAAAGAGTATACACTTTGAGCATCATAAGTGATCCAAATATCCCCTACATTCCACTGAAAATGTATTCAATAGCTGTACTACTACAACTGTACTACTAATAGCTTCTGGTCTAGCTACTGACTAATAGGGATGAGCTTTCTGTTCGGGTTGAAAATGAGTTCGACTCGAACATTGGCTGTTCGCCCGTTCGTCGAAAACCGAACATTATGGGCCGTTTGTGTCAAATTCGAGCGGCGCGTAAGGGCCCGTAATGCACTGCAGGAGCGCAGTGCATTGCTATATGATGATTGGCCAGAGCATGCACCATGACTTACATGCTTTGGCCAATCACAGCGCCCTCAGCTAAGAGAGCCATAATTGGCCAAAGGCAGGGTGCCTTTGGCCAATCATGGCTCAGGTGGACTAAGTCCTCACCTCACACTATATAAGGCCGCCTGCATGTTGGCCTCGTGTAGTGTGTCGTTGGCGTGGACGGAGAGAGAGTGTCATTTAGATTGAGCAGGCAGGTAGATTATTCAGTTAGCTGCAGTGTATTTTATATATATATATATATATATATATATATATATATATATATATATATATACACAGACAGTCTCATGTATATATACAGTGGGGACGGAAAGTATTCAGACCCCCTTAAATTTTTCACTCTTTGTTATGTTGCAACCATTTGCTAAAATCATTAAAGTTCATTTTTTTTCCTCATTAATGCACACACAGCACCCCATATTGACAGAAAAACACAGAATTGTTGACATTTTTGCAGATTTATTAAAAAAAGAAAAACTGAAATCTCACATGGTCCTAAGTATTCAGACCCTTTGCTGTGATACTCATATATTTAACTCAGGTGCTGTCCATTTCTTCTGATCATCCTTGAGATGGTTCTACACCTTCATTTGAGTCCAGCTGTGTTTGATTATACTGATTGGACTTGATTAGGAAAGCCGCACACCTGTCTATATAAGACCTTACAGCTCACAGTGCATGTCAGAGCAAATGAGAATCATGAGGTCAAAGGAACTGCCTGAAGAGCTCAGAGACAGAATTGTGGCACAGATCTGGCCAAGGTTGCACAAAATTTCTGCTGCACTTAAGGTTCCTAAGAGCACAGTGGCCTCCATAATCCTTAAATGGAAGACGTTTGGGACAACCAGAACCCTTCCTAGAGCTGGCTGTCCGGCCAAACTGAGCTATTGGGGGAGAAGAGCCTTGGTGAGAGAGGTAAAGAACAACCCAAAGATCACTGTGGCTGAGCTCCAGAGATGCAGTCCGGAGATGGAAGAAAGTTGTAGAAAGTAAACCATCACTGCAGCCCTCCACCAGTCGGGGCTTTATGGCAGAGTGGCCTGACGGAAGCCTCTCCTTAGTGCAAGACACATGAAAGCCCACATGGAGTTTGCTAAAAAACACCTGAAGGACTCCAAGATGGTGAGAAATAAGATTCTCTGGTCTGATGAGACCAAGATAGAACTTTTTGGCCTTAATTCTAAGCGGTATGTGTGGAGAAAACCAGGCACTGCTCATCACCTGTCCAATACAGTCCCAACAGTGAAGCATGGTGGTGGCAGCATCATGTTGTGGGGGTGTTTTTCAGCTGCAGCGACAGGACGACTGGTTGCAATCAAGGGAAAGATGAATGTGGCCAAGTACAGGGATATTCTGTACGAAAACCTTCTCCAGAGTGCTCAGGACCTCAGACTGGGCCGAAGGTTTACTTTCCAATAAGACAATGACCCTAAGCACACAGCTAAAATAATGAAGGAGTGGCTTCACAACAACTCCGTGACTGTTCTTGAATGGTCCAGCCAGAGCCCTGACTTAAACCCAATTGAGCATCTCTGGAGAGACCTAAAAATTGCTGTCCACCAACGTTTACCATCCAACCTGACAGAACTGGAGAGGATCTGCAAGGAGGAATGGCAGAGGATCCCCAAATCCAGGTGTGAAAAAAGGGTCTGAATACTTAGGACCATGTGATATTTCATTTTTTCTTTTTTAATAAATCTGCAAAAATGTCAACAATTCTGTGTTTTTCTGTCAATATGGGGTGCTGTGTGTAAAAAAAAAAAAAAATGAACCTAAATGATTTTAGCAAATGGCTGCAATATAACAAAGAGTGAAAAATTTAAGGGGGTCTGAATACTTTCCGTTCCCACTGTATATATATATATCTATCCACTGCATACAGTTTAGCTATATCTCACTGCACGCCGTTCCTGGTGTACTGTTTCTAATATACTTCAGGCGGTGTACACAGTACGCAGTACCGTGCACCCCTAGTGCAGTTGCTACTACTTTTCTGGTGGTATACACAATACATACAGTGCACCCATAGTTGCTATTAGACTTCTGGTGGTGTACACAACACCATGCACCTATAGTGCAGTTGCTACTACTTTTCTGGTGGTGTACACAGTACACAATACAGTGTAGTACAGTGTAGTATGGTGTTGCAAAACAAAATCCCCATCATGTCCGGAAGGCCACCAAGGAGAGACAGATGCTCACAGGCCACTAAAATAGGGTAAGCAGGCTCTGTGTCTGCAGTCCACAGTGCTAGTCATGGACATGGTGCATCTTCTGTAGGTGGCCGTAGGGCATGCTTGTTCTTTTTTTCTGCTGCTGAGACAGGGGCAGAAAAATTGGGCCTTTGGTGGTGGTGCCACAACACTGTAACCCTTCACAGATACTCTTGTTGGGCACAGGAACGGGCCCTGCTGTGAAATATTAGATCAAAAATTGTAATTACATGTCCCTGTTAGACAGGGACTGAAAAATTGGGCCTTAGGCAGTGGTGGTGGTGCCCTAAACCAAAAATATTGTTGGAAGCTAGCATCATCAAGATTGAGGAGGAATAGTATAGTCACTCAGCATAGGCAGTCTTCAAGGGATCCCACATCCATAGAAAAATCAATCAGTTACATCAGCATCAGGTGCTTGATAGCTCCTGCTGATCCAAGACTGATTCATTTTTATGAATGTAAGCCTATCAATGGAGTCTGTGGACAGGCGCACTCTATGATCCATTACAAACCATCCAGCAGCACTGAATGTGCGTTCAGAAAGAACGCTGGATGCAGTACAGGCCAGTAGATCAATTGCATATTCAGCAAGTTGTGGCCAGTGGTCCATCCTCAAGACCCAGTAACCCAGTGGATGCTCTGTTGGAAAGGTCTTCAAGTCTGCCCTTGCCCCTTTGCCCCTGGATATTCCTGCACCATGTAATGCAGACACTGGTGATGGCTGCTTGAACTGATCAGACCTTGGTACTGAGGACTGAAAAATTGTCTAAAGGCATCGGTCAGCCAGCCACCTTCTCCTTCTCCTCCTCCTCTGCTTCCTCTGTGTTTGGCGGGCCTGCAGGAATAATATCTGGATAAAGGGGGCCTGGAGAGGTAAGGAAGTCCTACTCTTCCTCACACTGTTCTGTCTCAAGTGCCCTGTCCATTATTCCATGAAGCGTGTGCTCCAACAGGAAGACAAGAGGAACAGTATCATTGATGCATGCATTGTCGCTGCTCACCACCCTCGTGGCCTCATCAAATGGTGACAGGACAGTGCATGCATCCTTGATCAGTAGCCACTGGCGTAGCGAAAAGAAGCCAAGCTCCCCTGACCCTGTCCTGGTGCCATATTCACACAGGTACTCATTGATGGCCCTCTGCTGCGTGTACAGCAGCTGCAGCATTGCCAACAGTGACTTTCACCTGGTGGACATGTCACAAATGAGGTGGTTGGTGGGCAGGTTGCATTCCCTTTTGAATGTCAGCCAGCCGAGCACTGGCATTGTATGATCGTTGGAAATGACCACAGACTTTTCTGGCCTGCCTCAGGAGATCTTGTAAGCCTGGGTACCTGCTCAAGAACCGCGGCACCACCAAATTCAGGACGTGTGCCAAACATGGAACATGGATCAAGTGTCCCTGTCGGAGGGCGAAGAGAAGGTTGGTGCCATTGTCATATACAACCATTCCTGGCTGAACCTGGCATGGCATCAACCACCTCTGAGCCTGCCCCTGCAGAGCTGACAGAATCTCTTCCCCGAGTGTGGCTCCTGTCCCCTAAGCAGTGGTTTAACCTTAAACTACATAGAGGGTTCTTTACTGTAAGAGCGGTAAGGATGTGGAATTCCCTTCCACAGGCAGTGGTCTGAGTGGGGGGCATTGATAGTTTCAATAAACTATTAGATAAGCACCTGCACGACCTCAACATATGTACAATGTAATACTGACATATAATCCCACACTCACACTCTCCGCCTCTTCTCCCGGTCTCCGCCTCTTCTCCCGGTCTCCGGTTCTTCTCCCGCTCTCCGGTTCTTCTCCGCTGTCAGCAATGCTTGTCGCTTATTGGGAGAGGAAAAAACACATTTTTCCTTTCCCGATGAGCGAGCCAGCTCGGCGCTGGCTCCTGCGACGGGGCTCACAGGTGTCAATCTCGCCAATAACAGCGGTGAGATTGACCCAAAATCGTGGTCACCTACTGTAGGTTGGACTTGTGTCTTTTTTCAACCTCACCTACTATGTAACTATGTAACTCATGCACTGCATGGCATCTTTTTGCCTGAGTGCTTGTGTAGCCACTTGAACGCTTACGGAGCACCGCTGGTTCAGAGAACAAATCTGCAGAAGAGGCCATAGAGAAAGAAGAAGAGGAGAGGGTGGAGGGGATAGCTGTGGCAGAATCACTGCTAGCATTTTGGAGGCGTGGTGGCAGGACAAGCTCCAAAAATACTGAACCCTGTCCTGCATCCTTCCCAGCTGCCAGCAGAGTTACCCAGTGCGCCGTGAAGGAAAGGTAACATCCCTGCCCATGCCTGCTAGACCGTGAGTCTGCGGTAATATACACCTTACTGCTGACCGACCTGTCAAACCAGACAAAAACATTGCCTTCTACATGCCGCTAGAGCTGGAATGGCCTTCCGTGAAAAGAAATGTAGTTTTGATACCTGCAACTGAGGTACAGCACATTCCACGAATTCATGAAAGGGGGCAGAGTCTACCAGCTGAAAAGGCAGTAGTTGCAGTGCTAGCAATTTGGCCAAGCTTGCATTCAAGCTAGCATTCAGACTGTGAGCATGTGGATGGCTGGGACCGAATTTCTTTTTACAGTTTAGAAACTGGGGTAGGGAAATTTGCCTGCTAAAATTAGATGGTGGTGTACTGCTAGCAGCTTGGCTGCAAGTACTTGGGACATCTATTGCTATACCTTCATTCCTCTCAGTGCAGGTTTTCAAGAGGACTGGAGTAGGGTTGGAGATCCCAGATGAGGAGCCACTAGAAGTCCGCCTTTTTCTTTGATATGGGTCTTTCAAGTGCTGCTGCCAACGGATATTGTAATTATGAATATATTTAATTTATATTTAATTTAATTATATTTAATGAATATATTTAAATTATATTTAATTTATTTATATTTATTGGATATATTTAATTTAGCTTTTATTTATGTAGGGCTGGAACATATTATTTTCACAGAAATCTCTGGTAGACCAGACAAGTCGGTCTACCCATGCTGGGATATGCAACGAAGGGAGGCCAACCCGTAATCAATACCTAACTTCCCGGGAAAATTCAAATTAAGCTTCTGCTCAGAATAGTTACAAAGATTTGCATTAAAGGGGCTGGCTTATGCAAAGTATAGGGATTGGAGATGTAGCCAGTCCTTAACCAGGAATAGGGAAGCTCATCAATCAGAGCCACGCTATGCCAACCAATGAGGCATCAGCATGTAATGATATGCATAGACTAGATGGGAGGAAAACGCAAACTTTTATGGGAGAGCAACCATCAGAATGGAACCTTGGTGTAAAGGGTAATTATGGGAAAGGTCTGCATTTTACTTGTAACTAAATATGTTTGCAGATTAATGTTTTCAGGAATATACTCTGTATTCCTTCATGTAATTCTCTTATTTTAACCTAATATTTCCTTCCTTGGTGTAGACTATAGATAGATGGTTGTGTATTAGACTACTCACTACTAGTCACAACTACTCACCAATAAATGTTGTTATTGTGTTAAAGCTTTCACTCATGGTCAAATAACTCTCATTTAACCCAAATCATATCTGAGAGATATTAAATCTCAAATATAGTATACGGGAAAAAGACTGCATGGGAGGTCGTCATATGTCTGGTCAAGCATGTGATGCCCAAGCGGCTGCTGTTGTAGCCACGCTTGATCCGCTTCAGACATAGGTTGCAAACAGCAACGGTGCGATCTGCTGTACACGTATCCAAAAAGGCCCACACCAAGGAACTTTCCAAAATCAGTGGGGTGTCAGCAGCGCCCTGCACCTGCGGAGCTCTGCAGTGTGATGCAGTAGGGTGGCTGCCCCCTAGACGACATCCTGCCTCATTGGAGTTGTGCCTCCTCTTCCTCCTCTATTCTATTAGGCACCCAAGTAGAGTCAGTGACCTCATCATCCCCTCCCTCCTCATCACTGGAGCAAACTTGGCACTATGCTGCATCTGGGGAAACATGACTGCCAATTTCTTGTCCTTTTTGGGCACCCCCTCTCTCTAGGCTCGCGTTACTCACTTTCTCAACCTGGGAACCAACATCGGAGCCTTCAAATCTCTGCGCATCCTCCAGCAGCATGTACCTGACACCGTGGTCGAATAGTTCGGGGGATTCCTCCCTGCATGATGGTTGGGCTATGGAAGGAGTGACTCTGGACAAGGAGCCGGTGGAATAGGCCGCTTTGGCAGCTGCATAGGAAGGAAAACTACTCTGGGCCTGGGTGAGAGGAGGATGAGGACGGCTTTGTTATCCACTCCACCAACTCTTCTGCATGTTCTGGCTCAATAACATGGCCAGCAGCAGAAAAAAAGGACAAGTGTGCCCCACGGCCACTGGCAGAGGATACACCTTGTCCATGAACAACACTGTTGACTGTAGACACAGAGCCTGCTTGCCCTCTTTTAGTGGCCTGTGAGTGTCTGCCTCTCCTTGGTCTTATATTACAGCCGCAAGCAGTTTTAAATGACTTTTTTCCTGTAGAAATGTCATTTTGTGCAGGGACTGTTCTAAACACAGGAAAAATGCGCCACTTTACAGGCATACACCCCCCCCCCCCCCCCCCGGCACGATATTTAAAGGAATATTACACTTTTATTGTTTCACTTTTAAGCATTATTAAAATCACTGCTCCTGAAAAAACAGCGTTTTTTTAATCTTTTTTATGCATTGATACATGTCCCCTGGGGCAGGACCCGGGTCCACAAATACTTTTTTTGACAATAACTTGCATATTAGCCTTTAAAATTAGCACTTTTGATTTTTCACGTTCGAGTCCCATAGATTTTAACGGGGTTCGCGTGTTCACACAAATTTTTGGTCTGTTCGCATGCTCTGCCACAAACCGAACCGGGGGGGTGTTCAGCTCATCCCTACTGATTAAGTCTCCCACTAAAATATCACATCCCCGCCACAATGCGTCTTACTTCAAGGGGATTTACCCCTTTTATGAACCTTAGGTAAATAGTGTAGAATATTCACATATTTCCACAGTTTTTAAGGATACATTTTAATTTTCTATTAATGTATTATTCTTTGTTGAATAGCTTTAAATGAAACTTGCCATGAAAGAAACATAAAGGCTTCCTTTGCTGAGCTTTCCATCTGAAGATGTTAGTAGCATGTTTATCATGCTGACCCTCTAAATTCAATGCTTAGAATCAGAAACAATATATCGTTTAGGACTTTTGACTTTTCGGACCTGCAAAATTGTTCTTGGTCAGAACTAAGGAAAAAACAATATCCACGCACTGCAATCCACTTGTTTACATAGGGAGACTCTAATGATACACAATTAGCGCAAATGGCAACCTTGTGAAGCTCTACTTCAATACCAGTGTATAACATACAATTAAGTGTTAACATAAAAAACTATGATGTACTCTATATAGTACAAATACAGTGTACATACTGTGGACAAAAGTGAAAAAAACACAATACAATATTAGTATGAGCTAAATATAATACACTGTGTGTAGTACATATATGGTATACAGATAATGTAAACAAAAACGTAAAAATAAAAAACAGAAAAGTCCAAAAAGTTCAGATGGAGTTAACACCACCCAGAACCCGTATATAGCAGCCAACACACCTATAGACCCAAGTATTAAAAAGAAGTGTACAAAAAAGTGTAGCGCTATAAAATCTTAGAAAATTCAGTGAATAGTGTTTTAAACACAACTCAAGTGTATAACATACAAAACTATGATGTACTCTATATAGTACAAATACATTGTACATACTGTGAACAAAAGTCAAAAATAGACTCGCATATTAGAAGATCATCAAAAGCACAAAATTCGAAAAGCGGTAATTGTGAAGGGTCCACCCAATGCGTTTCTGCTAAAAAGCTGTCATCTGGGGTGCGGACTCCCCCCACCTCACCGCTATATATATTATTTCTCTTGTGGGATTAATACTACTTGGGACCTTTATATACATAATGGCCAACTCAAATTTAAAAGCTTTATATAACCGGAAGTGATGCAATCTAGTCACACTTCCGGTTTAATGACACTTCCAAAAGGGGTCATTAGTGCTTTAAATAGTGGTGAGGTGGGGGGGTCTGCACCCCAGATGATGGCTCTTTAGCAGAAACGCGATGGGTGGACCCTTCACAATTACCGCTATTCAAATTTTGTGCTTTTGATGATCTTCTAATATGCGAGTCTATTTTTGATATCTTATAATAAACCAGTGTTTACATTATTACGCTATGTGAGTCCTTTTATCTATTTCTTGCATGGTATACGAATATTCGTTTGTGGCCTTCTATTGGAATATTACTTTCTATGCTGTGTGGATAACTGTGGAAGTCGAACTGCCATCTTGGTTCGGAAGTCATTGAGGATATCTGAGAAGATGCATCATTCTGACCAGTTGGTCTCTAAGCCTTTTTTGACTTGGATGACGTAAGTCCTCTCAAGTCAAGAACCTCTGGTAAGCCTCTTGATGTCTTCGGTGATGGCTCCTGAACCACCATCAGCTTTCCTGCTCACTTTTGTTGCCTCCAAACTTCTACATAGCTATTCTACTTACCTATTTGATCCAGTTGATCCCTCAGCCTTTGCGACTTGGTTGACATAGGTCTTTCCTAGTCATTTGCCTATGGTAAGCCCCCTAAGACCCTGGGAGGTGGCTTTCTCACTTTTCCTTATTACATTCAACAACATTGGTGGACTTTTGATATACGGGTTTTGGGTGGTGTTAACTCCATCTGAACTTCTTGGACTTTACTGTTTTTTATTTTTAAATTTTTGTTTACATTATCTGTATACCATATATGTACTACACACAGTCTATTATATTTAGCTCATACTAATATTGTATTGTGTTTTTTTCACTTTTGTTCACAGTATGTACACTGTATTTGTACTATATAGAGTACATCATAGTTTTTTATGTTAACACTTAATTGTATGTTATACACTTGAGTTGTGTTTAAAACACTATTCACTTAATTTTCTAAGTTTATAGTGCTACACTTTTTTGTACACTTCTTTTTAATACTTGGGTCTATAAGTGTGTTGGCTGCTATTTACTTCCATTTTTTTACGCAGCGCTGTATTACTTACATTTTTATACCTCAATACCAAAATAAAATGACACCCCCAAATATTCTATACCATATAAATTAATAAACTGACATAAACATATCAACAGTAATAATAATTAAGCGGGACACCAGTAACCCCAGGCACTAGACAGCAATAAATGCTGCATAAATCGTTGGCGCTATGTAAGTGTTTGTAATAAATACACAAATATACTGGCAACTAAGAGGTAATCCAATGCAGTATGGATGAGCAGAGCAGGGGCCTCTGGATGAATGTTATGCTAGCCCATCATGCCCCAGAAGAAGTCCTCTTAGCGACGAAACCGGTCGGGTAAAGGAGCTGTTTCCTGCTATCGCGTTCCCATTTACAGTATCTGGATGTTTTATGGCTAATTATGTGCTGGTCTTGTGAGCCAAAGATGGACTGATGCCTCTGTGAGGTAAAACAAATATAGATAAGCTGCAAACACTAACCACGTTTCATTGCGTGCATAAACCAAAAAGTATATAAACGTGCCTGCGCTGAAAAAACATATACTGGGGGGCGTGGCTACCGCGCTAGAGAACAGACGCATGACCTGTTAGCTCTGCTCTGACGGCAGGATTTAAAACAATTCGAGGCGATCCAGACTGCTCCTTCTGGTACCAGCACTTACCTAAAGACCCGCACCACCCTCCGAGATGACAAGAAAGAGACAGAACTCCTCACAACCGAAGAAATTGAACGATTTCTTCCCCCCTAAGAACCACAGCGAGATCCAAGATGGCGCCGCCGGCTGCTCTCCGGTCACATCAATCTGATCACACTCGGCCACACCAAGCCCGAGCTCCGGAAAAGGCCCACACACCTGCTCCCCAGATGCCTCCACTCCGCTTTCAGGCAGCCCAGCCAAATCGAAACCCCGCATGTCGAATGATTCGACCAACCAAAAGGTCAGTACCGGCCATAACTCTCTAGAAGACACGAGAGAGATGGCTGATTCCATTAACTCTTTCCCCACTGTAAACCAACCCCTCTCGGACACAACCCTTAGAGACATGTTAGTCTCATTACGCAGCTCATTGCACGCAGACATGATGGAATGCATGCGGAACTTTAAAACAGAAGTGAAGGAGTTGGGGGGCAGAGTGGACCACGTGGAGAAAAAAATGGGGGATTATGCTGCATCATACAATACACTGGTAGATGCTCATAATGACCAATCAGATGAGGTAACATGGCTTAAAGAAAAAGTCGCAGACCTCGAGGACAGATCACGCAGAAATAATTTGAAAATGCGCGGAGTCCCTGAAAGTGTCCAACCCTCACAACTCCGCCAATATGTCCTGGAATTCATGTCAGTCTACCTACCATCTACTCCTTCTTCGGAGTTAATCATTGACAGAATCCACAGACTTCCTAAACCTGCACACCTACCAGACAACATTCCTAGAGACGTTCTGATGCGGGTGCACTTTTTCCATGTCAAGGAGCAGTTCATGCTAGCCTTTAGAAAAAATTCACAACCTCCTGAACAATACTCAAATATCCAAATGTTTGCAGACCTCTCACAGTTTACGATGCAAAAACGTAAATCACTGCAAACTGTGACTAAGGCACTGCGCAATCACAACATCACATACAGATGGGGTTACCCGACAAAACTTATCGTCACCCATGATGACAAGACCTCGGTGATCACCAATCTGGAAGACGGCCTATCAATGTTGCGCACCTGGGATATTCTACCAGAACAACCCTCTCCAGGGCCTTCCCCCTCCTCAAGGCTAGATGACCAGAATGAGTGGAAGGTTGTGTCATACAAAAAGCAGCAGAAAAGCCGCAACAAATATTCGCCTCGAATGTCATAAGCTACCCACAACTACGATTCTCCTGACACCTAATGGAGCTAACACTCCACGTAGTTCCCCTCCTAAAAATGTGCAGTACATCTGCCATCAAATTCCGGAAGGTATCTCATCTTTTTTACACACCAGTTCTATTTTTGTTTGTTGTTTTTCTCTGTTTTACCTCTTCTTTTTCTCATCCCTTAACCCCTCAAATCGGTAATGGACTGCAAGATCATACCACTGGAGGAATTCTTCTCATCCAGAAAGAAGGAAAACCACAACTAAGACCACCAGCAGCTTACCCAGAAATACATAAGGTACCAACTTACAATCATCCCACATATTACACATGGCGGTTAGAGTGACCTCTTTCAATGTCCATGGCCTAAACCACCCTGCTAAAAGAGCCTCAGTGTGGAGAGAGGCCCTCAAATTAAACTCTGACATCCTGTGCTTGCAGGAGACGCATTGGGTAACCTCAGCAATCCCCAAGTTCTCCCACCATAAATTTCCCCACATTTTCCAGGCATCAGCTTCTAAAAAACAAAGGGGCGTGCTCATTGCCATCAGGGACTCTGTTTCTCTCTCAATCCGGGAGACCCACGTAGACCCTGAGGGTCGGTATTTAATCCTAATTGAGGAATTTAACAACCATATATACACGCTGGTTAACCTTTATGTGCCAAACACACGCCAACTCAGCTTTTTGAAAAAGATGTTTCGTAAGATCAACTCAATCAAAAAGGGAGCAGTTATAATGTGTGGAGATTATAATGTCACAGTGGATTACAAAATGGACACCACCTCCAAATCAAGACGCCCTCTTCCCTCAATCCAAAACATAATACATAAAGAAGAGATGTACGACGCTTGGAGGTGTCAACACTCCAATGAGCGAGACTACTCCTTTCACTCCTCTAGACATAACTCGTATTCACGCATAGACCTAATCTTGGTAGACAGAACTCTACTTCAGAAGGTGTCCTCCTCTGCCGTGCATGACATTACGTGGTCGGACCACGCTCCTGTGTCCCTCACGATAGAGGAGAGATACACATCAGCACCAACCTACATTTGGAGGGCCAACCCTCAAATCTTCCAACAACCCTCCCAGGTTGCTCTTGTAAACAAACATCTAAAAGATTATTTTGAAGTTAATGCTAAATCTGTTAACAGCCCATTTATTTTGTGGTGTGCCCATAAGGCATATATTAGAGGTATATTGCTTCAAATCAGCTCGCGGATGAAGAGGCAGAGGACACTGAAATTAGATTCCCTTCTCAAAGATATAAAACTTCTGGAGGCTCAAAACAAAAAATTACCTGACCCAAGCATAGCAAACAAACTAAACCAGTTGCGATCGGATCTCAGGCTCCTGTTGCTAGAACAATATGACAAACATATTAGGTACCTTAAACTTAATCATTATTCTTCAGGTAACAGAGCTGGCAAACATTTGGCCCAGAGACTGAGGGACCGTAGGACACAGATGAGGATCCCTTACCTAATTCGTAGCTCAGATAACAGTAAAATATTCAACCCCAACGACATAGCAAATAATTTTGCTGAGTACTACTCTTCTCTCTATAATTTAAAAGACGATACAAATACACAACAGCCCTCAGATGACGCCATTCAATCATTTTTGGCAGACCTCACACTACCCTCCCTTTCAGCATCACAATTAGAACAGCTTAATCTACCCATAACGGAGACTGAGATCCGTAAAGCAATTAAAACGTTACCCACTGGTAAATCTCCAGGACCAGATGGACTACCAAACAGTTACTATAAAACGTTTTGCGAAATCTTGTCCCCCTCACTCAAAGAAATTTACCTGGAAGCAATGTCCTCTGCCTCATTCCCAGCCGAGATGCTCAAAGCGTATGTTGTCACTATTCCAAAACCTGGAAAAGACCCTATTACACCTGCTAACTTCAGACCTATTTCCCTACTAAATACAGATGTTAAACTGTACGCCAAGATCCTAGCACATAGACTCATAACACTCCTACCACTTCTGATCAACCCAGATCAAACGGGCTTCACCAAGGGTAGACAAGCATCTGATGCCACAAGGAGGATCATTGACGTGGTCTATCACGCTGGATCCTGTCGGGTGCCTTCTCTGCTACTCTCTTTGGATGCGGAGAAGGCATTCGACAGGGTACACTGGGGATATATGGCACAGACACTTAAGAAGTTTGGATTCGCGGGTCCCATTCTCTCGGCTATCTTGGCCCTGTACTCTTCACCATGTGCGCAGGTCTACACTTCAGGTACCCTTTCCCTTTCCTTTCCAATTACCAATGGCACTAGACAGGGATGCCCTCTGTCCCCTTCTATATTCAATCTCCTTATAGAACCTCTAGCCGAAAAAATTAGAGCACACCCAGATGCACCCAGATTCTCCCTGCTAGGTAAATCACACAACATTAACTTATTCGCAGATGACATCATCCTTCTTTTGACCTCACCAACTAGGTCCCTAAGTTGTGCACATGATATTCTTACGAATTTTAGCCAAGTGTCCTACTACAAGGTGAATTTCTCAAAATCTCTAATCTTAGGTCTAAATATCCCTTCATCCCTCCAAGTAGATCTACAAAAACGATTCCCTTATACATGGAACTCATCCAGTATCCCTTATCTGGGACTACAAATAACGGCCGACCCCTCCAAATTAGCAGATGCCAATTATGACCCGCTAATTGACAAAATCACGAAAGAAACAAAAAGACTCACCAAAGTAGAATTATCATGGTCAGGACGATTAGCATCCTTCAAAATGCTCCTACTCCCCCAAATTCTATATGTTTTCCGTACACTACCAATTCCACTCAAGAACACCCATCTCCAATCACTAAACTATCTTCTTAAAAATTACATATGGGGACCTAAAAGATCCAGATGCTCTAGAACTGTTCTAGTTAAACATAGGTTAGCAGGAGGTATGGGCCTGATAGATATCAAGGACTATCATCGAGCATCTTTGCTTACCCAACTCAGACAATGGTTGTCACCATCCCCGGATGTCCTCTGGCACAACATAGAACAAGCCCTCAGCCCAACCCAAGATCTCCGACTACTATTACTAATTGACACATGGAAACCTTATCCCTTAAGATCATTACCACTAACTGTTCAGGCCTCTCTACTAGCATGGAGAGAACTACACAAGTTTCCCCCACCCCCAACCAAAAGTATAAATATCCCAATTCCAATCACAATCTTGAACCACACCATACCATACTCCAATTTTACAAATTGGTCCACAAGAGGTATATCTCTGATTGCCGATCTATATATTAACAACACGCTCAAAACATTCAATATACTAGTGGAGGAATACTCACTGCCCCTAGCGGATAACTTTAAATATAGGCAACTGGTTCATTTTCTAAAATCTTTAAAATCAACCCATATACCTATACATGAATCAATATGGCAATTCTACACAAAAACCCCTGCTACACCTAAAGGTATCTCTTTATTTTATAATTTCCTCCAAAATAAATCTTCCTTCACGAAACTTCCACCTTTCCTAAAGTGGGAGTTGGAACTGGGAGAATCCTACACTAACAATCAATGGGAAAATGCACTCAAAACCACGTACAAAGCAACTAGATGTGTAAATCATTGGGAACTTTCCTTAAAAATAGCTCAAAGATGGTACCTCACACCTTATAGATTATCCAAATTCTCCTCCTCCAACTCACCATTGTGCTGGAGAACATGTGGGGAGGTGGGTAACATCTTACATGTATTCTGGTCATGTAAACATCTCACCAGCTTTTGGAGCAATATATTTAAGTATATATCTCGCATCACAGGAATACTAAAACCACCAAACCCAGGTTTGGCACTGTTAAACTTGGGCATTGAAAGTTTCCCCCCTTGCTTTCGTACAGTGATCACACATGTACTCCTAGCTGCTAGATCACTGATTACTAAATATTGGAAAACAAATATTGTACCCAACGCTTCAGAAGCCCTTGCAATAACACGAACCAATTACATCTTTGAATCATTAATAGCAGCTAGAACTGAACAAAAACCTGCCTTTGACAAACATTGGAAAATATGGTCGGATTGGTTTACAGAAAAATAGAGGTTTCTGAATAGAAATATATAACCCTTGCTACTTCTTGGTTAAGCTTGTATAGTTAATAAAAAATACACATACCTACATTGCTCCGTCACCTTCCCCCTCCCTATACTCCCTCCAACCCCCCACCCTACCCTTTCTCCTTCCCCTCCCCCCCTCCCCCCCTTCTATCTTTTGCTACACTTTCACTTTATTGTCTCATGGAAAAACATTATGTCAAATAAACTATTATTACATCATATTTAATAAATAAGATAATAACATTGTAAAAGTTACTTACCCTCTACAATGTAAACTCAGAACCTGTCTCTGATTAATGTATGTTCCCATGATGTGTATGTTAATGTTCAAAAAAAAAAAAAAACTTGTACTATGTTTTGTACTTGAAAATCTTTAATAAAAAATAATTTGAAAAAAAAAAACATATACTGTATATCCCAATAGTTGGGAGGTGCATATATAGTGTAAAACTATACTACAAAATTTCAATTAAAAAAAAAAAAATGCTGGTAATATATAAATTATAGAATAAATACAATCCTTATATAAAAATATCCCATAAAGTTCAACATGCAAGAAAACAAAATATATATGTGGTTATAAATATAAGATCAAAGTGCAAAATCAAGTGTCCACATTTAAAAAGTTCAATTCATTGATATTAACACATAAAGTGCAAGTAAGTAGTGTCCACAGAAAACAGTGTTCCTCATTAGGGATGAGCCGAACACCCCTCGGTTCGGTTCGCACCAGAACCCGCGAAAGGACCGCAAGTTCGCACGAACGTTAGAACCCCATTGACGTCTATGGGACTCGAACGTTCGAAATCAAAAGTGCTCATTTTAAAGGCTAATTTGCATGGTATTGTCCTAAAAAGGGTTTGGGGACCCGGGTCCTACCCCAGGGGACATGTATCAATGCAAAAAAAACTTTTAAAGACGGCTGTTTTTTCGGGAGCAGTGATTTTAATGATGCTTAAAGTAAAAAAAAAAAAGTGAAATATTCCTTTAAATATCGTACCTGGGGGGTGTCTATAGTATGCCTGTAAAGTGACGCGTGTTTCCCATGTTTAGAACAGTCCCTGCACCAAATGTCATTTTTAAAGGAAAAAATCTCATTTAAAACTGCTTGCGGGTTTAATGTCATGTCAGGTCATGGCAATATGGATGAAAATCAGTGAGACAAACGGCATGGGTACTCCCCAGTCCATTACCAGGCCCTTTGGGTCTTGTATGGATATTAAGGGGAACCCCGCACCCAAATTAAAATAAGGAAAGGTGTGGGGCCACCAGGCCCTATATACTCTGAACAGCAGTATACAGGCGGTGCAAACAAGACAGGGACTGTAGGTTTGTTGTTAAGTAGAATCTGTTTGTAATTTTGAACATTTTTAACGTGTTTAGCTCCAGCCAAAAAATCTTTTCTAAGCTTTTTGGAAAACATAGGGAAGGGTTATCACCCCTGTGACATTTGTTTTGCTGTCTTTCCTCCTCTTCAGAAGATTTCACCTCACTTTTTTGTCCCAATGAAAAATGTTTTTTGAAAATTTGGGTTTTTTTGTGGAACAAGGATTGGAAAGCATCAGTGGAAAGGAGAAATTGTTTTCCCATATTAACTCTTACAGGAGAGAATTTCCCTTCCTAGGGGTAGATTTCATCTCACTTCCTGTTGTCTCCTTCCGTTTGCAAGTAGGAGTCGTTTGTAAGTTAGATGTTTGAAAGTAGGGTCCTGCCCTATATACTCAGCAGAAATTTGGGCCTTAGGTGTTGCTGTGGCCACAACACTGTAAGCCCTCACAGGGCCCTGCTGTGAAATATTAGATCAAGGATTGTAATTACATGCCCCTGTTGAACAGGAGCTGAAAAATTAGGCCTTAGGCACTGGTGCTGGTGCCACAACACTGCAACCCCTCACAGACACTCTAGTTGGAATGCAGGAACGAGCCCTGCTGCAAAGTATTGCTTCAAAAATTGTAATTACACGCCCCTGTTAGACAGGGGCAGAAAAATTGGGCCTTAGGCACTGGTGCTGGTGCCACAACACTGCAACCCCTCACAGACACTCTAGTTGGAATGCAGGAACGAGCCCTGCTGCAAAGTATTACATCAAAAATTGTAATTACACGCCCCTGTTAAACAGGGGCTGAAAAATTGTGCCTTAGGCACTGGTGGTGGCGCCCAGAACCAAAAATGTTCTTACAAGCTATCAGCGTGATGATTGAGGAGGAAGAGGATAATTACTCAGGGATAGTCACTCAGCATCAGCATAGGCAGTCTTTGAAGGGATCTGAGATTTCAAAAAAAATTATTCGGTTACATCTGCATCAGGTGCTTGGTAGCTGGTGGTGATCCAAGACTGATTCATTTTTATGAAGGTCAGCCGATCGACCGAGTCGGTGGACAGACGCACCCTGTGATCGGTTACCACGCCTCCAGCAGCACTGAATGTGCGTTCCGAAAGAACGCTGGATGCAGGACAGGCCAGTAGCTCAATTGCATACTGTGCAAGCTCTGGCCAGTGATCCATTCTCAAGACCCAGTAACCCAGAGGATTTTTGGTGGGAAAGGTGTCCAAGTCTGATCTTGCCCCTAGGTATTCCTGCACCATGTAAAACAGACGCTGGCGATGGTTGCTGGAACCGATCATACCTTGGGGCTGCGGACCAAAAAATTGTCTGAACGCATCGGTCAGACGGCCACCTTCTCCACCGCTCCTTCTTTGACTGACCGAAGCCTCAGGAACACGTTGTCCAGAAACAGGAGTTTGTAACCTCCCAGTCTCTGGGAACGCGTTGCACAGACCTTTCTGCAAGGCCTCCCGAAGATGTTTCATCCTCTGCTCCCTCTGCGATGGCAAAATAAGGTCCGCAACCTTACCCTTGTAACGTGGATCAAGGAGGGTTGCCAGCCAGTATTGGTCCTTCTCCTTGATACCACAAATACGAGGATCCTTACGCAGGCTTTGCAGGATCAGGGAGGCCATGCAGCGTAGGTTTGCTGAGGCATTCGGTCCGGAGTCCTCTGGGTCACTAAGGACAACAACGTCCGCAGCCACCTCCTCCCAGCCACGTACAAGTCCATGTGTTCCTTGGGACTGATCCCTTAAAGACTGCTGCTGATGCTGAGTGCCAGGCTCCACCTCCATACTGACACAATCTTCCTCCTCCTCCTCCTTCTCCTCCTCCTCTTCCTGTGTGATCGGCGGGCACGCAGGAACACTGTCTGGATAAAGGGGGCCTGGAGAGCTAAGGAAGTCCTCCTCTTCCTGCCTCTGTTCTGCCTCAAGTGCCCTGTCCATTATTCCACGCAGCGTGTGCTCCAACAGGTGGACAAGGGGGACAGTGTCACTGATGCATGCACTGTCAGTGCTCACCATCCTCGTGGCCTCCTCGAATGGTGACAGGACAGTGAATGCATCCCTGATCATGGCCCACTGGCGTGGGGAAAAAAAACCAAGCTCCCCTGACCCTGTCCTGGTGCCCTAGTCGCACAGGTACTCATTGATGGCCCTCTGCTGCGTGTGCAGCTGCTGCAGCATGGCCAACGTTGAGTTCCACCTGGTGGGCATGTCACAGATTAGGCGGTTCTTGGGCAGGTTAAACTCCTTTTGGAGGTCCGTCAGCCGAGCACTGGCATTATATGACCGGCGGAAATGCACACAGACTTTCCTGGCCTGCCTCAGGACATCCTGTAAGCCCGGGTACCTGCCCAAGAACCGCTGCACCACCAAGTTAAGGACGTGAGCCAAACAGGGCACATGGGTCATTTGTCCCTGTCGGAGGGCAGAGAGGAGGTTGGTGCCATTGTCGCAAACCACCATTCCTGCCTTAAGTTGGCGTGGCGTCAACCACCTCTGAACCTGCCCCTGCAGAGCTGACAGAACCTCTGCCCCAGTGTGGCTCCTGTCCCCCAAGCACACGAGCTCAAGCACCGCATGGCATCTTTTGGCCTGCGTACTTGCGTAGCCCCTTGAACGCCTACGGAGCACCGCTGGTTCCGAGGAAGAGGCCATGGAGGAAGAAGAAGAGGAGGGGGTGGAGGAGAGAGGTGTGTCACAATCAGCATTTTGGAGGCGTGGTGGCGGAACAACCTCCAACACTACTGCACCTTGTCCTGCATCCTTCCCAGCTGCCAGCAGAGTCACCCAATGCGCCGTGAAACTTAGGCAACGTCCCTGTCCATGCCTGCTGGACCATGAGTCAGCGGTAATATGCACCTTACCGCTGACTGCCCTGTCCAGCGAGGCATGGACATTGCCTTCCACATGCCGGTAGAGAGCCGGAATCGCCTTCCGTGAGAAAAAGTGGCGTTTGGGTACCTGCCACTGAGGAACCGCACATTCCACAAACTCACGGAAGGGGGCAGAGTCTACCAACTGAAAAGGCAGCAGTTGAAGTGCTAGCAATTTTGCCAAGCTAGCATTCAACCGCTGGGCATGTGGATGGCTGGGAGCAAACTTCTTTCGGCGGTGCAGCAGCTGGGGCAGGGAAATTTGCCTGGTACAATCTGACGTCGGTGTACCAAAAGCAGATTGCCCACAAGTACTTGGCTGTGACACACCTAATTCTACACCTTCATTCCTCTCACTGCAGGTCTCAGAGAGGATTGAAGGTCTAGTGGGGTTGGAAATCTCAGCTGATGAGGAGCAAGGAGAGATCCTCTTTGTTCTTTGGTGTGGGTCTTTTAGATACGCTTGCCAACGAACTGCATGGCAGGTCAACATATGTCTGGTCAAGCATGTGGTACCCAAGCGGGAGATGTTTTGGCCACGCGAGATACGCTTGAGACATATGTTGCAAATAGCAGCGGTGCGATCTGATGCACTCGTCTCAAAGGCCCACACCAAAGAACTTTTTGAATAACGCGCAGAGACTGCAGTGCCCTGCACATGTGGAGCTTTGGGGTGTGATGCAGTCAATGTGCTGCCCTTAGGCTGGCCCCTGGAGGGCATCCTGCCTCGTTGGTGATGTGCCGCCTCCTCCTCCTCCTCCTCCTCCGCTCTCCTATCAGGCACCCACGTTGAGTCAGTGACCTCATCATCTCCTCCCTCCTCATCACTGGAGCAAACCTGGCAGTATGCTGCAGCAGGGGGAGCATGACTGCCAGATTGCTGTCCTTCTTGGGCACCCCCTCTGTCCGTGCTCATGTTACTGCCTTCATCGAGCTCAGTATCATCATCAGAGCCTTCCAAACGCTGGGCATCCTCCTGGAGCATGTACCCAACACTGTGGTCAAACAGTTCGAGGGAATCCTCATGAGGACATGGTGGAGCTAGGGAAGGAGTCACTGATGACATTGAGCTGAGGGAAGAGGCCTCTGCTTTGCCAGACAAAGCACCCTGGGCATGGGTGAGAGAGGATGAGGAGGATGAGGACGGCTTGGTCATCCACTCGACCAAGTCTTCCGCATGTTGCGGCTCAACACGGCCAGCTGCCGAAAAAAAGGCCAAGCGTGTCCCATGGCCACGTGCTGATGAGGATGCACCGTCTCCACGACCAGCACTAGACACAGAGCCTGCTTGCCCTCTCTTATTGGCTTGTGACTGTCTGCCTCTCCTTCTTGGCCTTCCAGACATACTAATGGCCTGTAGCTGCACTAAGCTGGGATAGAACACCTGTAATTTTCTTCAGGTAGCTTTATATACTGTAACCAGACAAGCCTGCCTGTCAGTAGGAAGATAACAGGAACGGATCTAGCTGAACACTATGAGCAGGACGCACTGTACTAAATGTAAATAGTCTAGCTGCCTGACCGTGGTACTAATAGGATCAAATAGAACACCTGTAATTTTCTTCAGGTAGCTTTATATACTGTAACCAGACAAGCCTGCCTGTCAGTAGGAAGATAACAGGAACGGATCTAGCTGAACACTGTGAGCAGGACACACTGCACTAAATGTAAATAGTCTAGAAGATAACAGGAACGGATCTAGCTGAACACTGTGAGCAGGACGCACTTCACTAAATGTAAATAGTCTAGAAGATAACAGGAACGGATCTAGCTGAACACTGTGAGCAGGACGCACTGCACTAAATGTAAATAGCAGGAACGGATCTAGCTGAACACTGTGAGCTGGACGCACTGCACTAAATGTAAATAGCAGAAACGGATCTAGCTGAACACTGTGAGCAGGACGCACTGCACTAAATGTAAATAGCAGGAACGGATCTAGCTGATCACTGTGAGCTGGACGCACTGCACTAAATGTAAATAGCAGGAACGGATCTAGCTGAACACTGTGAGCAGGACGCACTGCACTAAATGTAAATAGCAGGAACGGATCTAGCTGAACACTGTGAGCAGGACGCACTGCACTAAATGTAAATAGCAGGAACGGATCTAGCTGAACACTGTGAGCAGGACGCACTGCACTAAATGTAAATAGCAGGAACGGATCTAGCTGAACACTGTGAGCAGGACGCACTGCACTAAATGTAAATAGCAGGAACGGATCTAGCTGAACACTGTGAGCAGGACGCACTGCACTAAATGTAAATAGCAGGAACGGATCTAGCTGAACACTGTGAGCAGGACGCACTGCACTAAATGTAAATAGCAGGAACGGATCTAGCTGAACACTGTGAGCAGGACGCACTGCACTAAATGTAAATAGCAGGAACGGATCTAGCTGAACACTGTGAGCAGGACGCACCGCACTAAATGTAAATAGCAGGAACGGATCTAGCGGAACACTGTGAGCAGGACGCACCGCACTAAATGTAAATAGCAGGAACGGATCTAGCTGAACACTGTGAGCAGGACGCACTGCACTAAATGTAAATAGCAGGAACGGATCTAGCTGAACACTGTGAGCAGGACGCACTGCACTAAATGTAAATAGCAGGAACGGATCTAGCTGAACACTGTGAGCAGGACGCACTGCACTAAATGTAAATAGCAGGAACGGATCTAGCTGAACACTGTGAGCAGGACGCACTGCACTAAATGTAAATAGCAGGAACGGATCTAGCTGAACACTGTGAGCAGGACGCACTGCACTAAATGTAAATAGCAGGAACGGATCTAGCTGAACACTGTGAGCAGGACGCACTGCACTAAATGTAAATAGCAGGAACGGATCTAGCTGAACACTGTGAGCAGGACGCACTGCACTAAATGTAAATAGCAGGAACGGATCTAGCTGAACACTGTGAGCAGGACGCACTGCACTAAATGTAAATAGCAGGAACGGATCTAGCTGAACACTGTGAGCAGGACGCACTGCACTAAATGTAAATAGCAGGAACGGATCTAGCTGAACACTGTGAGCAGGACGCACTGCACTAAATGTAAATAGCAGGAACGGATCTAGCTGAACACTGTGAGCAGGACGCACTGCACTAAATGTAAATAGCAGGAACGGATCTAGCTGAACACTGTGAGCAGGACGCACTGCACTAAATGTAAATAGCAGGAACGGATCTAGCTGAACACTGTGAGCAGGACGCACTGCACTAAATGTAAATAGCAGGAACGGATCTAGCTGAACACTGTGAGCAGGACGCACTGCACTAAATGTAAATAGTCTAGATAAAAGATAACAGGAACGGATCTAGCTAAACTGAATACAGTGTATATATATATATATGCAACACCTGGGATGCATATATATACACAATACACTGTAAGTGCAGCTAACTGACTGACTGTTCTGCCTAATCTATCTAACTCAAATCAAATGACACTGTGTCTCTCTCTCTCTATCTCTCAGCACACCGGAACACACACTACACAGGGCCGCCGTGCAGGCGGCCTTATATAGTGTGGGGTGTGTACTAAATCCCCTGAGCCATAATTGGCCAAAGCCACCCTGGCTTTGGCCAATTACAGCTCTCTCTACTGACGGCGCTGTGATTGGCCAAGCATGCGGGTCATAGTGCATGCTTGGCCAATCATCAGCCAGCAATGCACTGCGATGCCGCAGTGAATTATGGGCCGTGACGCGCCACACGAATTTGGCGCGAACGGCCCATATCGTTCGCAATTCGGCGAACGACCGAACAGCCGATGTTCGAGTCGAACATGGGTTCGACTCGAACACGAAGCTCATCCCTATTCCTCATGCTCCTCCTTAATGGTGTTCACAATCCAGCATGCTTCAGTGCTCTCCTGTGACCCCCCACTTGTGCTTGCGCTCACCTCTGAGCGCGTGACACGGTAATTAAACGGTGTCTAAACACGCATTGGAGCCACCCCTTGGGCTCATACAGGGTATGCTGGTATAAACTCCTCCACTCTCAGATGTCATCAGATAGTTTCACATACAAGAAAGAAAAAGCTCCATAGTGTGATACAGTAGGGATTTATTTAAAATATATTAAAACTTCCCTCCAGAAGAGTACTCACAATATGTAGGTGCGTGAGTGCACCAATCTTTCCAGAGAGTGTTTGTATAAAACAAGCGTTTGTATGGCGTGCGGTGTGTCGTTCCTCATCTACCTCTGTTGCTGACAGGGGTAGGATGGAGCTGTCAGCAACAGGGGGTTTTGCTCCCTGAGCCTATTTAACATCAGAACTTGTGCTTATGCAATACTATATACAATGGCTTACATTTAAAAGAAAATGCATAGAGAGTAATTGTGAAAAAAGTCAGATACAAGAGTAGAAAAAAGTCATAATACACAGAAGCATATCCAGATATAAAATTGCTGTAAATGATTTTCTTCCCTGGAGGAAAAATAAATACATGGTGGAAACTGTTTCGTACCTGATTAGTTCCAGTGTTATCTATAGTTTATTATCTGTTAGTTGCTGCCCAAAACCTGTTAAACAGCTAGAGGGCCTTTATATGACAAGTGTAGAATTCACAGTTTGTGATAGAAACATTATCCCTCTGACATGTTTTTTCCCATATGTCTTTAGGCTGAAACTCACACCATAAATACATGGTGGAAACGGTTTCCTACCTGATTAGTTCCATTGTTATCTATAGTTTGTTATCTGTTAGTTGCTGCCCAAAACCTGTTAAACAGCTAGAGGGCCTTTATATGACAAGTGTAGAATTCACAGTTTGTGATAGAAACATTATCCCTCTGACATGTTTTTTCCCATATGTCTTTAGGCTGAAACTCGCACTACACCATCTTTATGATCATACTTATGGCCTGTACACACGATCAGACATTGATCGGACATTCCACCAACAAAATCCATGGATTTTTTCAGACAGATGTTGGCTCAAACTTGTTTTGCATACACACGGTCGCACAAAGTTTTGAACTTAAAAGTTTTGACATAAAACACGTCGGGACTGTAAACGGGGCAGTAGCCAATAGCTTTCGTCTCTTAATATATTCTGAGCATGCGTGGTACTTTGTGCATCGGAATTGTCCACACAAGGTCGGAATTTATGTGAACGGATTTTGTTGTTGGAAAATTTTATAGCCTGCTCTCAAACTTTGTGTGTTGGAAATTCCGCTGGAAAAAGTAAGATGGGGCCCACACGCGGTCGCAATTTCCGACAACAAGCTCCGATCGCACATATTCCGTCGGAAAGTCCGACCGTGTATACAGGGCATTAGAGTATATTGATCAGTATTCATTCTGATTAAACATCTTAGCCACAACTTCTTATATCATTTACTATTTTATCCCCTTTATTTTATTTTATTTAGATAACTGTAATGATATCATTTTATTCATTAACCGCTTCAACTCGGAAGATTTTACCCCCTTCCTGACCAGAGCACTTTTTACGATTTGGCACTGCGTTGCTTTAACTGACAATTGCGCGGTCGTGTGACATTGCACCCAAACAAAATTGACGTCCTTTTTTCCCACAAATAGAGCTTTCTTTTGGTGGTATTTTATCGCCTCTGCAATTTTTATTTTTTGCGCTATAAACATAAAAAGAGCGACAATTTTGAAAAAAAACGCATTATTTTTTACTTTGTGTTATAATACATATCCCCAAAAAATATATATAAATTTTTTTTTTCCTCAGTTTAGGCAGATATGTATTGTTCTACATATTTTTGGTAAAAAAAAATCACAATAAGCGTATATTGATTGGTTTTCACAAAAGTTGTAGCATCTACAAAATAGGGGATAATTTTATGGCATTTATGGCAAGTAACGGGTGCGTAAAAATTGGTCTTTGGGTGTCGGTGGTGTCTTCCCACCGTAACCCTATAGAGGTAATCTTGATGAAAGCAAGAATTGGCCTTGCTGTAAAAAATTGCAATGATATGCACCTGTCAAACAAGTGCAGAAAAATTGGTCTTTGGGTGTCGGGGGCGCCTTCCCACCAAAACCCTATAGAGGTGCTCTTGATGAAGGCAAAAATAATTGCAATGATATGCACCTGTCAAACAGGTGCTGAAAAATTGGTCTTTGGGTGTTAATTGTGCCTATGAAACCTATACCAAAAACATTTTTCCAGATGAAATGATTGAACACCCTCAAAACTAGACAGCCTCGAAGTCCTGCAGATTCCACATCCCCAAAAAACTTATCAGGGGCTTCATAGCTGGTAATCCGGGACTGATTCATTTTTATAAAAGTCAAACGGTCCACGGAGTCTGTGGACAGACACGTTCTATGATCAGTAACAAAACCTCCTGCAGCACTGAATGCCTGTTCTGAAAGCACGCTGGATGCGGGGCAGCCCAACAACTCAATAGCATATTGGGCAAGTTCTGGTCAGTGGTCTATTCTTATGACCCAGTAAGTCAGTGGATTGTCAGCTGGAAAGCTCTCATCTCTGTTTTGGCCCTGAAGTAATTGTCCACCATGTGATGCAGACGCTGCCGATGGGATGTGGAAGCTGACAGCCCTAGGTGGCAAGGACTAAAAAAATTCCAAAATGCCTCACAGGCGGACGCCTTCCCCAACGCTCCTCTCTTGACCAACAGAAGACTCAAAACAACATTTTCCACGACACTGTAACCTCCTGGAGTCATGAAAAATGTTCAATAAAAATCCTCTTTAACGTGTCCTCAAGAGATTTTATCTTCTGCACTCTGTGGGGACGGGATGAGTTCTGAGACCTTCCCCTTATAACGGTGGTCAAGGAGGGTTGCCAACCAGTAATCATCCTTCTCCTTTATGCCTTATTCTTGGGTTCTTTTGCAGGCTTTGAAGCATGAGGTTGCCCATGCGCCTCAAATTTTCCGAGGCTTGAGAAACAGACTCCTCGGGGTCACTCAGGATGACAGCATCTGGAACTTCCTCCTCCCAGCCACGTACTACTCCCAAGGGACCTGGGGTCGGAAAGCCATCGCTTACAGATTGACACATGTCTTCCTCTTCTTCAAAGCCTATGAAAGTGCCAGAATCCTCATCCTCCTCTCCTCTCTCCACCTGTGTATTCTGTGACATGGAATGATGGTGTCTGGATAAAGTGGGCCTCGAAAGGAAAGGACGTCCTACTCTTCCTCCTGCTGCTCTGCCTCCAGTGCCCTGTCTATAATGTCATGCAGAGTCTGCTCCAGCAGAAACAAAGCAGGGATTGTGTCACTGATGCATGCACTGTCACGGCTCACCATCCTTGTGGCCTCCTCAAATGGTGACAATACAGTGCATGCATCTTTAATGATCAGCCTTTGGCATGGGGAAAAAAAGCTGAGGCGGGCTGAGCTTGTCGTCATGCCTTTTTTGCACAGGTACTCGTTGCTGGCCCTCTGTTGCATGTATAGCATTGACAAAGTCGAGTTCCACCTGGTGAGCATGTCACAAATCAGGCAGTTTACGGCAGGATTTCCCGATAAATTTTAAACAACCGAGCACTGACTGTGTATGACCACTTGAAATGGCTACAGACTCTTATGGCCAGCTTTAGCACATCTTGCAACCCTGGCTGTTACGTATTTAGGAAACACTGCACCACCAAATTGAGGACATGTGCCAGGCATGGCACATGTGTCAACTTTTCCTGTCTAAGGGCAGACAGGAGGTTTGAGCCATTATCGCACACCACCATTCCTGGCTCCAGCTGGCGTGGTGTGAACCACCTCTGGGCCTGTCCCTACAGAGCTGCAAGAATCTCTGCTCCGGTGTGGTTCCTGTCCCCTAAACACATCAGCTGAAGCTGAAAAATATAGTGTACTAAAGCGCTGATATGTGATTATATATATCAAATTAGAAAATACCTTGATAATTAAGCTGCAACCATTCTGATAGTGCTCTGACACTAAAATTATATGATAAACCAAACAATAGTGCGCTACAAATAACTTTCTAATAAAGTGCACAGACTAGTGATTAACCAATGACAATTAGTGATAATTACATAAGAATATAAATGAATAATATTGAAGAAAAAAACTGTGTATATCAGCAGTGCATATATGGAGAACTTCAAAGCACCTCTAATGAATGTGTTAAATCACCAACAATAGAGGTATACAACCTCCCCTCTCCCAAGGAGCAGATGTCAGCCCAAATAACAATAGTCCCACATTCCTTATGAACTGATAGTTCCACAGTGAAGATAGTGATATATAGTATTGCGGGTTGGTGGAAACTCCCGAAATTACACTACATTAATAATCTGCTATTCAGTCCTGCTCATCCTCTTGGCTCCACCGATTAATTTACTCATAACATAAAAGTAAAAGAAACAAATCATTGCGCAATGATCAGCAACCACATCAACACATGCAGCGCACAAGTGGATCCACTCACATATCCTTGTACGATATCAGCGCTTAGAGAACAGTCAGACGCTGCTAGCGAATTGCTTTCCTCCTACCGCATCCACTGTGCTATTCTCATGTAATTATCACTAATTGTCATTGGTTAATTACTAGTTTGTGCACTTTATTAGAAAGTTAATTGTAGCGCACTATTGTTTGGTTTATCACATCAGCTGAAGCACTGCATGGCACCTTTTAGCCTGACTCTGGGAATAGCCCTTTGAACGCTTAGGGGGTACCTGATGTTCATAGGACAATTCTGCAGAGGAGGGCATGAAGGTGGTGGAGGAGGAGGAGGTAGAGCTCACAGGTTTGGCAGCATCACCACCAGCTGTATGGAGATGTGGGGGCACAACAGCTGCAGTACCAAGCCCAGTCCTGCATCCTTTCAAGTTGCAAGCAGCATTACCTAGTGTGCTGTGAACAAAATATATTGTCCCTGTTCATGCTTGCTGGACCACGTGTCAGCAGTAAGGTGCATTTTACGGCTGACTGCCTTGCCCAACGATGCAAGAATATTCCCTTCCATGTGATGGTAGAGAGATGGAATGGCCTTAGGTGAAAAGTAGTAGCGACTGGGAACCTGCCATTGTGATACAGCACATTGTGCAAATTCACGGAAGGGGGCAGAATTTACCAGGCTAAAAAGGCAGAAGTTGGAGAGCCGACAGCTTTGACAAGCTTGCATTTACACGCTGGGCATGTGGGTGGCAGGGACTGTATTTTTCTTCCACTGCAGCAGATGGGGCAGAGAAATTTGCTGGCTACAGTCTACAGCTGGTGGTGTGGCAGATGTGCTGCTAGTACCTGGGACACCCTGTGCTATACCATCATCCCTGTCAGTGGAGGCTGCTGAGAGGTAATGACTCGGTATAGCAGGGGGAGACTGAAGTGGGTAAGGAAGAGGAGGGACAGATTTGTTGCCCTTTTGTGTGGCTTTTAGGTGTTCTTGCCAACGGGCTGAGTGGTTGGATGTTAAATGCCTTGTTAAACATGTGGTACCCAAATGGTTGGTGTTTTTGCACGCTTGATGTGCCTGAGACACAGTTTGCAGATAGCAACAGTGTGATCTGCTGCAGATGTGCTGAAAAAGGCCCAGACAGCTGAGCTTTGGGGGTTGGGCAGGGAGATAACAGCTGCAGAATGTGATGGAATAGGGTGGCTGCCCTCTACTCTTTCTTGATGCAGGCCTCCTTTAGGTTGTCTCACCTCACCTTCAGTTTCCTCCTCTGCTCTATCTGGCACCCAAGTTGCATCAGTGACCTTATCATCATCATCATCATCTCCATCTTCATCATTACCACTGGAGACAACTTGGCAATATGTTGCGGCTTGGGGAACATGAATTCCAATTTGTCTACCAGTGTTCCTCCCTCTCTCTAGGCTCATGTTCCTGTCATCCTCCAACCTCAGAACCAACATCTGAATCCAGTAATGACTGGGCATCATCAAGGAGCAAGTGTCTGACACTGTGGTCAAATAACTCAGCTGACTCCTCAATGGCTGATGTTGGGGCTATGGAAGGAATAGATGTGGACAATGAGACAGGTTTATCTACTCTAGCAACAGCAGGGGACTGCACACTTGTCTCTGTTTGTGTGACAGAGGATGAGGAGGATGAGGAAGGTTTAGTAAGCCAGTCCACCACCTCCTCTGCATGCTGTGGCTGGATAGCACAGGCAAACTCACTAAACAGAGGAAATGATGCCCTGCCTAAGGACTGACCACCACATCCACCTTTGCCTGTGAACACATTTGTTGCTGGCCCCCTTACAGTGCCAAGGGGAACATCTGCCTCTCCTTGTTGTCCTCCCAGACATTATTGAGAGGGAGGGGGCGGTGCTTATAAGCAAATGTAAAGAAGAAGTTGAAATCTGTACGTGGATGCACTTTAATCAATGTAAAGAGGTGTTTGGTGCACTTACATAGTTACATAGCATATATTTACATAGTAGGTGATGTTGAAAAAAGACACAAGTCCATCAAGTCCAACCAATGTGTGTTTAATTTGAGTTAATTTGAGTACTCAAACTACACAGACACACTCCACGGATACACCATAATATACTGCAATATAATGCGCCAAATGTACAGTGACGCACAGAACTATATGGCGTTAAACTGGCAGTAACGCACACAAAAGTAAATGGCGTTAAACTGGCAGTAACGCACACAGAACTATATGGCGTTAAACTGGCAGTAATGCACACAGAACTATATGACGTTAAACTGCCAGTAACGCACACAGAACTATATGGCGTTAAACTGGCGCTAATGCACACAGAAGTAAATGGCATTAAACTGGCAGTACCCCAATCAAATAAACAGTGTTCAACCGTCACTACACTGAAACTATCTGAGCTGTCCCTACTCTACACTAATGTATGTATGAATGACACGGTAACACTACACTACAGTGAAACTATCTGAGCTGTCCCTACTCTAGCTGCACACTATGCAAAGCTGAATAATGGTCCTCCTCACTACACTCACACTATCCCTAGACTAACACTAAATTAATATTCTACACTGACAATTGAAGCAAAATAGCACAGTATAGCACACTAACTAATAGCACTGAACAGAGCTCTGTTCTATCTCTCTCCACGCCGAAATCACACTGAAAATGGCTGCCATTGAAAGAATACTTTTATACTGTGGGGCGGTAATGTGTTATGATTGGATAAAGTCATGATGACAATGTCCAATCATGACTCTGACAGTGCTCTGTGCCCTGATTGGCTGAAGCTTTCACTGCTTCAGCCAATCAGAGCTTGCAATGCACTTTTCAGCACCGCAATGCATTGTGGTCAGTTCGGGGGGGGGGCGAACAAACGGTCGAATGACCGTTTGTTCGGCTACTCGCCGAACATCCGCACAGCGAAAATTTGGTCCAAACTTATGCTCGGGCCGAACCATTCGTCCATCCTTATTATACTTGTCTTGTCAAGTCATCTAAAACTAGCTTTAGTCTAATAGAGGATTCACAACATACAGTTTCATCTGTCCACCTGTCAAAATTCTAGGCAAGCGCTGTTGTGGGAAGGGTACATTTTCAACCACCCACCACATCACTTTGTGGTGCTGTAGCTTTTTTTATGAAAAATTGGTACATTCCTAGACTTTTGAGTGCAGACCTCAGACTATGGGCTGAAACCTGGGGTGCTAAACATGAGATCTTTGAGTTAGCTCTGTGTTATTGGATAGCATGTGATATACTGTAAAATAATCGACTTTACCTGTAATGAGTCTTTGGTCATTACATAATATTGGAAGAACTATTATTTCAGAGAGGGTGAAAAAGTTGAGGTCTATTGAACAACCATATGGTATGAATGTAATAAACTCATTGGAAGCAGAAAGTAGGTGTCCCCCCTCCCCCACAAGTCCATACCAGGCCCTTTGGGTCTGGCATAGATTTTAAGGGGAACTTCACACCAAAATTAAAAAAAAAAAATTAAAAAATTTGCAAAATCAATACCAGACCCTTATCCGAGCAAGCAGCCTGGCAGGCCAGGAAAGGGGGGGTGAGCGCCCCTCTCCTGAACCATACCTTGCACTCAACATGGGGAGGGTGCTTTGGGGACCCCCCAAAGCACCTTGTCCCCATGTTGATGGGGACAAGGGCCTCTTCTCGACAGCCCTGGCCATTGGTTGTCAGGGTCTGAGGATGGGGGCTTATCGGAATCTGGACTCCCCCTTTAACCCCAGATCCCACCCCCCCTATGTGAATGGGTATCGGGTACATTGTACCCCTACCCATTCATCAAAAAAGTGTCAAAAAGTAAAAACCACAATAGACAGTTTTTGACAATTCCTTTATTTAAAAAAAAAAGTGTCCCACGATGTACATCCATTGTCAATCACGCCGCCCGACGGACCCGAAAATGGAAAAAAAAATACGAAAAAACTCCGCCTCCATGGGAGGCCTCCCACGGACTGCTGTCTTTAGGCTTTGACAGCTGTTATATAGGCAAGGGCAGGGCCATCCGCTGACGTAACCAGATGACCCCGCCCCTGTCTGACGTCACATAATGTCACATGATGTCAGAAGGGGGCTGGGTCACTCAGTTCCATCACTGAGCGGCCCCGCACATGCCTATATAACAGCAGATACCAATAAGCCCCCTAAGGAAGAGGCCCTTGTCCCCATCAACATGGAAACAAGGTGCTTTTGGGGGGACCCCAAAGCACCCTCCCCATGTTGAGGGCAAGCAACTTGGTATGGTTCAGGAGGGGGAGGGGGTGCTCGATCACCCCCCCTTTCCTGGCCTGCCAGGCTGCTTGCTTGAATAAGGATCTGGTATGGATTTTGGGGGGACCCCACGTCAATTTTTTTCTTGAATTTTGGCGTGGAGTTTCCCTTAAAATCTATACCAGACCCAAAGGGCCTGGCGTGGATTTTTGGGGGACCCCATGCCGTTTGTTTTTCTTCTGTCATAGGGTTCCCTTTAACCACTTCAATGCACTGTATTATATACTCTGCACTGAATGCACTGTATATATATTGTGACAGTAGGAGATGCTGTCACTGTACAATTGGTAGTTTGGAGGATACAGGGTGTGCACATTGGCAAGACTGCAGAGCATAGATGTGGATTGCAGAAAACTGCTTTTGCAGCTTTCTTCAGGTTTTGGTATTCCGGCATGGGGCTCTGTAGTTTGGAGATTCCATTGTGTCTTGGGTGGGATGGAATCTCCAATTCTGTGTCCAGGTTTTGTGGAGGACCAGCAGGGTGTGTGCTCAGGTGAGCACACTCCTTTATAATGAAGGTATGGGAATACCTCATGGATCCCAGTTGGAGACTACGAAACCCCAAGAGAGACAAGAGTTCTCCAGGAGTCAGAAGGGCTGCAGGAGGCAACCAGAATGTGTGTGACTGCAAGAGGCAGTAAACGGCCTGAGGACTAAGGCCAGAGCGGAGCTGTGGGCGCTAAACTAAAGCCGTCCACATTGAAGAAACCTATGGTCTGAGGACCAGTGTAACGAGCAGAGGTACTGCTAAAGAGAAAGCCAGATGGGCTAGTATTTTCCATTGTGTGTATTGGCTGGAGAAGAACCCCTGCATGGGAAACCTTTATGTTACGGACTTTTATTTGCCTTTTTTCATAACAATGGGCTACCATGCCCTAAAATATTGTTCCAGACTGGCTTGATCCACTGACAAATGCATCTACAACAAGAGCTAATGGTCCCTCATGTTACAATATATATACTAGACTTCCTGCACTGTATATACTCTACACTGAATGCACTGTATATATATATTCTAACTGCCTGCATGCCACTAACTAACCTGCCAAATCTAGCTCAAGCTCTCTCAATCTCCTCCCTGTAGCACACTACATACGGCCGCCATGTAAGCAGCCTTCTATAGTGTGGCGCGTGGACTCCCAGCAGATCGCACTGTGACTAGCCAAAGCATGCAGGTCAGGTGCATGCTTTGGCCAATCAGCAGCCATTAATGCATTGCGATCTCGCAGTGCATTTTGGGGCATTCCACAGCACTCAAATTTGCTGCGAATGCCCCATTTGTTCGGTTTGTTTGCAGACAAATGAACACCCGATGCTCGAGTCGAACTTAAGTTCGATTCGAACATCAGGACCATCCCTAGTCAGATTGTGTACAGAGCTTTTTCTACTCTTCAGTTCTTCTTCAGTGCTGGGTAGTACTGGTGTCACGTGATGACAGTACTGCTCTCCGCATAATTACACTGTCAGCGCAGGGCTTCATGGTTACCCTGCCCTCATGGTGGGTCCATGACACCATGAACTTACAGTATGTCCTCAGTTAAATGATGCCCAGTGCCCTTCAACCTGGAAGACTTCTGCTATATTCTGAGTAAACCAGGATATCAAATTACTGTAGGACAAAATGCCAGAGAGGAAGTGAGCCAAAGCTGCAATTTTTTTCTACATACTACTGAGGGACAAAAAAAAAAAAAAATCAGAGTTGGGCTTTAACCCAAGTGGAACCTTACTTAAGCTGCAGAATAGACAGCTAACACCCAGGCCTTGTCTTTGCTAAAAAGTTAAAACATCCATTTAAAGCTCTATTATAAACATTTCAAATAAATATTAAATTATATATACATATAATACTTGGAGTAGATTTATGGCAAATTTAGCACACATAAGTGCACAGGAGCTGCTGAGTGTAGTCTATTACAAGCTCGTTGCCTCAAATGGGCTATAATATTTACAGTTGACCAAGGATACACTATATTACCAAAAATATTGGGGCGCTTGCCTTTACACACACATAAACTTAAATGGCATCCCAGTCTTAGTCTGTAGGGTTCAATATTGAGTTGGCCCACCCTTTGCAGCTATAACAGCTTCAACTTTTCTGTGAAGGCTGTCCACAAGGTTTAGGAATGTGTCTATGAGAACGTTTTCCCATTCTTCCAGAAGCGCATTTGTGGGGTCAGACACTGATGTGGAAGAGAAGGCCTGGCTCACAGTCGCCGCTCTAATTCATCCCAAAGACATTCTATTGGGTTGAACGCAGGCAACTCAAGTTCCTCCACCCCAAACTCACTCACCTGTGTCTTTATGTACCTTGATTTGTGCACTGGTGCGCAATCATGTTGGTACAGGTAGGTACCATCGCCAAAAGTGTTCCCACAAAGTCGGGAGCATGAAATTGTGCAAAATGTCTTGGTATGTTGATGCCTAAAGATTTCCTTTCACTGGAATTAAGGGGCCAAGCCCAACGCCTGAAAAACAACCCCACACCATAATCCTCTCTCCACCAAATGATTCTGACCAGTGAACAAGTAATGTTGTATACAGTATGTAATGAAATGGCAAACAAGTTCTAAATAAAAATAGCCACATACACACATGCATGCGTTATACTGTATGTATTTCTGATAAATGTTGACAACAACGCTCATATTATTAATACATAAAACAATGCTAACTTAACATAAATAAGTATTTTGCAAATACTGAAATGGTGCCACGCTCCTATGTGCTTCAAACAATGTAAAATTGTTTGAAGAACATGGGAGCATGGCACCATTTCAGTATTTGCATATTTACACACTGTTTATGAGAGCGTGTATAGGTGTGAGAGATCCATTAGACACATAGCACTTTTTGAGATTTTTATATTTATGCATATTGTTTAACAAAGCAGCATGCAAGTACACTGTTTTTTAAACAAATATTTTAAATTGTGAACAATACTGCACAGGCCATATGCTGTACATCAGGATGGTTAAATAAGTCTCAAGGCGGTTTACAATCTATCTTAGTCAGAGTAAGCTTGTTATGCTCGCAAAAATTAGTTGTTTAGGTAAAGTTTAAATACATTTGTAGGTGTACTGTGATTTGTAGTTGACTATTCTTTTTTTTAATGATGCTTTCTATTAAAAACTATGTACTTACAAGAAAATATTGCCACATTCTCGTCCACGTGCTGTCATTAATCTTAAAAATGCCAGTTATTAACTGGCAGTTTTCTACTGCAACTTTGTTGTTCTTTGTGTGCACTGTTTTCATGTGCAAATGAAAATCCAGATAATACTTTGGGAAAAGCTCCTTCATTTATAATCTGTGATAGATCAGATAAATGGCTGTTCATTATCTGAAGCTGTAGCTATATTTTCTGGAAAAACTGTACTGTCCATCCTAACAATTTTGTGGTTTTCTTTGTCTTTAAAAATATTTCAATCAAGTATTTTTTTCAGCAAGGCCAATAACTTGCAGTTCTGTCATCAATTCTAATTTTTAAACTGAGTCCTTATAAAATACAACCTCTTAAGTAAGAAATTATAACATAAACTGTATTGTTGGTATGCTATGCATACACAAAAGCTCAATGAAAGTTTTAAATGACCAAATGACCAAGGTTTAAAATGGCCTCCCTCCTGCTTGATGCATACATGCTGCATACTGTTTGTGCAAAAAAATCTCAGTGCAAATACCCTTTTTAATCTTTTTGGAGTGGGTAGGTGATCCCACAGATCATGCTCTCCTGTGCCATTCAGAGGCTGGTAGCAGGGAACATCCACAACAGGTTCAGTCACTGTTCAAGGTTTGAACATTTTTTCAATTGCTTGCTAAACATTGCTTGCTAAACAAACTTCAGCTCAGTTCAGTCATCATTATTGGGCTCCTCATATAAAGCATTCAAATCTATGGTGTGTAGGCTACCTTATGGAGCACTAATGTTGGTCCCAGACAAAAAATGTTTCATACTTGCCTAGCAGGATGCAGCATCAGTCCGTTGCTGCATCTGTCACCCGCCGGCTCTAACACTAAGAACAGAGAGATCAAACGCAGCCGATCACTCGGTTCTTACAGCCCTGTAAGCAGAGAGCTACTGACTGTCAGTCGCCGCCTCTCTGCTATGCCCCCCTCGTGGGGGGAGGGGCTGTCTCAGGCTTTCAGAAGCGCGCTGAGAGGCTGGGTCAGGTGCTGGTCCAGGCATGTGGGCGAATCCCAACCATATGGTTGCGATTTTTCCCGAGCCTGGATCGGCTCTGTGATATCAGCCAACAGCGGGTTTAAGCCCAATGTCTGATGAAAATGGGCCACAGGAGTGCAGAATGAACTGCATATCTGTGATCCACAGGAGAAGTACAGCCAAACAAGCTTTGGCTGTACTTCTCCTTTTAATAACGGATAGCAACAGCCAGACCATTTATTTATAGTGGCATGTAGAAAAAACATGTTTATGGCATATATTTAAGGTACTGAATCTCCCATGATTTCTTAGTCCTATTGATCATACCTGTACACATATTGTAAGTTCTATTGAAAAAAGTCTCAATTAGTAATACTTAAATAAAATTACCCATGAAATTTCAAATGACATGAAATGATTACATTCATCTATAAAGATGATCAATTGCACGATAAGTCCTCTATTCATGAAGACTATGCTTTGGTCAGCATTGTGAATATCTCTATATAATTAAAGCAAGAGCCCCATCAGATCCTGCTTAGATTAGTTATCAGAGATAGGGGATTTAATTCCTTCAGTGTGTCACCACAGCACACTTAGCAGAGTCTTAAGGTGTTAAGTGGACCTTTTTTTACAAGTTGTTTTTTTTTTTAATTGCACTATGCATTGTAAATCATCTCCCCGCAAAACAAATGTCTATGTCCACTCTGCTGAATTGTTAGTAGAACAAAATTTCCAAGGCATATCAATCTCGAGTACCAAGTGTTTCCAACTATTTTCATGTTTTTTGTAATGAAAATATTAGATGGAATGAGACATGTTCTGAATATGTGTGGAAATTCATGAACCTAAGCAATCAAAATACAGTGTATCCTGGGAACATTGTCTATGAGTGAACTAAATTTATAATAATAAACATTATTCTTCATAGTGCCTATAAAGATAGCTTCTCAAAGCGCTTTACAAAGAAAACACAAGAGATACACTGGGTAAAATAAAAGAAAAAAGTGACAACTACATGAAAGCTTGTCTAAAAAAAGTTCTTAGATTTGATTTGAATGAGTTTAGAAAAGATGACTCTATGATGTTGTTTGGAAGTGAATTCCAGAGTTTTGGAGCATAGAAGGAGAAGGCTCTGTCCCCCATTGAGTGAAGGTAAGTAGGGGACACATACAGAAGACCAGAATTTAAGGAACAGAGGTTGGGGGGGGGGGCGGTTAGAGATAATAGGGTGCCAAGCCATGAAGAGCCAAGAGGATCTTAAAGTCTATGCAAAACCTGACGAGTATCCAGTGCAAGGACTCCAGGATAGGGCTAATATGATCACTTGTACTAGACCTGGACAGGATTCTGGCTGCAGAATGTTGTACATATTGAAGTTGATTTATAGTGGATTTAGGTACACCAGTGAGTAAAGCATTGCAGTAGTCAAGTCGGGAGAACACAAATGTATGGATCAGCTTTTCAGCTGCAGTGTATGATAGCATAGGGCGCAACCAAGCAGTGTTTCTCAAGTGTAAAAAAGATGTTCTGACAACATTTTGTATGTGTGGATCAAAGGTTAAACTAGCATCAAATATCACCCCTAGATTTTTAAATTTAGACTAAAGCTCAAGCATAGTGCCTTCTATAGATAAGCTATCAGGATTGGCCTTACATAATTGATGGGGGGGTGCCAATAAGCTTGATTTCAGTCTTGTCACAGTTTAATTGAAGGCAGTTCTGGGACATCCAAGATATAAATGCATGATTAAGGACATCTATTTTGTCAACAAGGATGTCCAATGAGGAGATGCAGGATAGGGCTGATCAATAAAAGCCCAGTTGCAATAATTTACAAATTGAGACATGGAGGTGTTACACACAATTAACTACAGGTTAAAAAGATAAGCTAGGTGTCAGGTCACCTGAGTCCAGGTGACAGATGCACCCCGTTGGGGTCATGAGCAGTGGCGGCTGGTGCTCAAAATTTTTGGGGGGGCGCAAACAAACTGAAAAATTCTGAAAAAAACCCATCAATCGCAGCCACTGTGTTATCAATCGCAGCCACTGTCATCAAAATGCAGCCACTGTGTTATCAATCACAGCCACTGTCATCAAAATACAGCCACTGTCATCAAAATACAGCCACTGTGTCATCAAAAACGCATCCACTGTGTCATCAAAAACGCATCCATTGTCATCAAAAATGCAGCCACTGTGTCATCAAAAACGCAGCCACTGTGTCATCAAAAACGCATCTACTGTGTCATCAAATTGCATCTACTGTGTCATCAAAACGCATTCACTGTGTCATCAAAACGCATCCACTGTGTCATCAAAACGCATTCACTGTGTCATCAAAACGCATCCACTGTGTCATCAAAAACGCATCCACTGTGTCATCAAAACGCATCTACTGTGTTATCAAAACGCATCTACTGTGTCATCAAAACGCATTCACTGTGTCATCAAAACGCATCCACTGTGTCATCAAAACGCATCCACTGTGTCATCAAAACGCATCTTGTAATGAAATATGGGTGGTATATCCGCGCAACGGAACAGAAGATTAAATAAGGAGTGGAAAAAATGAAAAAGTGGAAGAAATCGCATAAAGGACTGCTGCCTCCACAGATGTGATTTCCACCAAGGTGGAAAAAACAGAGATTGTAAGTGAAGGGTTAGTGTGTGGGTGTGGCGCTGTCCTAATTCATAGAAATGCTTTGTAGGTTGTGTGTAGCCAAATCCCATATGTAAAGTCGCATATGAAATATAAACCAAAATCGCATATAACTAATTCAACGAAAAATAAACCAAAAAAAAAAAAAAAACAGCAAAGTGCCCCCCTTTGTAGTGTGTGGGTGTAGCACTGTCCTAGTTTATAGCAAAAATTCTGAAAAAAAACCATCAATCGCAGCCACTGTGTTATCAATCGCAGCCACTGTCATCAAAATGCAGCCACTGTGTTATCAATCACAGCCACTGTCATCAAAATACAGCCACTGTCATCAAAATACAGCCACTGTGTCATCAAAAACGCATCCACTGTGTCATCAAAAACGCATCCACTGTGTCATCAAAAACGCATCCATTGTCATCAAAAATGCAGCCACTGTGTCATCAAAAACGCAGCCACTGTGTCATCAAAAACGCATCTACTGTGTCATCAAATTGCATCTACTGTGTCATCAAAACGCATTCACTGTGTCATCAAAACGCATCCACTGTGTCATCAAAACGCATTCACTGTGTCATCAAAACGCATCCACTGTGTCATCAAAAACGCATCCACTGTGTCATCAAAACGCATCTACTGTGTCATCAAATTGCATCTACTGTGTCATCAAAACGCATTCACTGTGTCATCAAAACGCATCCACTGTGTCATCAAAACGCATCCACTGTGTCATCAAAACGCATCTTGTAATGAAATATGGGTGGTATATCCGCGCAACGGAACAGAAGATTAAATAAGGAGTGGAAAAAATGAAAAAGTGGAAGAAATCGCATAAAGGACTGCTGCCTCCACAGATGTGATTTCCACCAAGGTGGAAAAAACAGATTGTAAGTGAAGGGTTAGTGTGTGGGTGTGGCGCTGTCCTAATTCATAGAAATGCTTTGTAGGTTGTGTGTAGCCAAATCCCATATGTAAAGTCGCATATGAAATATAAACCAAAATCGCATATAACTAATTCAACGAAAAATAAACCAAAAAAAAAACAACAAAGTGCCCCCCTTTGTAGTGTGTGGGTGTAGCACTGTCCTAGTTTATAGCAATACTTTATAAATCGTGTGTAACCAAATCCCATATGTCACAAAATCGCATATAACAAATAAACCAAAAATAAACAGCAAAAGTGACCCCCTTTAAATAGGGGGGGATACCAACTTTAACTAAAATTATTCCATCCACATAAAGACCCCATACAGTGATTAATGTAAAAGTCTTTAGCACACATAAAATTGCTGAATAATTGCATAGGTTAAATCGTGACTAGTGCTCAGTGCAACTTAAGTGAAAATCTTGACATCTTTGTGAATAAAGGCAGGAATTTATATTGATATTAATCTTGGTGACCAGGTGCTCGTGTCTTGTGATCATGCGGCCACTCACCAGCTTCTTTAACCCCTGCGGGGGTAATACGCAGTCACAGTATATGCCACTGTGCGGCAGTCCACAGGCTGTTTCTGGGTCACAGTGACGTTTTAGGCATAAGAAAAGAAAGAGGAGATTCCATAGTGTAAAACCATAAACACTCTTTATGGAACGCAGATGACAGAATGGTACTCACATTTAAGCAGTTTATAATAGGCAACCAAATGTCATCAAAACAGGAGAGCGTCAGATTCAAATTGGTGATCCTGTGCCACTGTGTCATCAAAACACATTCACTGTGTCATCAAAACGCATCCACTGTGTCATCAAAACGCATCCACTGTGTCATCCAAACGCATCCACTGTGTCATCAAAAACGTATCCACTGTGTCATCAAAACGCATCCACTGTGTCATCAAAAACGCATCCACTGTGTCATCAAAAACGCATCCACTGTGTCATCAAAAACGCATCCACTGTGTCATCAAAACGCATCCACTGTGTCATCAAAAACGCATCCACTGTGTCATCAAAAACGCATCCACTGTGTCATCAAAATGCATCCACTGTATCCACTGATCCCAGAAACCATGATTGTCTCCTTAATAGCAGCCAGCATCTCTTTGAACAAGGGGGAAGGGGGGCAAGTTATCAAAGAAGGATACTCACAGTGATTTGGGGAGCTGGGAGAGGATGCTGTATGTGCTAGGGGCCATTTTGGGAGCAGAGAGGGTTTGTGCTGGGGGGGTCTAATTTTATATTCAACCCCCCTTCTAGCACAAATCCTCTCTGCTCCCAAAGTGGCCCCTAGCACATACAGCATCCTCTCCTAGCCCCCCAAATCACTGTGATTATCTTTCTTTGATAACGTGCCCCCCTTCCCCTGCAAGTGTCATATTCAGACCTCAGATCAGCACGTCCTGTGTACGTGTCCATTCTCCTCCCCCTCCCCCTCTGTCTGTGTATAGGAAGACACTCGGAGGTGTCTTCAGTCCGTGTGTTAGTGAGACAGGAGAGGGGGGAATGGGGAAGAGAGGGACAGATGCAGCTGTGCTGTGCTGGAGCTCCCCCTCCTTGCCAGACTGGAACCCGTCCCTCATACTGCTCTCTTACCTTCCTCCTGCAGCTCTGCTCGGCCACAGAACGGAGCTGCCGACGTCACTTCTGGCTTTAGTCTGTTTCACGAAAGCCGGAAGTGACCTCGAGATTTGAAAAGCAATGCACACTGATTCTACGGGCGGAAGCTAATCAGCGTTTTCGTTTGCGCCACAAGGTGGGTTAAAAGCCCACAAATGAAACGCCATGTCTGCAATCTCGTGATTGCATTGATGTGGCGCTTCCCATAGTGCACTGCGTCCGGCACCACAGTGCACTTTGTTAAAGGACTTTTTTTTTGTTCTTAAAGGGGCCGTTTGAAAAATTTTATTATTTTTTATTTTTTGACTACAGGAGGGGGGGGGGGGCGGCGCCCAGGCGCCCCCTATGGATGGGCCGCCACTGGTCATGAGTGCACTGCAAGGTAGTGGACCCTATGGCTTACTGCTGCAGATGGAGCTGTAGGTGATTCAGGAGAGCAGGTATTCTGGAGCACCAACACGGATCACGCTGCTAGAGCATGGGCACAGAATCTAAGAGCCAGCGGGTGTTCACCAGAGGCCCCTAGTGGTGGGGGTGGATTTAGCTGCAGTCTGGCTCCAGGTTGCGACCCCAGGGCCTCCCAGCTCATGCTCACGGTAGACTACAGGAAGGTAGAGAGGAAGCAGCAGTCTGCAACAACAAAGGAAAGTTAGAAGATAGCCAAAGGTCGGGGCATCAAGCAGGTAAGGATATTCAAGGAACACGCCAAGGTTGGGATATGAAGCAGACAAGGACAATCAAGAACAAGCTAAGATCGGTAACTAGAATCAGATGTAGAACACACAGCAAGGAGCACACGGAAGCCAAACACACAATATTGATCAGCAGGGCTGGCTTGTAGTGCACAGGTTAATATAGTGTCCCCTGATAGGGGCTGGAGTGGAGCCATGTTTTGAGGAGAGATTACTTAAGCAGCCAGGTGAAGGGCGGCTGGTCTCTTAAGCTGAACACATGGAGAGGTAAGCTGAGAGAGAAACATTACTGCGGATCCATGACAGTAGCCCCCCATTTATGAAGCCCCCCTCCCCCGCCTGGGCCCAGGCTTAGAGGGAAACCTCAGGTGAAACATCCTCAACAGACGAGATGCAAAGACCTCAGATGCAATGATCCAAGACCTCTCATCAGGACCAAACACCTTCCAATGCACGAGGTACTGAAGAATGCCTCTACAGAGCCAGGAATCCAGAATTTGACCAACCTCGTACTCCTGATTATCCTCAGAAACTGGGGCAGCAGAAGGGAGAGGACGAGAGAACTTATTGAGGACTAAAGGCTTCAGAAGGTCAACATGGAAGGAGTAAGAGATTTTGAGGCTTTTAGGAATCTGAAGTTTGAAACAAACCCGATTCAGTTTACAGGTTATAGTGTACGGACCAATGAATCTTGGGGCAAACTTCAGAGAAGGAACTCGGAGCTTGATGTTCCTGGTGGAGAGTCAAACTTTGTCCCCTGGCTGTAGAGAAGTTGGTTTACACCTGCGACGGTCGACAAAGCCTTTGAATTTGTCAGCAGCTGCCCGGAGGGAATCATGAACATCACCCCAAATAGAATTGAAAGACTCTTGAGCCGTAGCCAAAGCTGGAATATCTGGAGAACAGGTCATGGGAAGAGGGAGTTGAGGGTGTTTTCCATAAACTGTGAAAAAGGGTGTCTTCTGAGATTAGGCCACCAGTAGTGGCGACTGATGAACAGGAGGGATCGGAGGAACCCAGCATGACCTGCCACCTTGGAATCATGTCCCCAACGGAGGATCTTAGCTCTTAGATCAGTGGGGGCGAAGGTCTTGCCAGGAGGAATTTTTGACTCCAGGGTGGTATAATGGGCAACAATGCATGAGGTCGGAATGATTTGCTCAGGTTCAGGGGTGGACTCCTCGTCCAAAGTGTCAAAAGACCTAGAGAGTGCATCAGCCTGACCGTTGCAGGGACCAGGTTTGTACGTAATGGTGAAATTAAAACAGGAAAAGTAAAGACTCCACCTGGCCTGTCTGGGACTCAGACATTTAGCATTCTGTATATACTGTAGATTCTTATGATCAGTAAAAATCGTTATGGAGTGAGGGAAACCCTCCAAGAGATGATGCCACTCCTCTAACACCAATTTAATTGCAAGAAGTTCCCGATCACCAATAGCATAATTTCTCTCTGCCTGAGATTTTTTTTTGGAGAAGAACGCACATGGTTGATGTCTCTTCTCAAAGGATTGAAGAAACTCAGCTCCCACCCCCATTGAAGAAGTGTTCAGAGCAGCAATCTTTTGTGAACCCAAGCGCTGTGTGGCCTTGAGGCTAGCAGGAAGAGGCCGGTTGGTAATAACCAAGACCTTTGGGCCTTAGTGCCACAACACTGTAACCTCTCACAAATACTCTTGTTGGGTGCAGGAATGGGCCCTGCTGTGAAATATTTGATCAAAAATTGTAGTTACATGCCCCTGTTAAACAGAGGCAAAAAAATTGGGCCTTAGGCAGTGGTGGTGGTGGTACCACAACACTGTAACCCCTCACAGTTACTTCTGTTGGGCTCAATAGTCACTCAGCATAGGCAGTCTTCAAGGGATCCCACATCCATAGAAAAATCAATCAGTTACATCAGCATCAGGTGCTTAATAGCTGCTGCTGATCCAAGACTGAATCATTTTTATGAATGTGAGCCCATCAACGGAGTCTGTAGACAGGCGCACTCTATGATCCTTTACAAACCCCTCCAGCAGCACTGAATGTGCGCTCAGAAAAAACGCTGGATGCAGGACAGGCCAGTAGCTCAATTGCATATTGAGCAAGTTCTTACCAGTGGTCCATCCTCAAGACCCAGTAACCTAGTGGATGGTCTGTTGGAAAGGTCTCCAAGTCTGCTCTTGCCCCAAGATATTCATGCACCATGTAATGCAGACGCTGGTGATGGTTGCTTGAACCAATCAGACCTTGGCTCTGAGGACTGAAAAATTGTCTAAAGGCTTCGGTCAGATGGCCACCTTCTCCACCGCTCTTCCTCTAACTGAATGAAGCCTCAGCGTTGTCCACCACCAGGAAATTGTAACCTGAAACCGCATTGCACAAACCTTTCTTCATGGCCTCCTGAAGATGTTTCATCCTCTGCTCCCTCTGCGAGGGCAGGATGAGTTGCCAGCCAGTAATGATCCCTCTACTTGATACCATGAATCCTAGGGTCCTTTTGCAGGCTTTCCAGAATCAGGGAGGCCATGCAGCGTAAGTTTGCAGACGCATTCAATTGTGAGTCCTCTGGGTCACTGAGGATGACGTTGTCAGGAACTACCTCCTCCCAACCACGTACAAATCCTTGGGTTTCTGGGGACTGAAAACCATCCCTTGAAGACTGCTGCTGAGTGTTATCCTCTACATCCATGCTGACACAATCCTCCTCTTCTTCCTGTGTGTTTGGTGGGCCCACAGGAATGCTATCTGGATAAAGAGGGCCTTGAGAGGTAAGGAAGTCCTCCTCTTCCTCCCGCTGTTCTGCCTCAAGTGCCCTGTCCATTATTCCACGAAGCATGTGCTTCAACAGGAAAACAAGAGGAACAGTATCACTGATGCATGCATTGTCGCTGCTCACCATCCTCGTTGCATCCTCAAGTGGTGACAGGACAGTGCATGCATCTTTGATCAGTAGCCACCGGCGTGGCGAAAAAAAGCCAAGCTCCCCTAACCCTGTCCTGGTGCCATACTCACACAGGTACTCATTGATGGCCCTCTGCTGCGAGTGCAGCCGCTGCAGCCTTGCTATCATTGAGTTCCACCTGGTGGGCATGCCACAAATGAGGCAGTTGGTGGGCAGGTTGCATTCCCTTTGAATGTCAGCCAGCCGAGCACTGGCATTGTATGTCCGGCGGAAATGAACACAGACTTTTCTGGCCTGCCTCAGGAGATCCTGTAAGCCTGGGTCCCTGCTCAAGAACCGCTGCACCACCAAATTCAGGACGTGTGCCAAACATGGGACATGGGTCAAGTGTGCCTGTCGGAGGGCGGAGAGAAGGTTGGTGCCATTGTCGCATACAACCATTCCTGGCTGAAGCTGGCATGGCGTCAACCACCTCTGAGCCTGCCTCTGCAGAGCTGACAGAATCTCTGCCCCAGTGTGGCTCCTGTCCCCTAATCAGACCAACTCAAGCACCGCATGGCATCTTTTTGCCTGAGTGCTTGCGTAGGCCCTTGAACGCTTACGGAGCGCCGCTGGTTCAGAGGAGAAATCTGCAGAAGAGGCCATAGAGGAAGAAGAAGAGGAGGGGGTGGAGGAGAGAGCTGTGGCAGAATTACTACTAGCCTTTTGGAGGCATGGTGGTGGAGCGAGCTCCAACAATACTGAACCCTATCCTGCATCCTTCCCAGCTGCCAGCAGAGTTACCCAGTGTGCCATGAAGGAAAGGTAGCGATCCTGTCCATGCCTGCTAGGCCTTGAGTCAGCGGTAATATGCACCTTACTGCTGACCGCCCTGTCCAACGAGGCAAAAACATTGCCTTCCACATGCCGGTAGAGAGGCGGAATAACCTTCCGTGAAAAGAAATGGCGTTTTGGAACCTGCCACTGAGGTACAGCACATTCCACAAATTCACGAAAGGGGGCGGAGTCTACCAGCTGAAAAGGCAGCAGTTGCAATGCTAGCAATTTGGCCAAGCTAGCATTCAGACGCTGAGAATGTGGATGGCTGGGACTGAATTTCTTTTTATGGTTTAGCAACTGGGGTAGGGAAATTTGCATGCTAAAATCAGATGGAGGTGTACTGATAGCAGATTGGCTCTAAGTACTTGGGACACCTATTGCAATACCTTCATTCCTCTCAGCGCAGGTTTTTGAGAGGACTGGAGGTATAGTGAGGTTGGAGATCCCAGATGAGGAGCAAGGAGAAGTCCGCCTTTTTCTTTGATGTGGGTCTTTTAAGTAATGTTGCCAACGGACTGCATGGGAAGTCATCATATGTCTGGTCAAGCATGTGGTGCCCAAGCGGCTGCTGTTCTGGCCATGCTTGATCCGCTTCAGACATAGGTTGCAAACAGCAACGGTGTGATCTGTTGCACATGTGTCAAAAAATGGCCCACACCAAGGAATATTTCAAAATCAGCAAGGAGTCAGCAGCGCCCTGCACCTGCGGAGCTCTGCGGTGTGATGCAGTACCCCCTGCTGCCCCCTGCCCCCTAGAGGACATCCTGCCTCATTGGAGTTGTGCCTCCTCCTCCTCTCTTCTATCAGGCACCCAAGTAGAGTCAGTGACCTCATCATCCCCTTCCTCCTCGTCACTGGAGCAAACTAGGCAGTATGCTGTGGCTGGGGGAACATGACTGATAGTTTCTTGTCCTTCTTAGGCACCCCCTCTCTCTAGGCTCATGTTACTCCCTTCCTCAACCTGGGAACCAACATCGGAGCCGTCTAATCGCTGTGCATCCTCCATAAGCATGTACCCGACACTGTGTTCAAATAATTCGGGGGACTCCTCCCTGCATGATGGTGGGGCTACAGAAGGAGTGACTGTGGACAAGGAGCCGGTGAAATAGGCCACTTTGGCAGCTGCATTGGAAGGCATACTACTCTGAGTCTGGGTGAGAGAGGATGAGGAGGATGAGGATGGCTTTGTTATCCACTCCACCAACTCTTCTGCATGTTCTGGCTCAATAACATGACCAGCAGCAGAAAAAAAGGACAAGCGTGCCCCACAGCCACCTGCAGAGGATGCACCATGTCCACGACCAGCACTGTTGACTGTAGACACAGAGCCTGCTGCCTGTCTGCCTCTCCTTGGTGGCCTTCTGGACATGATGTATATTTTGTTTTGCAATACCACACTGCACTGCATTGTGTACTGTGTACAACACCAGAAAAGTAGTAGCAACTGCACTACAGTTGCACTGTATTGTGTAATGTGTACACCACCAGAAAAGTAGTAGCAACTGCACTACGGTTGCACTGTATTGTTTAATGTGTACACCACCTGAAAAGTAGTAGCAACTGCACTACGGTTGCACTGTAGATATAGGCTACACTGGAAGCTGCAGAGTATATATATACTAGACTGTCTGTATATATATATATCAAATTCACTGCCTAAAGTAGATTACAAATCGTACACCACGGAATGCACTGTAGATCTAGGCTACACTGACTGGATGCAGAGTATGTATTGATATATCAAATACACTGCCACTAACTGAATAACCTGCCTGCTTAATCTAAATTAAGCTATCTCTCCATCCACGCCAACAACATTACACAGGGCCACCGTGTAGGCAGCCTTATATTGTGTGCGGCGTGGACTTAGTCCCCCTGAGCCATGATTGGCCAAAGGCACCCTGCCTTTGGCCAATTATGGCTCTCTTAGCAGAGAACGCTGGGATTGGCCAAAGCATTCAGGTCAGGTGCATGCTTTGGCCACTCATCATACAGCAATGCATTGTGATTTCGCAGTGCATTATGGGGCGTTCCGTGGACGCTTGAATTTCCCGCGAACGCCCCATAATGTTCGTTCTTCGGTGAATGGGCGAACACCCGATGTTCGAGTCAAACTCATGGTCGACCCGAACATCAAGCTCATTCCTAGTTATCAGTTTAGAGTTACACAGGGGGTCTGGTGCTAGAATTATTGCTCTCGCTCTGATGTTTGCATCGATACCTAACCTTTGTGGTGTGATCACTGTTTACATATGCATGCAGGATTTATGCATGCTTTGGCATTTACGAGTGAGCATGGGGAGACAAGGTTCTTTAATTTTTTGTTTTTATTGTTTTATTATGTTTTTTTTTTGTTTGTTTTTTATATCTTTATTTTTTGGGGATCAACTTTATTACTATCACAAGGCATGAACAGCATCCCTTATGGTAGCATGGGCTGTGCCTGGTCCTCTTTTTGGATAGAGGCCTCCAAAGAATCTGATCAAAAACAAGATTGGTTTGATTACATGCTTTCAAAAGCCGGTGACAGCTTGTTTACATTAGACCAAAACCAGAAGTGATCCTCATCACTTTAGGTTTCTGACATCACACAGTGGGAGGAACAATCGGTGCCTCTTACTGTGTCCGGGGAAGCCAATGTCGCTGGTGATACTGTCCCTGATTGGAAGGGAGAGCCCAGTAATAAAAGCTGCAGTGGTGGGAGATGGGACCCCCTTCCTCCACCTGTAGACGTGATCCAGCAGCTCTATAGCCGCTAAAATCACTTTTACTTTTTAGGGAATCATCCGCTGATAAAAACTATACCAGGGTCATGCTTCAACCATGACCCTAGTATAACCCCTTAGGCTGTTTTTAAACAGGACAGGAAATGGTTAAAGCTGTATGAAGCCCCAAAACAAAAAATATAATAAGTTGCATCTTACCAATCTTTAGATGTGTTGGCTGCATTAGTTTTCTTTTTTAGTATTTTTTTTTCTTTATTTCACCTGGTGATCTAGCCAGTAACACACTTTCTATCTTAAGGTGTCTGCATTCTGGATGAAGTAACAAAGCAGACTCCTTTGGACAGAAGCATTGTCAGTCTGGGGAGAGGGTAGTGTTAGACATGCAGATTTAGATGGACCTAACTAACAAATTGAATTTTAACTCCAGTTAACACTTTATAAGTAGTTACAGCAAGCAGTTATTTCATTTTGGGATAAGGGTTTTACATAAATGCATAAAAGCTGACCATTGTAAGCATCCCTGTCAGTGGTAAATGGTTTGTCTCAACTGTCTAACTGCAACTTTGTCTGGATAGTTTGGTCTGTTAAAGTAAGGTGAAGTAAATAAGGTGAAAAAATACAGACTTACTGACAGAATTCAAGAGGGGAAAATAAAGGAAAAAGGCCTAGGTAAGCTGAAATTTATTACATTTTTGTTTTGGGGTTTAATAGCACTTTAAGACTATATTCCAAAAAAGTAATATAGTTCTTATTTATTAAGGCAGCACTATCACAAGCAGTCACCTACTCATAAATTTACTCCTCTCTACTGATTTCTATATACAGTATGGATTTTCACAAAAAAATATTTACTCTGTTATTCCTGTGTTGGCGTATCTGCAGTCTATTATGCTGCGGCTTAGTTGAAGTCATTATTACATAACTGAGCTTGATACAAATGAGCATTCATCTCTTTGATAAGCAGAAAAACTTTTAACATAGCTACCAAGGTAATGTACAATAAAAACGTACTGGAACCAGAATACAGTTTGTACTGTCTTTAAAGGTTAAGCCCCATCTTTATTTTATTTTATTTTATAATTCTGTTACCTTCTTTTCTGAATAACTCTTATGCCGCGTACACACGGGTGGACTTTTCAAACGGACTGGTCCGACTGACTTTCCGACGGACTTCCAACGGACTTTTGAATGAACGGACTTGCCTACACACGATCACACCAAAGTCCAACAGATTCGTAAGTGATGACGTACCACCGGACTAAAATAAGGAAGTTGATAGCCGGTAGCCAATCGCTGCCCTAGCGTGGGTTTTCGTCCGTCGGACTAGCATACAAATGAGCGGATTTCTCGATAAGAACTGGGTCCGCGGAGTTACGACGTAAAGATTTGTAGCATGTTTCAAATCTAAAGATTTTCGACTGGAAAAGTCCGCTGAAGATCCAACGAAGCCCACACACGATCGGATTGTTTGCCGAACCAGTCCGGTCCAAAAGTCCGCTCGTGTGTACGCGGCATTAGTCAAATAGTGGGCCCTAATGTTCTATATGTGTAAATCTAGACCGTTCACAAAATGCGTTCAGTAAAGATTTGCAAATATAAGTTAATATTTTTTGAATCTCCCACTCACAAAAAGCTTATATATTAAAAGACTTTAGTTTCTAGTACATTTGCTAAAATATAGTTCCAGTTTAGCACAAATAAATTATTTTTACTCAATAATTTAATTTATCAAATATTTAAAACAAATATCACTTTGATATCAGAATTGTGGAAAAAAATTAAATTTTAATGAAAAAACATTGCTGATTTCAGCTTTGTATATCTGATTTCTAAACTTGGATGTGCAGAAATGGCATATTTTTTGAAGAGTCTCAAGTTTACAAGGGAAAATGACACTGTTCATTGCCTCTTGTACATTCGCAAGGTGAATGTGAGATAAATGATCTTCATTTAAGATAAATGGTCCTTTGAAGTCCTTGAATATTTCCTTGATCTGCTAAGATAGACATTCTTGGATACGTCAGAGTAAAATTAATTGACACTCAGTTAGACTGAGTCTACTACATTTTCAAATGTTTTAAAGATGCCAGCATGTTCGGATCAATTTAGACTAGGCACAGATGTCATTGTTTTACTTTCCCTATGATTTTGATTGGCATTCCAGAAGACAATTACATGATTTAATGCGCATATACACTCCAACAATGGATTTCCCCCTATTTGCTCCTTTTTGGTCTCTTAAAGTGGACCTGAACCCAAATGAACTGAACTGAATTGAACTGAACTGAAGCAAAGATCTGCCCTTTCATAGGGAAGATCTCAAAATATTATTTTTGCCTAACCAGTATCCTTAATAATTTGCCTTTTGTCTTAAAGTTCCTTCTGAGAAATAGCATTGTTTTCAGGGCCTGGACTTGAAGCTGGGACCTCTGCGGTGTATTGCAATGTCTCCTTTCACTGAGCTACCTGAGATGCTGGACAGCACGCTGTCTGATCCATTGGACAACCCTGCCTTGTGCCTGATCCCAAATTGTAATTACTTATTACTGACCTTTGGCTTGTTTACTGACTATGCTTCTGTTTAATCCTTATCTGTTTATCCACTACTGGACCCCAGCTTGCTCACCTCCTGGTGGGGTGATCCTGAGGACCTGTCACTAACATGCAGCAAAATCCATCTCCACCATCAGGAGCTCTGGTGAACACCGGTTAGTACTTAGACTCTGCACCTCAGGTGAGCCTGCATCATCTGCCATGATGACTGCCTGTGTACCTATCCTGCTGGTGGGTGATAGTCCCGCTACTGCTATAGAAACTTGTCTTCGAGTCTGACCCCTGATTTTGACAGAATAATCTGGCCCAAAATATTGAGACTGCTATAGCAAATGAAAATAAATGTATATGTGGCGCTACCTCTAAAGAAAAAATAGAATTTTCTTTACATCCTTCTATTAATTATTGGACATTTTTGAGTGTGTGCACAATTATGGAAATAGACTGTATATTTTTACTTTATTAATGAACTTTATTTTATTCAGTTCACTTGGAATTGTCATTTATTTATTGTTTTGTTGCTTTATTTAATTGCAGTTTGCACAATTTATGAACCTTTGTCACAATACTTATTAACCACTTGAGGACCAGGCCTCTTTTTTAGATGTGTTGTTTACAAGTTAAAAACAGTTTTGTTTTTTTTGCTAGAAAATTACTTAGAACCCCAAACATTATACATTTTTTTTAACACCCTAGAGAATAAAATGGCGGTCGTTGCAATACTTTCTGTCACACCGTATTTGCGCAGCAGTCTTACAAGTGCACTTTTTTTTGAAAAATAGGCTTTTTTGAATTAAAAAATAAGACAACAGTAAAGTTAGCCCAATTTTTTTTATACTGTGAAAGGTAATGTTACGCCGAGTAAATTGATACCCAACATGTTTTGAATTACAGAGGAGGTCTAGGGCTAGAATTATTGCTCTCGCTCTACCAATCGTGGCGATACCTCATTTGTGTGGTTTGAGCACCGATTCCATATGCGGGCGCTACTCACGTATGCGTTCGCTTCTGCACGCGAGCTCAGCGGGACGGGGCGTGTTTAAAAAATTTTTTTTCTTATTTAGTTTACCTTTTATTTTTTATTTTTACACTGTTTAAAAAAAATAAAACTGTGTCACTTTTCTTCCCATTACAAGGAATGTAAACATCCCTTGTAATAGAAAAAAAAACATCACAGGACCTCTTAAATATGGGGCCTGGGGTCAAGAATTAGCCGACCGGGCTTTGTACAGGCCGGCCAGCTAATTCTTTTACATGCGTTTTGAATTTATATCATCATAATATATTCACTATCACAGTTGCTATTTAATCACGTTAAGGGTTATTCGATACACCTACTGTCATCTGTAGATACCAATATATATCACTAATTATTGATTTGTTATTCACGCAATATTTGTTTGGTTTATATTTTTGTAAATCTCATTGCTTAGCGCGACTTAACGCATGCTCAGAAGAAATTCCGAGATGGAACAGCTCGGTCTGGTAAACTTAGCTTTCGCAATGGATACAGCACTTTCATCACGCTGCAATGTTAAAAATGGTTTAATACAGCGCACTCTCTTCTTCTTTATAATGTGAGAAGAATGAAGTAGTTTTGCTGCTCATATTCACACAGACTTCTCACAAAGGTATTTCTTTACTATTTATCGGGATTCCCTCAATATATTTTGATTTGTCACATTTGACAACATTATTTTGGTGTTGTATTATTTTTTTTTGGTTTTAAGGCAGATTAGTTATTTTTGTTTTTTATTTTTTTCAAAGCTGATCTTTGTTTTATTGGATTTTTATTTGGACTCCAGAATATTTTTGTGTGTGTTTTTTGTGTCACTTTACCACAACAACATTGATATGTTGTTATAATTAATCTGTAGGAGATTGTTTGGTGTTTTTGTCCCTTGTTAATTTCACATTGTATTTTAGAAATGTACCTGAATCGTCACCAACAAACTGTCCTTTTTGAATGAAAACACACATAGGAGAGTATAATTTTCTCAAAAAAAAAAACATTTATTAAGGGCTCACAACTAAACAAAGGCAACGCTGGAGAAACAGCTGAAATTGGTGAAGCCTTGGACCCCCAGGGCACACATCAACTATTTTGAAGCAAAATTGGTGGCCTGAGGAGTCCATATCTAAGGGAGTGCAGTCTGGTCCCGAAGTCCCAGAGATCCAGAAAGCAGCAGATGACATCTGTGTCCCCAGGCTGTGGTCATACGAGAGACTGCAGCTTTTGTCAGACCAGACTGAACCCAGAGCCATCACTCTCTGGTCTTCTTTCCACGCTTCCTTCCACGCTGTGGCTGTGGTGGTGGAGTTGTGGCAGCAGGAGGAGGAGGAGGGGCCAACTCACTCAGGTGGGTATTGGGTGTTAGTTCCCCACTCACCCCCTTACTTAGGACTTTATACAGAAGGTCCTCACATATTTTGCGTTGACCCTCCTGCATGCCCTGCAGTTTTGTGGCAGCCATGCAGGCAAAGGCCTCTTCAGGAGTGGGTAAGGCTCAGAGGGACGCAGAAGCCTCCTGAATTAGCCTGAGTGCAGAATCCTGCATGTGAGTCACCTTCCTCACCCTTTTGTATGCGATTCAGTCAGGCTACGACTTGTCCCAGGCTTCTCTTGGCTGACACTTAGCCCCGCCTCCTCCTGGCTGCCACTAACCCCCGCCCCCTCCTGGCTGACACATTCCAGAGCCTCCTCCTGACTGAGGTCTTCCTGTGTATGAAAAAGGGACATAGTTTTAGTATTTTTTTCATCAATCACACAAAATTTTCATCTCCTCACTGTTGCAAATTGAATGTTAACAAATATAACAGACTATCATTCTGAGCTCAGCATTTTTCATTCTTGTCCCAATTTTGGGTGCCCACTACTGTCTATTGATATGAAAAACACTTGTTTCAATCAGCAATTAGTGATCAATAATAACATCTAGTAAAGATCATTTATTTATTGTCCAGAAATCTGTAGAAGAATGCTATACCTGACTCCAGCTGGGCTCCTTCAATTCTTCCTGGCTGGAAGGACCAGGTTGTACATCAGAAGCCTCAGCTGGGGTGGAAGGAAGAGTGTAAGGAAGAGTGGAGAGTGATTCAGTGTGGTCTGACAGAAATCGCAGTCTTTCATAGTACCACAGTCTGGGGACATAAACGTCATCTGCTGCAGCTCCGGACCTCTGGGAATCTGTGACCTTCTTGCGCTCCCTAAGATAAGTGCTCCTCAGGCCACCAATTTTGGCTTTTAAATAGGGGATGGTTGCTGTGGGGACCACCGGCTTCACCAACTCCAGCAGTTTCTCCAGCGCTGCCTGCCTCTTTTGTTTATTATTGTATTGGGGGTGTCTGACCTGCCACAGACAGGGCAGCTCCCTGTATTTGTCTATGAACAGGGGGAGGAAATTGTGGTTGTTGAACCCATCCATTTTCTCTGCAAGACACAACACAAGACAAACCCCAATGCCAGACCAAACTCTCCCAATCTGGTTACAATATATTCTTCCATTTCAAAGCAGTATAGGCCCAAGTTTAGATCTTACCTTCGTTATCACGATCGGCGCCTCTGATGCTCCTTCCTCCGCTCACAGATCGTACGTAATATGCACGCTTGTTACGCTTTATACACACTCACATGCGTGTAACTCCGCCCGCCCCTGACGTTCTTTCTAGTCTATTCCCCGCCCCTTTTCATTCTGCGCACTGGGGGAAGAGCACATGGTGGAGACACAACAGGTGCGTGCTAATTACAGGAACGAGGAGGAGGAGGAGGAAAGCCCGGAGCCTGAAACATCCCGATTCAGAAGGAGATTTAAGGCCCCAAATATGTCCTTTGTGGAGATGTTGGAGATGGTGGACATCCTGAAGAGGGCCGACTATGATGGGAAGTATGGACCTTACCCCAACCCCAATGTCAGAAAAGCCAAGATCATGGTGAAAGTGGTCAGGAGTCTGCACCGGAATTTCGGGGTACGGCGATCGAAAGAGCAGCTCAGGAAACGGTGGTCGGACCTCAAATTACGAGAACATGAGCAGTACAGAAGGATACGGAGAGTGCTGCAAAAAAGTAAGTAGTTGTGCTGTGTTCCTATTCTTTTTCTGTTTATTACGTTCGTGCTGCTCCATGTGCTTTTCTTAAAAGTGTCCATTTTAAAATGGCAACTTTCATGTTCATGGGCACATTATTTGTTCGTAGCAAACATTTTTCTTTTGGCCTATAAAACACCATTGTTTTGGCCATATGCATTTGGCCACATTTTTTACGCCCTACTTGTATGAAACTAATTTGGTTGTGTAGATGGGTTTGTTACTAGAATGAAATGCAAACTAGATTCTGTGTAAGGAGAGGACACTGAGCAGCGGTTTTCACATCTGGACACTGGAGCACTAGTGTGGGACACCAGAACACCATTTTTATTAGGGGGCCCACACAGGTGCTCCAGTGTATACTATAGGGGGGTCTCCACCTGTGAAGCTTGTACCAAACAGGTAAAGTATTGCAGCTTGACAAAAGGACACTGAAAATGCTACATTTTGGAACTCTGCCAAAATAGACAATTGTACCCCACTTCCAAGCAATGTTTCATATTTATAGTGATGCCATCAAATATCTGTGTGCTAAGTATAGCATTTTTGTTTTACATAGGGGAGAAAAGACTCGGAGGACACCCATCATCCGAGGAGACTAGAGACCCCCCACCTCTGGAAGAAGGGGAAATCCCCCCAACCCAAGAAGAGCAGGAGGAGGAAGACGTGGTGGAACTAGTCACCACAACAGGTGAGTGTCTGCGACCATACGCTCAGGTAAGAGATGGATGCCGGCATATTTTTTAGACCTGTTTTTGTTTGTTTTCTCTCTTTTTAGGTGATCGTGATGTTGTGGATCCTGATCCTTCCACATCAGAACGTGCCCAGATCCTGATCGGGGAGATCATGGGCTGTAATTTACAATTGGAAAACCTCAAGAAAAACATCAATGATGTTATTAAAAAAAATAAAAACATCATTGATGTTTTGGGGCGAGTTTAAAACCCCTCCAAATCCCTTTGTTTTTTTGTGTGCTACAATGTTAAAAATGTTTTAGCGATTTTTCGAAAAAGCCAAATTTGGAGGATGCACACAGTGTGTCAACATGTGCTATTTGCCATCACGGGAGTTCAATGGACGCGTTTTAGGGGTGCAACCCCTTCCTCAATAATAAAGTAGCTGAGAGGAAGGGGTTTCTCCCCCAAAACACGTCCATTGATCCCCTGTGATGGCAGCTAGCACATGTTGACATTCGTAAATTGGTGTGCATCTTTTAAATTTGGCTTTTCCTGGGGTGACTTCACCCCATCTGAACGCAATATCAAACACAGTTCCTAAATACTCATGTCTGATATTGCCTTCAAGTTCTACCTAATGTGAACTTTGTAAGTTCAAGATTTGTGTCTTTCTTGTTGGTTTTACACATGCCTGTTTTATCTTAAATTGACATTTCTATTTTTGATAATGCCACCCCAAAAATTGTTATACAACAAACATGTTGGTTTGTTTTAAAAACCTTTTCTAAATGCACATGTGATTGTGCTTGTATTAAAATGATTGTTAAGCAAGAATGTGTGGATTATTGTCTTAACGCTACAACACTTTTGTGGTGATGTAATTGCAGCTTTCAGGGAAAATGGGGGTTATTTTCTAAGAGCAAATCCTCTTTGCACTACAAGTGCAGTTTCAGTATAGTTTCAAGTGCACCTGTAGTGCAAAGTGTCTTTGCCTTTAGTAAATAACACCCAACAGTGCTTTGTATAAGGTTACACAATCACGCCATTTGCAGGACTCCCCACATTTCTGTCAGGGTCAGCTAAAACAAACACAAGCAGTAAATGTCACCAAAGATTTTGTGTTTTTTTGGATTTTATTTGATCAAGGCTTCACAAATGGTCTGGCATATTGATGGCCCCCCTACCCGCAAAGAACTCAAGGTATCGTAACCGGACATCACGGGCACTCAGGGAGGGCAAGCCAGGACGGACACTTTCAAGCGCCGTCAGGGTTGTTTCATGTATAATTCCAGCCTCAGGCCTAACTGAGCCAGCATAGTTGGCAGAATGTTGGCGTAAAAAGTTATGTAGAACACAGCACGCCAGGATTATATGATTACGTTTATACTCCGCCATATGGATGGGTGTAAGAAATAGGCGGAACCGGCTGGCCATGATTCCAAACGTGTTCTCAACCACTCTTCTGGCTCTGGCCAGCCGGTAATTAAAAACCCTCTGTTCCGGGGTGAGGGTCCTCATCAGGAATGGCCGCATAAGATGGTCCCCCAGCGCAAAGGCTTCATCCGCAACGAAGACAAATGGGAGTCCTTCCACATTCTCTTCTGGAGGTGGCAAGTCCAAGCTGCCATTCTGGAGACGCCTGTAAAACTCCATCTGGGCGATGACTCCACCATCGGACATCTGGCCATTCTTCCCCACGTCCACATACAAGAATTCGTAATTAGCCGACACCACAGCCAACATCACAATACTATTGAACCCCTTGTAATTATAATAGTACGACCCCGAGTTGGGTGGTGGGACGATGTGGACGTGTTTCCCATTAATTGCACCTCCGCAGTTAGGAAAGTCCCACCGCTGGGCAAAGTGGGAGGCCACAGTCTGCCATTCCTGTGGCGTGGAAGGAAACTGTTGAGGAAAACCAAAAAAAATTAGTATTTTGGCACATAAACATGGAAAGCAGATTAGACACAAACATTCTTGGCCAACATCCAGATAAAACATTTATTAAGGGGAATTTTACAACACCAAAGTTGCTCTACATAAAGATGACCTAGGCTATAAGAAGATTGCCAAGACCCTGAAAATTGAGCTGCAGCATGGTGGCCAAGACCATACAGCGGTTTACCAGGACAGGTTCCACTCAGAACAGGCCATGGTCGACCAAAGTAGTTGAGTGCACGTGCTCAGCATCATATCCAGAGGTTTTCTTTGGGAAATCAATGTATTAGTCCTGCCAACATTGCTGCAGAGGTTAAAGGAGTGGGGGGTCAGCCTGTCAGTGTTCAGACCATACGCTGCACACTGCATCAAATTGGTCTGCATGGCTGTCATCCCAGAAGGAAGCCTCTTTTAAAGATGATGCACAGAAAAGCCCACAGTTTGCTGAAGACAAGCAGACTAAGGACATTGATTACTGGAACCATGTCCTGTGGTCTGATGACACCAAGAGGAACTTATTTGGTTCAGATGGTGTCAAGCGTGTGTGGCAGGAACCAGGTGAGGAGTACAATGACAAATGTGTCTTGCCTACAGTCAAGCTGGGTGGTATGAGTGTCATGGTCTGTGGCTGCATGAGTGCTGCCAGAACTGGGGAGCTACAGTTCATTGAGGGAACCATTAATGCCAACATGTACTGTGACATACTGAAGCAGAACATGATCCCCTCCCTTCAGAGACTGGGCCGCAGGGCAGTATTCCAACATAACAACCCCCAAACATAACTCCAAGACTACCACTGGTACAGGGAGTGCAGTGCCCAAAGAAACAGGGTTTGCCAGTTGCTGTGGTTTGATGCACTGATCACCGGAAGGTTGCTGGAACAAGCAATATGCACTGTAGGGCAGATGTACTTGGCAGATGGACAAACAGAACAAGGAGCCAGGCCGGGGGTCATGCACGGTAAATCAGTCAATGTGAGATTGAGGTAGCAGAACTGGAACAAGCCAGGGTCATACACCGTGAGACAGGTGGCAGCAGAGTCGGTGAACCAAGCCAAGATCAAACACAGTGGAGCAGACAAGAGCAGGGTCAGTAGTACAAGCCAGAGGTCAAACCAGGAGAACAAGATAGCAGGTTAAGCAAGCTGGGTCGGGAACGGGAGGTCAAAGATCAGGAAACAAAGGAGCACAGGAACACAGGGGAGTTGATGATAATTCAGTAATGCACAGGTCTCAGCAGCAGGTTTATATAGGTCAGGAGGCACCATTGCGCATCTGTATACGCCCGTTAGTGCTCTTTCGCATATGCGTACGTCCATTAGCGTTGTTGCTTGCCTGCGTATGCCGTTCACGCAGCCACGCATCTGCGTGCACCAATACGCATGGGGGCGCGCCTGATGCGGTCATGATGGGTGTTGTAAGATTGCCAGTTCTTTGGCCATTTCCCTGACAATGCTTAAGAGGCAGTGCTGAAAAATAATGGTCGCCACACAAAATATTGACACTTTGGGCCCAATTTGGACATTTTCACTTAGGGGTTATTTTGAGGGGACAGCAAATGTACACTGTTATACAAGCTGTACACTCACTACTTTACATTGTAGCAAAGTGTAATTTCTTCAGTGTTGTCACATGAAAAGATATAATAAAATATTTACAAAAATGTGAAGGGTGTACTCACTTTTGGGAGATACTGTATTTATTGAAAGTATCATTTTTGATAAACATTTAGAAAATTAGTAGAATCATCTTTTTATTTTACCAGTCCTGTGCACACGGTCGGACATTGATCGGACATTCCGACAACAAAATCCATGTATTTTTTCCGACGGATGTTGGCTCAAACTTGTCTTGCATACACACGGTCACACAAAGTTGTCGGAAAATCCGATCGTTCTAAACGCGGTGACGTAAAACACGTACGTTGGGACTATAGACGAGGCAGTAGCCAATATCTTTCGTCTCTTAATTTATTCTAAGCATGTGTGGCACTTTGTGCGTCGGATTTGTGTACACACGATCGGAATTTCTGACAACGGATTTTGTTGTCGGAAAATTTTATAGCAAGCTCTCAAACTGTGTCAGAAATTCCGCTGGAAAATGTGTGATGGAGCCCACACACGGTCGGAATTTCCGATAACAAGGTCCTATCACACATTTTCCGTCGGAAAACCTGACCGTGTGTACAGGGCATTAGGTTTTGGAGGATGTTTACAAACTCTCCAAGCTGTAAGTGAAAAATGAAGAATAAGGTAAAAATTGCAAAAATGGTCTAGCCACCTGAAGTGGAGCCTGGCAGCAAAAAGGTTAACAGCAGGGGAAGGGAGAAAACAGCGCAGACCTTTGGTGTAATAAAAAAGATCAAAGAGCTTTATTAAAAACAACATATTATGTACTCACTTTTCATGATGTATACTACAAGCAGAGAACCTTTAACCCTAGATGCCCTGGGTCTTTTCAGACCCAAGCAACACTTGTTCACTCTTGTTCAGCACCATACTGTCAGTTTATACCACCAGTAAGAAAATTAGACATTTGAACTATTTCATTTAATTATCTGTAATTTCAGAATCAGTAAATTTAATTAGAATGTATATGTTAATTATAATGCCCAAGCCATCTAAATTAATTAAATTTATTCTATTAAAACTATACGTAAACCTAATTAATACAATCTCATATCATCTGTAACATGTAATGTAAAGGTATTTTTAGATGCAATGAAATAAATGCAAAAAGAAGAGGCTTGACTCCCATACAAGTAGTATATACCTTGAAAAAACTGTGATTGCGCTTCAACCCCCAAGAGAGGGCTATGCAAAGTATCCCAAACAGGGGGGGACAAAGAAAAGGGGAGATAACAGAAGGGCAATGCACATGATATATTGTATCAAAAATGAGATATTTATTGGTATATACAACACAATGCAGGTAAAAGGGTAAAAACCCAGTGACTATTCTGTCAGGCTAGAGCATATAACAGGTAACAGTTCAGGTGTTCTGATTATGCAAAGAGTTCAAAGAACAAGAGCACATACCATGAGCAGGTCTGAGCAGAGCAGGTCAGCTGGGACTTGTAGTTCACCGCTGTAGATGTAGGTAGATGTTTGCTGGACCTTGTAGTTCACTGCTGCAGATGAGGATAGATGGTGTCTGGTGTTTGTAGTTCACCGCTGCAGGTGAGGATAGATGTCTGGTGCTTGTAGTTCACCGCTGCAGATGAAGGTACTGGTAGTATCAGGCAAAATGTAGTCTAGGCAAGCTGGGTCATACACAGGAAGATCAGAGTCCAAACGGTACCGAATCAGAAGCAAGCAAACAGGGTCAAACGAGCCGGGTCATACACGAAATACACAGAGCAGATATCAACTGGATCAAACACAAGGTAAACTCTAACACGAGCAATGATTGAATGCTGATGCAAGTTATTTAAAGGTGAGCTGGCCAATCATTGTTGTTTTGATTGTTTTTTCCAGGTAAAGGCTGTGTCAGGTGAGTTGTGCTGGGTCCTAAAGGGATCCTAGTACTGACATATTCCTGGTACAGATTGCTGACTACCCGATAGGTTAGTCGATCGCAACCACAGAAAGGGGGAACAAGACAACATGTAACAAAAAACATAAAACAGCGTCCGAACGCGAAGGAAATTGTTGTCAGCCTTGCCGTCCACCTATGGAAATATCCAGCGGGATGCTGGGTATGGCCCCAGGGCTGACACCAATCCCCCTGGTGGGGAGGTTGGAGCTCCCGAAGGGAGAGGGGGTGGGGAAGAGGTAGGATGGTAATGAAGCAGTATTGTGTCCTAGGGGCTCAGTGTGAACAACATCTAATTGGGGTGTCTATCTAGCACCTTCAACCTGCTGGGACCGGACAACATAAAAGTGTAGGCAAGAGATGCAAAGTTCAATGCTACATGAGTGTGTATCACAGTCAAACAGTGTTGCTGTGAATTGCCTGGAGTCCGGAATATCCTGGTGTGGGTGTGTTCCCAATAGACAAATTGTGGTTGAACTGCTGTGAATATACACAGCTGGCATACAAAGATAGATCAATAATGGAAACAGCCACAGTACATTACCGTCCCCGGTTGTGGATGAGTGCCATCTAGTGCTGTAGAAGTGATGCGTTCCTGTATCAGTGCTCTGCTTTCACATGGACCACAAATCATCCAAGAAGTGTCTCTTGCGGGAGCTCTCTGTACGAGGTGCAGGTGAGGCTGGTGTATGTAAAGGTTGGACACCTGAGTATAGAGCCTACTCCGTGGACGTGCACAACCAAATAGATCAAACCTCAAAATCTCTGCGCTTAGGACATATAGCAGGAAAAAAAGGGGGGGGGGAGGGGGGGGGAGAGAAAGAGTGATGCAGATGGAAAAAGGGAGGGGAGGAGGGAGGGGGGGGAGAGAAGAAGAAAACAAATTAGTGAGGTATGCTGCCTCCCCAGGTTAAGTCCCCAAAAGGACTAACATGTAATAGATTGTAGGTGGGGGTATGGCGCTCCCTAGTGAGATGTGAAATATTAAATAAATGTGCGTGGACGGTGACTATACCAGATAGGTTAAATAGTATTCCAAACACAAAAGGTGAAGACTGTGAAACTCTTACTGGGTGAACCCATATAATGTAAATCAAAAACCTTATATAAAAAAATATATGTATATGTATATGCAATCCCTATTAAATTGCATATACCTCTGTATCACAAGTAGTGTCAGAAAGTGCCACTAGGTGCTGCTGCTGAGCAGTTAATGTGATAAATCCAACTTATATGTATGCAAAATTATTGACATATACATATACCAGTGCAGAAACATATAAATGACAGTGCAGTATATATATATATGATAGTGCAACCCAACATATACGTATATATATGACCGTGCAATCCAACATATAAGTGTGCAATAAAGTGCAATATAGTGCATATAGTGCAAGTCCAAAAGGGGAGCACAGAAGTCACGGATTTACCTCTGTGGGCACCAAAGTCACTAAGCTGTTGGAACCTTTCTGCTGCCATTTAAAACTGGGACGCACCACTTGAGAATAGATTTTTTTTTTTTTTGCATTTTTGATGTCATTTACAGTTTTTTTGGCTCTTTTTGGACTTGATTGCACTATATTGCACTTTATTGCACACTTATATGTTGGATTGCACGGTCATATATATACGTATATGTTGGGTTGCACTATCATATATATATATACTGCACTGTCATTTATGTTTCTGCACTGGTATATGTATATGTCAATAATTTTGCATACATATAAGTTGGATTTATCACATTAACTGCTCAGCAGCAGCACCTAGTGGCACTTTCTGACACTACTTGTGATACAGAGGTATATGCAATTTAATAGGGATTGCATATACATATACATATATTTTTTTATATAAGGTTTTTGATTTACATTATATGGGTTCACCCAGTAAGAGTTTCACAGTCTTCACCTTTTGTGTTTGGAATACTATTTAACCTATCTGGTATAGTCACCGTCCACGCACATTTATTTAATATTTCACATCTCACTAGGGAGCGCCATACCCCCACCTACAATCTATCTCGTGCACAACCAAATGTTTCCTTCATGCGTTGCAATCATATGATCATCGCCTTCCCTTCAGGATTACAGGCTCACAAACACCCATGGGGGATGACGCCGAAGCGTGACGTCCAGGCGGAAGTGAGGTCAACGCGTTTCACATGTGGGGGTGTGTAGCTTCGTCTGGACATGTTAGTGGTGTACGAGGACTCCTTCTAAATAGTTTTCACTCCTCAAATCTGGTGTTAACCGGATTGCTGAGGTTTATCGATCCTTGCTTATCCAAGGGGCTATCAAGTCCTTTCATTCCTATGTGTTGATCAATTCTAAACATGCCATAAGTAAAGATTGATTAGAAATCCAAGCATGGTATTTAATGAGGATAAGATACCCGAAAGTGTAGGGTATCAGGGAACAGAATTACCTGCAGTTATGCATAGGGGACATCATCATTTCAATCAAAACGGGGGGGGGGGGAGAACAAAGACATACACAGGACAGACTACAGAAGGGTACATGTATAAATAAGCTGGTATAATAACTTTCGCATATATACATATACACCGAAACATACAAAGAATATGAATGATACCGATTTGACCAGCTTTGGCATGGTGATCCAAATCACTATGTCGTCTGGCTTGGTCCCTTGGGGACAGTGATTTAGGTTGCCAGGAAGGATTGTAGGTTTAATTCCGTGTTAAGGCCCATAGGTACAAGAGAGTCCAACCGGAAGATCCACCACTTTTCCTTCTGCTGTAACACCTGGTCAAAGTCTCCTCTTCTAGGTGAGAGGTTGAGGACATAGATGCCTTTGCCATGCCAGACAGTTTGCCCTGATGGAACTGGGCAAAATGCCTGGCCACCGGTTTGTCCGGGTTTTTTTCCACTATTTCTCTCATGTGTTCTCCCAGACGGATTCTGAACTGATGTTTCGTTTTGCCAATATATATCTTAAGGTTTTTTATATGAAACTAAGTTTTGTTTTGGGAGTCACTGAAAGTGGCTGTCCTGTGCACATATGGGCACACCTGGCAATGGGAAACATCCCCTTGCTTCTTGGGAATTGGGACAGCCAAGAAGTGTCCATGCTTCTAATGTGTTCAGACTGGATAAGGCTATCTCCCAGGTTTCGTGCTCTCCTTGTCACCATCTTAGGGGAAGGTCCCACTATCTGTGCTAAGCCGGGGGTGTTGGTGAGGATCCCCCAGTGTTTCTGTGGTATGGATCTAACAGTATCCCACTGGGTGCCGAATTGTGTAATGATCCTCACCGGGCCTGGGTCAGTGATTGGAGGGGGGATGGGAGGGATTTTCTTTGTTTTATGTAGGAGAGCCGAGCGTTCCCGACCTGCTGCCTTTCGCTTCGCCCTTTTAATTTGTTTGTGGGAATAGCCTCGTTCCCGAAAGCGTCTATACAGGTCGTCGCTTTCCCGTCTGTAGTCCTCCACCTTAGTGCAATTCAGTTTTATGCAGACAAATTGACCCACTGGGATACTATCCTTCAACCATTGTGGGTGATGGCTGTCTGCTCGCAATAAAGTATTGGCCGCAGTCTCTTTGTGGTAGGTGTGAGTTACAAGGGTCTGATCGCTAATGCCTATAGACAGGTCCAAAAAGGAAATCCTTTTGCCGTCACAGACAAAAGTCAATTTAATATTGCGATCATTGGAATTCAGAATCTCAAGGAATTCCTGGAGTGATTTTTCATTTCACATGTGCACATGGCTCAGGTGCATCGACGAGGTGTAAACCAGATCCTCCTCCCATAGCCCTAGATTAAGGCAAGTGTATGCCGGGGCCCAAGGTGCTCCCATGGAAGTAACGTTGATTTGTTGGTAATAATTAGATAGAAATTGGAAACCATTGTTATTCAGGGCTAAGGTGAGGAGATCCACCAGGAACTCATTTTGGGGTCCGCAGCTAGGAAAGTGTTTCTCAAGGAAAATTTCTGTGGCTCTAATCCCCCACTCGTGGGGAATCGACGTGTAGAGAGACTCCACGTCAATCCCCACGAGTAGGGGCTCCCCCTGTAGGTCAATTTCGGCAATGCGTCCCAAGACGTCACAAGTGTCCTTGACGTATGATCTGAGATCCGATACCATTACCTTGAGAAGGTTGTCATTGTATTTGCCGACTCTCTCCAGGGGTCCTTTTATGGCCGAGACGATAGGTCTCCCCAGGGGATTCTCTAAGGATTTGTGTGCCTTGGGGATAGCGTAAAAAATAGGTACATTGAACTCCTCCACTGTGAGGTAGTCCAGTTCACGCTTGCTCAAGAGGCCCTCCTCCCCTGCCAGATGCAGCTTCACATTGAGATTCAAGATGAGTTTGGGGAAGGGGTCGCTAGGTAGTTTTTTGTATGTATTTTTGTCACCTAAGAGATGGAATACTTCCCTCTCATAGTCCTTTTCATTTAAAAGTACCACAATACCCCCTTTGTCGCTGTTTTTAATTATCAACTGCTGTGCCTCTGAGAGTTCCCTAATGGCCTTGCGTTCTCCAGGAGAGAGGTTATCACTGGTCTTGGACTCCCAGTTGACTTTGGCCAAATCCATCTGTATCATCTCCAAGAAGAGGCTCAACCACTTGTTTTTGCTTAAGGGTTGGGATCTTGTTAGACCTGACATTAAGTTTGGGCTGCCTCTTATAAGGGCCTAGGTCCTCCTCCTCTATCCTCTCACTTTCTTCTAAAAGGGAGTTGAGAATATCCAAAATCTCCTTGTCTTGGCTATTTGGAATAACCCGCTCTTTACCTGATGTGGATTTGTTTGTGTGAAGAAAACGGAGGAAGACTTTGTGGAGGAATAAGGAAACATCCTTAAAAATGGTAAACTCGTCCATGTGGTTTGTGGGCGAGAATGACATGCCGCGCTGTAGGAGGTCTATATGTCTCTGTTCAAGTGTGAAGTTAGATAAGTTGATAATTTTCATAGCAGTGCTTGCTGTCCTGTCTGTCATTAGTCTTATTAATTCTGCTGGCTTCTGGTGTGTGCCCCCCCCTGTTTAGATTCTGTTCCCTGTCTGTTTTCTTTGTTTTGGGGGCTTGTTGTCTGTGTGTGTGTGGGACCTCTCGTCTTGGTGGTTTTCCCTGTCTTCGCCCGCTGCCCCCTCCTTCTCTAAAAAAGTCACGGTCCTAGTTGTGTTGTCCTCTTCAGTATCACTCTGAGGTCTATTGCTCCTTGAGGATGATCTGGGGTTACCACGTCTGGACCTACTACGGCTACGGCGTGGCGTGAGATCAAAGATTTCCCCCTTTTCCCAGTCTCCCAGGTCTTGTCTAAATTTAGATTGTTTTGTAATTTTCAGTGTTTGTTGTGTTTTCTCAATCTCTTTCTTTAACGCGTCATTGAGTTTCTGGAATTCCTCTGAGCTTTTAAAAGGTTTCAAACCTAGGGAGCTCTAGAAAATGGCTGTCGATAGCTCCTCTAGTTGGATCCTCTCCTCCTCTACAATGAGTTTCATCACTGATACCCCATGGTTAGCACAGATAGCACTGATACCCCCGGCTTAGCACAGATAGTGGGACCTTCCCCTAAGATGGTGGCAAGGAGAGCACAACACCTGGGAGATAGCCTTACACATTAGAAGCATGGACACTTCTTGGCTGTCCAAATTCCCAAGAAGCAAGGGGATGTTTCCCTGCGGGCATTGCCAGGTGTGCCCATATGTGCACAGGACAGCCACTTTCAGTGACTCCCAAAACAAAACTGAGTTCCATATAAAAAACCTTGTCAACTGTGATACTACCAGAGTCATTTACATGATTACTTGTCCATGCAATAAGATAGATATTGGCAAAACGAAACGTCAGTTCAGAATCCGTCTGGGAGAACACATGAGAGAAATAGTGGAAAAAAACCCGGACAAACTGGTGGCCAGGCATTTTGCCCAGTTCCATCAGGGCAAACTGTCTGGCATGCGAGTCAAAGGTATCTATGTCCTCAACCTCTCACCTAGAAGAGGAGATTTTGACCAGGTGTTACAGCAGAAGGAAAAGTGGTGGATCTTCCGGTTGGGCTCTCTTGTACCTATGGGCCTTAACACGGAATTAAACCTACAACCCTTCCTGGCAACCTAAATCACTGTCCCCTAGGGACCAATCCAGATCACATGGAGATTTGAATCACCATGCCAAAGCTGGTCAAATCGGTATCATTCGTATTCTCCGTATGTTTCGGTGTATATGTATGTATGTGCCAGTTATTATTATACCAGCTCATTTATACATGTACCTTGCTGTAGTCTGTCCTCTGTATGTCTTTGTTCTCCCCCCCCTTGTTTTGATTGAAATGATGATGTCCCCTATGCATAACTGCGAGTAATTCTGTTCCCTGATACCCTACACTTTCGGGTATCTTATCCTCATTAAATACCATGCTTGGATTTCTAATCAACCTTTACTTATGGCATGTTTAGAAGTGATCAACACATAGGAATGAAAGGACTTGATAGCCCCTTGGATAAGCAAGGATCGATAAACCTCAGCAATCCGGTTACCACACAGAATTGGGGTTGCTCCTTTAAGAAACACTTACTGGTGGGCGTAATTGAGGAGTGAACACTATTTAGAAGGAGTCTTCGTACACCACTAACACGTCCAGACGAAGCTACACACCATAACATGTGAAACGCGTTGACGTCACTGCTGCCCGGACGCCACGCTTCGGCGTCATCCCCCATGGGCGTTTGTGAGCCTGTAATCCTGAAGGGAAGACGCTGATCATATGATCGCAACGCATTAAGGAAACATTTGAATGTGCACGTCCACGGACTAGGCTCTATACTCAGGTGTCCAACCTTTACATACGCCAGCCTCACCTGCACCTCGTACAGAGAGCTCCCGCAAGAGACACTTCTTGGATGATTTGTGGTCCGTGTGAAAGTAGAGCACCGATACAGGAACGCATCATTTCTAGAGCACTAGATGGCACTCATCCACAACCGGGGGCGGTAATGTACTGTGGCTGTTTCCATTATTGATCCATCTTTGTATGCCAGCTGTGTATATTCACAGAAGTTCAACCACAATTTGTCTGTTGGGAACACACCCACACCAGGATATTCCGGACTCCAGGCAACTCACATCAACACTGTTTGACTGTGATACACACTCATGTAACATTGAACTTTGCTTCTCTTGCCTACACTTTTATGTTGTCCGGTCCCAGCAGGTTAAAGGCGCTAGATAGACACCCCAATTAGATGTTGTTCACACTGAGCCCCTAGGACACAATACTGCTTCATTACCATCCTACCTCTTCCCCACCCCCTCTCCCTTCCTGAGCTCCAACTTCCCCACCAGGGGAATTGGTGTCAGCCCTGGGGCCATACCCAGCATCCCACTGGATATTTCCATAGGTGGACGGCAAGGTTGACACCAATTTCCTTCGTGTCCGGACTCTGTTTTATGTTTTTTGTTACATGTTGTCTTGTTCCCCCTTTCTGTGGTTGCGAACAACTAACCTATCGGGTAGTCGGCAATCTGTACCAGGAATAGTCATATACTGGGTTTTTACCCTTTTACCTGCATTGTGTTGTATATACCAATAAATATCTCATTTTTGATACAATATATCATGTGCATTGCCCTTCTTTTAGCCCCACTTTTCTTTGCCCCCCCCCCCCCCTGTTTGGGATACTTTATATTTTTAGTGCAGTTTAACTAAAATATCACCTGGTAACCCTACCATGAAGGTTCTTGTGTAGGCACTTCCTGTTATAGGATGACAACACTCTAACTGTGTCTCCCAGTTGTGCTTCTCCATTGTCCTGTTTCACTGGAGTTCCAATGGAGAGTGCAAGTGGCTGTACCAATACACATTGCAAATACTGTAGCTGCTAACTTTTAATATTAGGATACTTATCTGTCCAGGGATCTCACAATGTCGGCACCCCAGCCAATTTTTCAATCGGCTCTCGGGTGCTGCCACTGCCACTGCCATTCCTTGCGGTTTCACAGTCGGGTCCCTACTGCACATTCGCTAACAAACCTATGATGCGCTTTGTGCATGGCCTGGCAGTGGGGAAGGAGGGGGGGTTGAACTTCTGAGGGACCTTGCCACAGCGAGATCTCCCAGAAGCGAGGACAGATACCTGTAAAAAACAGGTGCCCGCTCCCCCCACCCCGAAAGGTGCCAAATGTGGCAGGAGAGGGGGGAAGGAAGCAAGCAAGCGGAGCTTCCCCTTTTGGGTGGAGCTCTGCTTTAACCTACCCTGTGGGATGCCATGCAGTGATCCCTGTACTGCATGCATGTAGACAGGAAGTGGCTGTAGCAGCTGTAATGGATCAGCAGTACTGAGATGCAGCAAAGCCCCCTGGGTTGAAAGCTACCCTCAGAAACCACATGTTATTGAGCTGATAATAAACTGTATGTAATATATTGCTTTAATATTAACATTTTCACCATCTCCTAAATGTTTATCATGTAGCAAATGACTACAGTTTATGTCTACCTTTTTATCCCTTAAAAGATCACTTTAAAAGAAGTCAGTAAAGAACAGGGATAAGCCGAACACCCCCCGGTTCGGATCGCAGCAGAACATGCGAACAGGCAAAAAATTTGTTCGAACACCGTTAAAGTCTATGGGACACGAACATGAATAATCAAAAGTGCTCATTTTAAATGCTTATATGCAAGTTATTGCCATAAAAAGTGTTTGGGGACCTGGGTCCTGCCCCAGGGGACATGTATCAATACAAAAAAAGTTTTAAAAACGGCTGTTTTTTTCGGGAGCAGTGATTTTAATAATCCTTAAAGTGAAACAATAAAAGTGAAATATTCCTTTAAATTTCGTACCTGTGGGGTGTCTATAGTATGCCTGTAAAGTGGCCCATTTTTCCCGTGTTTAGAATAGTCCCTACACAAAATGACATTTTTAAAAGGAAAAAAATTCATTTTAAACTATTCGTGGCTATAATGAATTGTCAGTCCTGGCAATACAGATAAAATAAGTCATTGAAAAAATGGCATGGGATCCCCCCAGTCCATTGCCAGGCCCTTTGGGCCTGGTATTAATATTAAGCGGAACCCCAACTGAAATTTTAAAAAAAATGCGTGTGGTCCCCCAAATTCCATGCCAGGCTCTTCAGGTCTGGTATGGATATTAAGGGGGAACCCCACACCAAAATTTAAAAAAAAAAATGGCATGGAGGTCCCCCTCAAAATCCATACTCTCGTATGGATTTTAAGGGAACCCTGTGCCAACATTTTTTAAAAAATAGCATGGGGTCCCCCCAAAAATCCATACCAGACCCTTATCTGAGCACGCAACCTGGCAGGCTGCAGCAAAAGAGGGGGGCTGAGAGAATGCCCCCTCTCCTGAACTGTACCAGACCACATGCTCTGAACATGGGGTGGGTGCTTTGGGGTAGCCCCCCAAAGCACCTTGTCCCCATGTTGATGGGGAAAGGGCCTCATCCCCACAACCCTTGTCCCACGAAGTCCATTCATCTTCTCTCGCTCCGCCAACGGTCCGAAAAAGAAAAAACAAAGCCGTAACCGACCCGCCTCCATGGGAGGCACCCACCATATGACATGTCTTCGTATTGACACTTGATAAGCCCCCTGCCCACAGACCCAAACAACCACTGGGCAAGGGTTGTGGGGATGAGGCCCTTGTTCCCATCAACATGGGGATGAGGTGTTTTGGGGGGCTACCCCAAAGCACCATCCCCATGTTGAGGGCATGTGGCCTGGTACGGTTCAGGAGAAGGGGCGTGCCCTCATCCCCGCCTCTTTTCCTGCGGCCTACCAGGTTGCGTGCTCGGATAAGGGTCTGGTATGGATTCTTGGGAGGACCCCCACGCCATTTTTTTTTTCATTTTTGGCGCGGGGTTCCCCTTAAAATTCATACCAGACCCTAAGGGTCTGGTATAGATTTTGAGGGGGACCCAGACGCCTTTTTTTTTACAATCTTGGCATGGGGTTCCCCTTAATATCCATACCAGACCTGAAGATCCTGGTATGGAATTGGGGGGACTCACTTTTATTGTTTCACTTTAAACCTTATTAAAATCACTGCTCCTGAAAAAACGGCAGGTTTTTTTTGCATTGATACATGTCCCCTAGGGCAGGACCCAGGTCCCCAAACACTTTTATGACAATACCATGCATATTATGCCGCGTACACACGAGCGGACTTTTCAACGGACTAGGTCCGACGGTCTTTTTATATCTGGTTTTCAGTGTGTGTTGGTCAGTTGCTCGTTCCTGATCTTCAGGTCGCTCTTCATAGGCCTTGCTGTTCTTCAGTTTGTTTAAGTTTGTTTGACCAGCCGACCGTTTTGAAGTCATGGTGCATGGATGTACTCGTTCTCGAGTTCGTGCTGTGTGGGGGCTTGGTGTTGAGGTTCATACTTTGACCCGAGCCCAGTCCATGAACAGGGTGAGGAGGAGTTCATGGATGAAGAATTGGCTTCGCCAGCATGACCAATTCTCACACATGCTTTTGCTCCATGAGATCCATGAGAATAATCCTGAAGATTTCAGGAATTATCTCAGGATGACGGACCCCGTTTTTCAACGTCTGCTGGCTATGCTGACCCCTTATATCAGCAGGCAGGATACCTGCCTCCGGCAAGCCATCACTGCGGAGCAGAGGCTAGTTGCCACGTTACGTTACTTGGCAACTGGTTAAGTTCCTGACAGGCATCTCCCCCTCATTATCCCAGAGACCTGTTCTGCCATTATTCAGGTCCTGCAGAAGGACTATACATTATATGTATTTAATGTTTGCTATTGTATTGTATTAATTTCATCATTACCTAATTACCATGATTGGAATATGCTGTGAATGTCCCCTTTATCTTCATGCATGCATGTTTTTATTTTTTGAAATCCTTTTTTGGCCTACATGCATATTTGCCTTCACTAACCTTGTCGGCATGCAGTCCTGGGCCCATATACACCTATAGCCTAGTCCCTTTAACAATGTATATTGTCAGCTCCATTGTACTGCTTTACCCTCCCCCACCCCCTCAAATGTCTCCAAATGTAATGTGTGGCCTTCAACTAAATTTGAACCCTCCCCCACCCCCTCAAGTGTCTCCAAATGTAATGTGTGGTCTTCAACTAAATTAGAATCCTCCATCACCCCCCCCCATACAATTTGATCAATGGGCCATCAGAGGGGGTGAGGAAAATTAAAAGGGGGCCTTATATTTTAGATTTTTTAAAATACTACTTCTAAAAAATGTTATACTGCTGTTGTGCAAGAATGTTTTTGTGTAATCTGCTTGCAAAGTTATGTTTAAAAGTACTTATATATCTTTTTTTATTGTTTCACTCCACAGTTTCCTTCCATGCCACAGGAATGGCAGACTGTGGCCTCCCAGTTCGCTGACCTTTGGGTCTTTACCAACTGTGTAGGGGCGATCGATGGGAAACATGTTTCCTTTAGTTAATAAGGCCCTTTGTCAGTGTAAATACAAAATTAATTCCTAAAGTGGTACTGAGTATTGAAAGAAGAAGCCACACACATTGTTGTTATTTACATTTTTTAATGTGCGCACATTCAAACATGTGCATTTTTTTAAAACGCCATTTCAATTTTAATTTATTTTTCATGTTTTTTACTTTTTTACTCAATATCATTTTTTATGTTTTTTTTTTTGGGTAACTATATTCAACATTGTTTTGGGGGTATTTTCTGAATAATTTGTGAAATATTTTTCTTTTATAAAATTTTTTTGGTTAAAACAGGGTTTTTTCACACACACAAAAAACAACAACTCTGGAACTTCCAAAGTTCAACGTGTAATAAAATGTGCTGGTGATGTAACCAATGTAAAAGCCACATTTTGCAGATGCACACAAATTGGGAGTCCAAATGGGTAATGTCAACATGTGCTATCTCCCATCATGGGGGATCAATGGACGTGTTTTGTGGGTGCAATCCCTTCCTCTCACAAACTAGCATTATGAGTAGGGATGAGCTTCGAGTTCGAGTCGAACTCATGTTCTACTCGAACATTGGCTGTTCGCAAGTTCGCCGAACAGCGAACAATTTGGGGTGTTCGCGGCAAATTCGAATGCCACGGAACACCCTTTAAAAGTCTATGGGAGAAATCAAAAGTGCTCATTTTAAAGGCTTATATGCAAGTTATTGTCATAAAAAGTGTTTGGGGACCTGGGTCCTGCCCCAGGGGACATGGATCAATGCAAAAAAAAGTTTTAAAAACGGACGTTTTTTCAGGAGCAGTGATTTTATTAATGCTTAAAGTCAAACAATAAAAGTGTAATATCCCTTTAAATTTCGTACCTGGGGGGGTGTCTATAGTATTCCTGTAAAGGGGCGCATGTTTCCTGTGTTTAGAACAGTCTGACAGCAAAATGACATTTTGAAGAAAAAAACACATTTAAAACTACCCGCGGCTATTGCATTGCCGACAATACACATAGAAGTTCATTGATAAAAACGGCATGGGAATTCCCCACAGGGCAACCCCGAACCAAAATAAAATTAAAAAAAAAATGATGTGGGGGTCCCCCTAAATTCCATACAAGGCCCTTCAGGTCTGGTATGGATTTTAAGGGGAACCCCGCGCCAAAAAAAAAAAAAAACGGCGTGGGGTCCCCCCAAAAATCCATACCAGACCCTTATCCGAGCACGCAACCTGGCAGGCCGCAGGAAAAGAGGGGGGGACGAGAGTGCGCCCCCCCCTCCTGAACTGTACCAGGCCACATGCCCTCAACATTGGGAGGGTGCTTTGGGGTAGCCCCCCAAAACACCTTGTCCCCATGTTGATGAAGACAAGGGCCTCATCCCCACAACCCTGGCCGGGTGACTTGACGGTGACTTGACGGGACTTCCCTGTGACGTCACGGGGAATGCCACAGGGAAGTCCCGTCATGTCCCGTGCGTCAGAGGGGGGCGGGGTCACCGGGTGGTCCCGCCCCCCGTTATTTAAGAACCGTCAGACGAAGAGACGCCGTCACACAGCGGGAGCCTCCCACCATGGCTGCGGAGCGGGAAACTATACATTATATGTATTTAATGTTTGCTATTGTATTGTATTAATTTCATCATTACCTAAATACCATGATTGGAATATGCTGTGAATGTCCCCTTTATCTTCATGCATGCATGTTTTTATTTTTTGAAATCCTTTTTTGGCCTACATGCATATTTGCCTTCACTAACCTTGTCGGCATGCAGTCCTGGGCCCATATACACCTATAGCCTAGTCCCTTTAACAATGTATATTGTCAGCTCCATTGTACTGCTTTACCCTCCCCCACCCCCTCAAATGTCTCCAAATGTAATGTGTGGTCTTCAACTAAATTAGAATCCTCCATCACCCCCCCCCATACAATTTGATCAATGGGCCATCAGAGGGGGTGAGGAAAAAGAAAAAAGAAAAAAGAAAAAAGAAAAAAGAAAAAAGAAAAAAGAAAGAAGAAAGAAGAAAGAAGAAAGAAGAAAGAAGAAAGAAGAAAGAAGAAAGAAGAAAGAAGAAAGAAGAAAGAAGAAAGAAGAAAGAAGAAAGAAGAAAGAAGAAAGAAGAAGGAAGAAGAAGGTCAAAAACTGTCTCTTGTCATTTTTGACAGTTTTTTAGTGAAATGGTAGGGGTAAGTACCCCCTTACCATTTCACACAGGGGGGGGGGCCGGGATCTGGGGGTCCCCTTGTTAAAGGGGGCTTCCAGATTCCGATAAGCCCCCCGCCCGCAGACCCCCACAACCACCGGCCAGGGTTGTGGGGATGAGGCCCTTGTCTTCATCAACATGGGGACAAGGTGTTTTGGGGGGCTACCCCAAAGCACCCTCCCAATGTTGAGGGCATGTGGCCTGGTACGGTTCAGGAGGGGGTGGGGGCCGCACTCTCGTCCCCCCCTCTTTTCCTGCGGCCTGCCAGGTTGCGTGCTCGGATAAGGGTCTGGTATGGATTTTTGGGGGGACCCCACGCCTTTTTTTTTTTTTTTTTTTTGGCGCGGGGTTCCCCTAAAAATCCATACCAGACCTGAAGAGTCTGGTATGGAATTTAGGGGGAACCCCACGTCAATTTTTTTTTTTAATTTTGGCTGGGGTTCCCCTTAATATCCATACCAGACCTGAAGGACCTTGTATGGAATTTAGGGGGACTCTCACATCATTTTTTTTTTTTAATTTTGGTTCGGGGTTGCCCTGTGGGGAATTCCCATGCCGTTTTTATCAATGAACTTCTATGTGTATTGTCGGCAATGCAATAGCCGCGGTAGTTTTAAATGTGTTTTTTCCTTCAAAATGTCATTTTGCTGTCAGACTGTTCTAAACACGGGAAACATGCGCCCCTTTACAGGCATACTATAGACACCCCCCAGGTACGAAATTTAAAGGGATATTACACTTTTATTGTTTGACTTTAAGCATTATTAAAATCACTGCTCCTGAAAAAACGGCCGTTTTTAAAACTTTTTTTTGCATTGATTCATGTCCCCTGGGCAGGACCCAGGTCCCCAAACACTTTTAATGACAATAACTTGCATATTAGCCTTTAAAATTAGCACTTTTGATTATTCATGTTCGTGTCCCATAGACTTTAACGGTGTTCGCGTGTTTGAACGAATTTTTTTCCTGTTCGCATGTTCTGGTGCGAACCGAACAGGGGGGTGTTCGGCTCATCTCTGATTATGAGGAAGGGGTTGCAAACACAAAACGCGTACATTGAGATCCCCTGATGGTAGATAGATAGCACATGTTGACACACCGTGTGAATCTGCTAAATTTGGCTTTTACTATTTTACAACTAGAAAAACATAACAATGTTCACATTTCAAACTGAAATGAAGAACATGATTGATGTTTTAGGGAAAAAGTGATTATATTCTCCCTAAAACATCAATCATGTACTTCATTTCCTGTTGCGTGCTGTCCAGCCGATATTTAAGGCTGTCTAGTTGATTGCGCATTGCATCAATGTGGCCATTCCAGACCATTATCTGCCCAATAAGTCTTTGTGCACTGTCTGTGCTAAATGTGTCTGCCGCTTGGCCTTCCACAACCAGAACATCACCTAAAATTTGAGGAAAAATATGTATTTAGAAATATGCAGGCATAAATAGATTACCTTGAGCTGGATTGTCAGACACTCACCTGGTGCAGTGCAAATATCGCCCACTTCCTCCACCTCTCCTTCCTCAAGATCCTCAGGTGGGTTTGGGCTTCGGCTTGGGCTAATTACCCAATCAGGCTGGTGAGTTTTGGGGGTGCTGGGATCCTCTGACTGTTGTCTGAGTCTTTTCTCCCCTATGAGAATTAAAAAAAAGGTATACTTAGCACACTGATATTAGAGTACAGAAAAAGGAATATGAAACCTTGCTTAGAAGTGGTGTACAATTGTCTGTTTGTGAAAAGATGCAATTTTAAGACATGATTACAATTCCCTTTTAATCTAACTGCAATACTTACCTTTTTTGGCCAAGTTTCACAGATGGAGACACATCAAGTATCCCCTGGAGCCCCTGTGTGGATTATCCTAAAAAAAAAATTCTCTGGTGTCCCACAGTACACTAGTACTCCTGAGTGCAGATGTGGAAACAGCTGCTGCATCCTGTCCTTACATTACACTGAATCGTTTTTTCAAAGCATTCCAGTTTCAAACACATCTACACAACAATATCCTAAACTTCTCTTAATAAGACAAATTATCAAGACCAAAATGTAGGTAGAGCCCTGTACCATCGTATTTCTTGGCAAACGAACGACATTTAGTGAGAATCATATGTATTTTCAAAAGAACAATATTTACGAATGATCGCATAGTTCAATAAACGAAAAGCATATATGGATCAGCAAGTTAAGTATCTCAATAAGAACACACGACAAGTACTTACTTTTTTTAAACACCTTCTTGATTCTGCGATATTGTTCTGGCTCTCTCGTTTTTAGGTCAGACCAGCGCTTTCTCAATTGTTCTTTAGCCCGTCGTACCCCAAATTGCTGCTCCAGAGAGGTGACAACTGAGGACATTATTTTGTCCTTCCGCAAATTGGGTATGGTGTACAGGCCATTTTTGCCATCATAGTCCTCCCTCCTCAATATGGCCACAATCTCCATCATTTCTTCAAAGGCCATGTTGGTGGCCTTATATCTCCTCCTGGATCTGGATGTTTGGGGTTCCGGGCTTTCCTCCGCGCTAGTTCCTGAGAATGTCTCCGCCATCTTTAACTATATACTCCCAATGCGCAACGAAGAAAGAAGGGACGGGGAAACTTTGTCATAAAGAACATCAGGGGCGGGCGATGCAGGCGGAGCATGACACATGCGGAGTGTATATAAAGCTAGTGCGCTGGCCTACGTATGTCCGAATGGAAGTAGCGAGCGTCATAAACGAAGCTAAGATTTAAACGTGTTTGTGCGCCCTATATTGGGATAAAGATAATACTGGGAGTTTGGACTGACATTACTATTTTTCTCTTGTGTATTGTATTTCAGAAAAAATGAATCCCTTTAAGCAGGAAGATTTTTTGAGTCATTTTATTGACTTATTCGTAGCTAACCGAAACCTGTGGGAGGTCAAGCACCCCTTGTATTTCAATAAGCAAGCAAGGCAGGCAACACTGGGGATACTTCTGGAGTTTGTAAAGACTCGAGTCCCCCAGGCAGACATTAGGTTAGTGGACAATAAAATTGGGATCTTGCAGAATATGTGCAGGTGGCAGCACAAGAAGATACAGGAGTCCCTCAAATCAGGAGCAGCAGCAGACAAGGTTTATGTCCCCAAGTTGTGGTACTACCCAAAACTGCATTTTTTGGATGACCAGTAGGGATGAGCTTCGAGTTCGAGTCGAACTCATGTTCGACTCGAACATCGGCTGTTCGCCAAACAGCGAACAATTTGGGGTGTTCGCGGCAAATTCGAAAGTCGCGGGACACCCTTTAAAAGTCTATTGGAGAAATCAAAAGTGCTAATTTTAAAGGCTTATATGCATGGTATTGTCAAAAAAAGTGTTTGGGGACCTGGGTCCTGCCCCAGGGGACATGTATCAATGCAAAAAAAGTTTTAAAAACGGCCGTTTTTTCGGGAGCAGTGATTTTAAAAATGCTTAAAGTCAAACAATAAAAGTGTAATATTCCTTTAAATTTCGTACCTGGGGGCTGTCTATAGTATGCCTGTGAAGGGGCTCATGTTTCCCGTGTTTAGAACAGTCTGACAGCAAAATGACATTTCAAAGGAAAAAATGGCATTTAAAACTACTCGCGGCTATTAATGAATTGTCAGTCCGACAATACACATAAAAGTTCATTGATAAAAACTGAATAGGATTTCCCCACAGGGGAACCCCGAACCAGAATTAAAAAAAAAAACTGGAGTGGGGGTCCCCCTAAATTCCATACCAGGCCCTTCAGGTCTGGTATGGGTATTAAAGGGGAACCCCATGCCAAAATTAAAAAAAAAAAAAAAGACGTAGGGGTCCTCCTCAAAAATTAATACCAGACCCTTCAGGTCTGGTATAGATTTTAAAGGGGAACCCCGCGCCAAATTTAAAAAAAAAATTGGCGTGGGGTCTTCACAAAAATCCATACCAGACCCTTATCCGAGCACGCAACCTGGCAGGCCACAGGAAAAGAGGGGGGGACAAGAGAGCACCCCCACCTCCTGAACCGTACCAGGCCACATGCCCTCAACATTGGGAGGGTGCTTTGGGGTAGCTCACCAAAGCACCTTGTCCCGGTGTTGATGAGGACAAGGGCCTCATCCCCACAACCCTTGGCCGGTGGTTGTGAAGGTGTACGGGCTGGGGGCTTATTGGAATCTGGAAGCCCCCTTTAACAAGGGGACCCCCAGATCCCAGCCCCCCCTGTGTGAAATGGTAAGGGGGTACCCTACCATTTCCCAAAAAAACTGTCAAAAATGTTAAAAATGACAAGAGACAGTTTTTGACAATTCCTTTATTTAAAGTCTTCTTTTTTCCACCTTCTATCTTCTTTCTTCTATCTTCTTTCTTCTATCTTCTATCTTCCTTCAGTTTCTTCCTCCATCTTCTTCTTTCTCCGATCCTCTGCTTCTTTCTCCGATGTTCTCGTCCGGCATCTCCCTCAGCGGCATCTTCTCTTCATCTTCTTCTCGGGCCGCTCCGCATCCATGATTGGATGGGAGGCTCCCGCTGTGTAACGCTTCTCTCTTCATCTTCTTGTCTTCATCTTCATCTTCTTGTCTTCATCTTCTTGTCTTCATCTTCTTGTCTTCATCTTCTTGTCTTCATCTTCTTGTCTTCATCTTCTTGTCTTCATCTTCTTGTCTTCATCTTCTTGTCTTCATCTTCTTGTCTTCATCTTCTTTTCGGGCTGATCCGCATCCATGATTGGATGGGAGACTCCCGCTGTGTGACACTTCTCGTCTTCTGACTGTTCTTAAAAAACGGAGGGCGGGGCCACCCGTGACCCATCCCCCTCTGACACACGGGACTTGACGGGGACTTCCCTGTGGCATTCCCTGTGATGTCAGAGGGGGGCGGGGTCACACAGTGGGAGCCTCTTATCCAATCATGGATGCGGAGCGGCCCAACAAGAAGATGAAGAGAAAAAGATGGAGAAAAAGATGGAGAGAAAGATGGAGACAAAAAGATGGAGAAAAAGATGAAGACAAAAAGATGAAGACAAGAAGATGAAGAGAAAAAGATGAAGAGAAAAAGATGAAGAGAAAAAGATGAAGAGAAAAAGATGAAGAGAAAAAGATGAAGAGCGAAGCGTCACACAGCAGGAGCCTCCCATCCAATCATGGATGCGGAGTGGCTTGAAAAGAAGATGAAGAGAAGAAGATGAAGAGAAGAAGATGCCAGATGAGAACACCGGAGAAAGAAGCAGAGGATCGGAGGAAGAAGAAGATGGAGGAAGAAACTGAAGGAAGATAGAAGAAAGAAGATAGAAGATGGAAAAAAGAAGACTTTAAATAAAGAAATTGTCAAAAACTGTCTCTTGTAATTTTTGACAGTTTTTTTGTGAAATGGTAAGGGGAATTTTGTACCCCCTTACCATTTCACACAGGGGGGGGGGCGGAATCTTAGGGGTCCCCTTGTTAAAGGGGGCTTCCAGATTCCGATAAGCCCCCACCCACAGACCCCCACAACCACCAGCCAAGGGTTGTGGGGATGAGGCCCTTGTCCTCATCAACATGGGGACAAGGTGCTTTGGTGGGCTACCCCAAAGCACCCTCCCAATGTTGAGAGCATGTGGCCTGGTACGGTTCAGGAGGGGGGGCGCTCTCTCATCACCCCCCTCATTTCCTGCGGCCTGCCAGGTTGCTTGCTCGGATAAGGGTCTGGTATAGATTTTTGGGGGGACCACACGCCAATTTTTTAAAAATTTTGGTGCGGGGTTCCCCTTAAAATCCATACCAGACCTGAAGGGCCTGATATGGAATTTAGGTGGACTCCCACGCCAGTTTTTTTTTTAAATTTTGGTTCGGGGTTCCCCTGTGGGGAAATCCCATGCAGTTTTTATCAATGAACTTTTATGTGTATTGTCGGACCGGCAATTCATTAATAGCCGCAAGTAGTTTTAAAGCGGGGGTTCACCCACACCGCCAAAAAAAAAAAAAAATATTAAAAGCCAGCAGCTACAAATACTGCAGCTGCTGACTTTTAATACCTGGCCACTTACCTGTCCCAGGGTCCAGCGATGTCGGCAGGGGACGCCGAGAACCCGCTCGGTTCTCGGCAGCTGCTGCCGCCATCCTAGGTGAGGGAATCAGGAAGTGAATTGTTGCGGCTTCACTTCCTGGTTCCCTACTGCGCATGCGCGAGTCGCGCTGCGCATCCCTAGTGGTCCCCGCTCTCTCCTGGGAGCTGTGTGTTCCCAGCAGACAGCGCAGTCGGGACGGGAAGAGGCATAGACTCCCATGGGACTCTATGCCGGAAGTGGGTGCAAATACCTGTCTTAGACAGGTATCTGCACCCCCCCCCCCCCCCTGAAAGGTGCCAAATGTGACACCGGAGGGTTCCGAAAAGCGGAAGTTCCATTTTTGTGTGGAACTCCACTTTATACTACTTTTGAAATGTCATTTTGCTGTCAGACTGTTCTAAACATGCGCCCCTTTACAGGCATACTATAGACACCCCCCAGGTACAAAATTTAAAGGGATATTACACTTTTATTGTTTGACTTTAAGCATTATTAAAATCACTGCTCCCGAAAAAACGTCCATTTTTAAAACTTTTTTTTGCATTGATACATGTGCCCTGGAGCAGAACCAGGGTCCCCAAACCCTTTTTAGGACAATACCATGCAAATTAGCCTTTAAAATGAGCACTTTTGATTTCGAACGTTCGAGTCCCATAGGCTTCAATGGGGTTCTAACGTTCGTGTGAAGTTTAGGCCTGTTCGCAAGTTCTGGTGCAAACCGAACCGGGGGTGTTCGGCTCATCGCTAATGGCCAGACAGAAGCCAGGCAATCACTTTCGACCCTTCCCTCCACCCCAGCTGAGGCGTCCCAACAAAGAACAGGGCCCTTTCATCTTTGAAGAAGTGGATGCGCCCAGCGGGAGCCAGGTATACTTTTTGTTTTGTAATTGATTGTCCGAATCTTAATGATGTTAACTAAAATGTTTGATTTGCTTACAAATCAATGATTTCATCACAAATATTATTATGTATACATATCACTAGACAGTAGTGCCCAAAAATGTTGTTCAAATATTGGTGAACAGCTAGAAAAATGGTGGGGTCGAAATGATAGCCTTTTCTATTGGTTTAAAATTAAATTTGCAAGTCATGAGCTGAAAATTGTGTGTGATTGATGAAGCCAAAAATACAACTATGTCCCTTTTTTATACACAGGATGAGCTCAGCCAGGAGGAGGCCGTGCCCAGTGGTAGAGAGGACGAGGCTGTGCCCAGTGGCAGGCAGGAGGTGGCTGGGTCCAGTAGGAGCCTCACAGAATGCCAGGTGCCTCCCCTCCGCCTTCCAACCAATAGGCCTAGGAAGATGACCAGAATAGAGGAGCAATCACTTGCCCTCATTCAGGAAGCAACCAAAATCATCAGTGACCCCCGCAATGCTGAAGAGGCCTATAGTACATATTTGGCCACCAGGTTGATGGAACTGGAGAAGGACCAACGCCTCTTCTGTGAGGGGCTTTTTTCTGAGGCCCTTCAGAAGGGGTTGTGGGGCCAGCTTACTAAAACAAGCCATATTTATAATGAAGCCCCTACTCCTCCTCCTCCTGCCACAAGTACACCACCAGAGGCACAGCCTCTAAGGAAGGCTGCAGAGAAGCGTGGAGGGAAGGCTGCAGGGCAGCGTGGAGTGAAGGCTCTACGGAAGAGTCGAAAATGATTGCCTGGCTTCAGTCTGGTCTGACAGAAGACGCAGATCGTGCTCCCTATTATATGGACTCTGCAAGATCCCAAATTTGTTTTCCAATGACTTGATGTGTGCCCTGGTGGACAAAAGGATTCACAAATTCCAAAAGTGTCTCCAGTGTTGCCTTCCTCTTTTTTTTGTTAACCAGAATAAATGGCTATTTTCTTTACACAAAAAAAATGTATATGTGTTTTTATTCCAAAAGGACAGTTTGTTTGTGAGTAGGCAGGTACATGTCTAAAAGACTATGGGGGTTATTTACAAAAGGCAAATTCATTTCGCAATACAAGTGCAAACTACAAGTGCAAAGTGCACTTGAAATTGCACTGCAAGTGCACTTGTTGGAAGTGCAGTCACTGCAAATCTGAGAGGAAGATCTGAAATGAGGGGAAGCTCTGCTGATTTTATTATCCAATCATGTGCAAGCTAAAATGCTGTTTTTTTTTTTGTTTCCTTGCATGTGCCCCTCGGATCCACAGCGACTGCACTTCCAAGTGCTCTTTCAGTGCAATTTCAAGTGCACTTTTGCATTTGTAGTGCTAAATGAATTTGCCTTTTGTCAAATTAACAAGGTACACCAACCTCATTAAGGTTCATAAAAAATACAAGATAATAATATTATTGTGGTAACTTGAAAATACAAAAAAAATTTAAAAAATGGAAATCACGAGAATTTTTTAAAATTTAACAAATTGGAAAATATATATAGTTGAAATATAGAATTCTAAAAGAGGAGTCTAAAAAAGAATTGTAAACATTATTTATGCAGATCTGGCTTTTAAAAACTAGAATATTAGTCATGACATGAGGATAAATAATGAAGAAAGAAGTTTGTGAGAACTCTGTGTGAATATAAGCAGCAAAACAACTTCATTCTTCTAGCATTATAAAGAAAAAAAGAATGCGCTGTATTAAAAGATCACTGAATTAGCAGCGTTAGGAATGTGCTAGCTTCAATATGAAAGGTTAGTTTTTACCAGACCAAGCGCTTCCGTCTTGTACTTGCTTCAGAGCATGCGTCATTTTTGGTCCGTCTGACTTGCACACAGACGAACGGTTTGCATGCTAGAAAGCCGAGTCCATCAGACAGATTTGAAACATGTTTTACTTATTCCCGCTGGAGCCCACACACGATCGAATTGTCCGATGGAGTCCGGTCCGCCAGACCAAGTCTACCAGAAAGTCTGCTCTTGTGTATGTGGCATTAACCTTTAAAATTAGCACTTTTTATTTCTCCCATAGACTTTTAAAGGGTGTTCCGCGACTTTCAAATTTGCCGTAAACACCCCAAATTGTTCGCTATTCGGCGAACAGGCGAACACCCGATGTTCGAGTCGAACATACATTCGACTCAAACATCGGGCTCATCCCTAGTAAAGAGGAAACATGTTGAGATACGAATGGGTGTAAACCGGAATTGACTTAGCGGAGGTGACATGACTGGAAGTGATGTCAGACTAGTTGCCGAGCGTGGTGGTGAGATCCCAGAGGCTTTCTGAGTGCACTGTCATAAGAATTTGTCTGGTCTGAATTTGCCTCATTTATGTAGAAGTATAGTGTTTTGGATTTTATTACATTAGAAGCGTTTTTTTTTTCAGAAGGAAAGGTGCCTGTTGAGGACAAGTAAATCTGGTCTGGATGCTGTTCTAAAGGGTTTTTTGCTACACTCGAAATATGAGAGGAAATATGATCTGGTCACACTGGATTGGGGTGATTGGTGATAGTCACCAAAGGAGCTACTGGTGGTGTATGCAATGTGGAAAAAAGACACAAAAGTGGACTGTGTCAGCTATATTATTTCAAGTTTCTTTGGGACTGAGCACATTTGAACTTTTTCACTTTATATTTATGTAAAAAATAAAATGTTGCTTTTTGTTTGTTTTTTTTTCATTTTGAGCACATTTTGATTATTGGTTAACTATTTGCCACCCGCCCCGCCGTCAAATGATGGAGGGGGGGGGGTGCGGCTCTCGTTCTGGGACTCCTTCATATGACGGCGTCCCAAAATGGTGCTCTCGTGCACCCACGGGGGCGCGCACAGTGAGGTGATCGCGTCTGCGCCGTGTTGCTAGGACACGCCGCAAATCCAATCTCTGTAAAGAGCCATGTCCGTGGCTCTTTAACCATGTGATTGGCTGTGTCCAATCACAGCCGGTCACATGTAAACACGGAGATGCTGGTAATCTGCGCTCCTCGCCTCACACTAACAGAGTGTGTGGTGAGGAGAGCCGATCAGCGGCATCTCCTCACAGGAGACATCTACACATGTAATCAGGGCACTGATCATCAGTGCCCTGATTACAATAGCGACACCAGTGCCACAAATCAGTACCCACCACTGCCAGCAATCAGTGCCCACCACTGCCACCAATCAGTGCCCATTAGTAATGCCAGTCCATCTGGCTATCAGTCCCACCTATCAGTGTTGCCCATCAATGCCCATCACTGCTGTCCATCAATGCCATCAGTGTCCCCCATCAGTGCCACCCATCAATGCCCATCAGTGCCACCTATCCATGCTCATCAGTGCCACATATCAGTCCTACCTATCAGTGCCCATAAGTGTGGCATGTTAGGGTCTCCTCATCAGTGCCCATAAGTGCTGCCTCATCAGTGCCCATAAGTGCCACCTCATCAATGCCCACCAGTTCAGCCTATTTATGCCGCCTCATTAGCGCACATCAGTGAAGGAGAAAAATTACTTCATTACAAAATTTACTGACAGAAACGAAGTACATTTTTTTTAACATTTTTTTGGGCTTTTTTATTTTTAGTAAACAATAAAAAAAACCCAGAAGTGATTAAATACCACCAAAAGAAAGCTTTATTTGTGGGAAGAAAATGATAAAAAATTTCATCTGGGTACAGTGTGGCATGACTCTGCAATTGTCATTCAAAGTGCGACAGTGCTGAAAGCTGAAAAATGGCCTGGACAGGAAGGGGGTGTAAGTGCCCTGTAGGCAAGTGGTTAATCACTAGTGATTTGAGCACCTATGTTTAATTTCTTTATGACATTTATTTAAAGAGAGGTTAAAGAGGAACTACAGTCTGCTCACATAATTTTTAATAAAAACATCTTTGCCATTCTGAAGCTTCCCTCCAACCACTTTGCATATTATTTTATATATACTGTGATTCTGTACTTGCCAAATATGCCACAGAAATCTCCCTCCACTGAGTCTGGCTGCAACCATTTTAACTGTGGGCAGCTGAAGTTGCTGCATGCTCACTTACTGGATTTACACAGACACGCAGAGGCACACTTCCAGCTCTCTGAACCCTGCAGCTCTCATTGACCCTCTTATGACTTATCTCCAGGGCTGGACTGGGACAAAAATTTGGCCCTGGACTTTATCCAGACTGGCCCACTTTGACAGGTTTCTCCTATGCCGGCCGGACAAACCCCCCCCCTCACTAGCCATTCTACATTATTTCTCTTACAGGCAGTACCACTGGGGAAGCTAGACATTATTTCATCCGGGGCAAAGAATCAGTTTGGTGCCCCCACATCCCAATGGCACAAGATTAGGCAGGAAAGTGAGAAACTCCCAGGCCATTGCTGTTAAGTCAGCTGTCTTTCCCCTCCCCCATGATCCTTCTGGCCCCCCCATGCTCCTCTCTTCCCCTCCATGCTTCTCCTCTATCCCCCCCATGCTGCTCTGGTCCCCCATGTGCTCTGCTGGTCCCCTGCATGCTCCTCTGTCCCCCCCCCATGCTGCTCTGGTCCCCCATGTGCTCCTCTAGTCCCCCATGTGCTCCTCTAGTCCCCCATGTGCTCCTCTAGTCCCCCTCCATGCTTCTCTGGTGCCCCCCATGCTGCTTTGGTCCCCCATGTGCTCTGCATGCTCCTCTGGTCCCCCATGTGCCCCTCTATTCCCCCAATGCTGCTTTGGTCCCCCATGCGCTCCGCTGTTCCCCCCATGTTTCTCTGGTCCCCCGCATGTTCCTCTCCTCCCCTCATGCTGCTCTTGTCCCCAATATGCTCCTCTCCCCCCCATGCTGCTCTGGTCCCCCATATGCTCCCCCCATGCTGCTCTGGTCCCCCATATGCTCCTCTCCCCCCTCATGCTGCTTTGGTCCCCTATATGCTCATATCTCCCCCCTCATGCTGCTCTGGTCCCCCATATGCTCCTCTCCCCCCATGCTGCTCTGGTCCCCCATATGCTCCTCCCCCCCCCATGCTCCTCTATTCCCCCCATGCTGCTCAGGTCCCCCATGTGCTTCGCTGGTCCCCCCATGCTCCTCTGGTCCCCCATGTGCTCTGCTGGTCCCCCGCATGCTCCTCTCCCTCCCAATGCTGCTCTGGTCCTCCATATGCTCCTCTCCCCCCATGCTGCTCTGGTCCCCCATATGCTCATCCCCCCCCTCATGCTGCTCTGGTCCCTTATGTGCTCCTCTCCCCCCTCATGCTGCTCTGGTCCCCATATGCTCTTCTCCTCCCCATGCTGCTCTAGTCCCCTGTGCTCCGCTGCATATGTGTATATGTCATTGCAGAGCTTTTTTTTTTTAGCAGGAACTAGGAGGAACTCAGTTCCACCACCTCTGGCTCAGGTCTTCTGCTCCCTGCTCACCACTATCACTTGGTAACACTGAAGTCCAGCTTCTGCATTTACAAGTGATAGATTATCTCCCAGTAGCTCCCACAGGTCAGAACTCTTGCGCAGATTCCACTGAGTGCCGGACAGGGACAAGGGAGATACAGAACAGGTGCCCAGGGTTCAGTGCAGTCATGGGCTGGAGAGGGTGCGTGGTAGGCTGCACCCTCTGTGGTCTCCATTTTTTCCCTGGTGACCAGTTGTTGATGCTCCTACTGCATAATCTCCCTTGCAAGTGACTGTAGTATAATATAGTATGCTGGGAGGTACTACAGCTGGATAGGTGTTTCAGCCTAATATTGCAACAAAGGTAAGATATATGACAGATAGTGGAGCTTTCAAGGAGGGGGGAGAAAATGAGGGCAGTGGAGGGAGGGGGTTGTATGCAGAGGGAAGACATACTATTTTATGCCATTTGGCAGGTATGTGAGTATGGCGGGCATGGTTGAGTTCCTGCACCTATTCTCTGAGAAAAAAGCCCTGTGTCATTGTATATCCCTGTATGTTGTGATCGTTCAGGTGCTTATCTAATAGTTTCTTGAAACTATCGATGCCCCTCGCTGAGACCACCGCCTGCCTGTGGAAGAGAAATCCATATCCTTGCCGCTCTTACAGTAAAGAACCCTCTAGGTAGTTTAAGGTTAAACCTCTTTTCTTATTGTAATGAGTGGCCACGAGTCTTGTTAAACGCCCTTCTATGAAAATTTTTTATCCCTATTGTGGGGTCACCAGTATGGTATTTGTATATTGAAATCATATCTCCTCTCAAGCGTCTCTTCTCCAGAGAGAATAAGTTCAGTGCTCGCAACCTTTCCTCATAACTAATATCATCCAGACCCTTTATTAGCTTTGTTGCCCTTCTTTGTACTCGCTCTATTTCCAGTACATCGTTCCTGCAGACTGGTGCCCAGAACTGGACAGCATACTCTAGGTGCGGCCAGACCAGAGTCTTGTAGAGTGGGAGAATAATTATCGTTTTGTCTCTGGAATTAATCCCCTTTTTAATGCTTGCCAATATTCTGTTTTCTTTGTTAGCAGCAGCTTGGCATTGCATGCCATTGCTGAGCCTATCATCTACTAGGACCCCCAGGTACTTTTCCATCCTAGATTCCCCCAGAGGTACCCCCCCCTCGTGTATAGATTGCTTTCATATTTTTGCCACCCAGATGCATTATTTTACATTTTTCTACATTGAACCTCATTTGCCATGTAGTTGCCCACCCCATTAATTTGTTCAGATCTTTTTGCAAGGTTTCCACATCCTGCAAAGAAGTTATTGCCCTGCTTAGCTTAGTATCGTCCGCAAATACAGAGATTGAACTGTTTACCCCATACTCCAGGTCATGTATGAACAAATTAACAGGGTTGGTCCCAGCACAGAACCCTGGGGAACCCCACTACCCACCCCTGACCATTGCGAGTACTCCCCATTTATCACCACCCTCTAAACTCACCCTTGTAGCCAGTTTTCAATCCATATACTCAATCCATATACTCACCCTATGTTCCATGCCAATGGACCATATTGTGTACAGTAAACGTTTATGGGGAACTGTGTCAAATGCTTTTGCAAAATCCAGATACACCATGTCTATGTGCCTTCCTTTATCTAGAACGATCCTTCATGAATCCATGTTGATTACTTCTAATGATACCGTTCTTATTACTAAAATCTTTTATATAGTCCCTTATCATCCCCTCCAAGAATTTACATACTATTGATGTTAGGCTAACTGGTCTGTAATTCCCAGGGATGTATTTTGGGCCCTTTTTAAATATTGGTCATAGATTGGCTTTTCTCCAATCAGCTGGTACCATTCCAGTCAGTAGACTGTCAGTAAAAAGTAGAAACAATGGTCTGGCAATTTCTTGTACCTTCGGGTGCAAGCCATCTGGTCCTGGTGATTTATTAATGTTAAGTTTCCCAAGTCAATTTTGAATTCTGTCCTCTGTTAACGATGGAGGTGCTTCCTGTGATGTGTCATGAGGATAAACACTGCAGTTTGGGTTATTGAAGCCCCCCGATTCCCTTGTGAAGACTGAGGAGAAGAATAAATTCAATACCTTCGCCATCTCCCCATCCTTTGTAACCAGATGTCCTTCCTCATTCTTTATGGGGCCAATATGGTCTGTCCTCTCTTTTTTACTGTTTACATACTTAAAGAATTTCTTGGGATTTTTTTTGCTCTCCTCTGCTATGTGTCTTTCATGTTCTATCTTAGCTGTCCTTATTGCACCCTTACATTTCTTGTTGCATTCTTTATAAAGTCTGAATGCTGATCATCCCTCAACCTTTTTTTTGAAGGCCTTCTCCTCTGCTTTTATATGCATTTTTACATTGGAGTTAAGCCATCCAGGACTTTTGTTCGCTCTTTTAAATGTATGGGATGCATTGGCTAATGCCCTTATAGGAAACCCATCTCTCCTTTGTGTTCTTTGTTCCTAAGATTTTATCCCAATTTATGCCTTCTAGTCTTCTATTGGCAGATATCATGTGTAATTTTTATTTTTTTAATGCACAAAAAAAATTGTGGAGAATAATATTTGGCTATGTGTTTTACTTCAAATGTCAATTTGGGAGTAGGGATGAGCCTGATGTTCGAGTTGAACGTAAGTTCGACTTGAACATCAGGTGTTCACCTGTTCGCCGAATAGCGAATAATTTGGGGTGTTCGCAGCAAATTCAAAACCAGCAGAACATCCTTTAAAAGTCTATGGGAGAAATCAAAAGTGCTAATTTTAAAAGCTTATATGCATGGTATTGTCATAAAAAGTGTTTGGGGACCTGGGTCCTGCCCCAAGGGACATGTATCAATGCAAAAAAAAGTTTTTAAAACTGCAGTTTTTTCGGGAGCAGTGATTTTAATAATGTGAAAACAATAAAAGTGAAATATTCCTTTACATTTCATACCTGGGGGGTGTCTATAGTATGCATGTAAAGTGGTGCATTTTTTCCCGTATTTAGAATAGTCCCTGCACAAAATTACATTTTGTGTCTTGTCATTTGTACAATTTCGACACTTTTTTTGTGAAATGGTAGGGGTACATTTGTACCCCGTTACCATTTCACCCACAGGGGAGGCCGGGATCTGGGGGTCCCCTTTTAAAAAGGAGGCTCCCAGATTCCAATAAGCCCCCTGTCCGCAGCCTCCCACAACCAATGGGCAATGGTTGTGGGGATGAGGCCCTTGTCCCCATCAACATGGGGACAAGGTGCTTTGGGGGGCTACCCCAAAGCACCTTCCCCATGTTGAGGGCATGTGGCCTGGTACGGTTCAGGAGGGGGAGCACGTTCTTGTCCCCCCTTTTTCCTGTGGCCTGCCAAGTTGCATGCTCGGATAAGGGTCTGGTATGGATTTTTGGTGGGACCCCCACGCCATTTTATTTTTAATTTGGCATGGGGTACCCCTTAATATCCATGCCAGACCTGAAGGGCCTGGTATGGAATTTGGGAGGACCCCCACACAATTTTTCTTTTTAATTTTGGTTCGGGGTTCCCCTTAATATTCATACCAGACCCATAGCGCCTGGTAATGGACTGGGGGGATCCAATGCCATTTTTTTCAATGACTTCTTTTATCTGTATTGCGGGGACCGAAAATTCATTATAGCCGTGAGTACTTTTAAATGACTTTTTTTCCTTTAGAAATGTCATTTTGTGCAGGGACTATTCTAAACACAGGAAAAATGCACCACTTTACAGGCATACTATAGACACCCCCCAGGTATGGAATTTAAAGAAATAGTTCACTTTTATTGTTTCACTTTAAGCATTATTAAAATCACTGCTCCCAAAAAAACGGCCGTTATTAAAACTTTTTTTTGCATTGATACTTGTCCCCTGGGGCAGGACCCAGGTCCCCGGTCCCCAAACACTTTTTATGACAATAACTTGCATATAAGCCTTTAAAATGAGCACTTTTGATTATTCATGTTTGTGCCTCATAGACTTTAACAGTGTTTGCGTGCTCAAACACATTTTTTGCCTGTTCGCATGTTCTGCTGCAAACCAAAAAGGGGGGTGTTCGGCTCATCCCCATTTGGGAGTAGGCAGTTACATTTTTAAAAAATACAATGTAAAATTAATAAGGGACACCAACATAGTTGTATCTTTGATTTTAAAAACTACGGGATAATAGTGTTGTGGTAACTTGCACCAAAAAAAAAAAAAAAACAACAAGCATAATAATATTATTCTTTATATCATTAGAAAAAAAAGCCTTTGAAAATTTGTTTGCAATAACACAATCAGTATCACCAGGAAAGCAGCTTCATTATTATCCCATTAAAAAGAAGAAGAGAACGTGCTCTGCATTTCGACATTTCATAATTTGCCACGTCATGAATGTTAATTCTCCATTATGAACGCTAGTTTACAAGACCTGCCGCTTCTGGCTCGTCCTTGCTTCTGAGCATGCGTGTTTTTACTTTGGACTTTTGTCCAATGGACTTGTGTACACACACTCAGAAAATCTGTAAACAAACATTTGTCCACGGAAAACTTTAAAGCCCGCCAACCAACATTTGTTTGTGGGAAATCCGACAATTGTCTGTTGTAGCGTACAAACGGTCGGATTTTCTGCCAACAGCCTGTCAACACACGTTTGTATGAGGCTTTACACTTTTTCTTCTAATGCTGTGTGCACACGATCAGGAATTCGGCCAGCAAAAGACCGATGAGAGCTTTTGGTCGGAAAATGCAACCGTGTGTATGCTCCATCGGACTTTTGCTGGCGGAATTCCCGCCAGCAAAAGATTGAGAGCAGGTTCTCAATTTTTCGGTCAGAAAAAGTTTCTATCCGAAAAAGCGTTCGTATATATGCAATTCCGACGCGCAAAAACTCGTGCAGATTCAAGTACGAGACAGAAGCGCTCGGTCTGGTAAAACTACCGTTCGTAGGCACATTTGTTACGCTGAAATTTTTTAAATAGTTTAATGCAGCACATTCTCTTCTTCTTTATAATGCTAGAAGAATGAAGTTGTTTTGCTGCTTATATTTACACAGAGTTCTCACAAACTTCTTTATTTATTATTTCTCGTGATCTCATGAATTATCTTTTTTGTTTTTAATGCCAGATCTCCATAATAATGTTTGGAATTATTTTTTATTGTCATTTTATTTTTTTTTTATCAAAAACTCCTTTTTTTTTGGAAAGCTTTGAAATTATTTTCTAGTCATCTCCATATTTTTTTTGTTTGTGTGTCAAGTTTACACAACAACATTATTATCTTGTATTTTTAAAGCTCAAGTAGGTTGGTTGGTGCCCCTTGTTAATTTGAAATTGTATTTTTGAAATGTACCTGCCTACTCACAAACTGTCCTATTTGAAGAAAAACACATAGGCAAGTATTTTCAGATCAAAAAAATCTCCATTTATTCTGGCTGATAACAAAATAAAGAGGAAGGCAACGCTGGAGAAACTGCTGGAATTTGCAAAGCCTTTCAACCCCAGGGCATACATCAACTATTTGGAAAATAAAATTGGTAGCTTGAGAAGTCCATATAATGGGGAGCACAATCTGGTCCAGGACTCCCAGAGATCATGAACAGCAGCAGATGACATATATGTCCCCAGACTGTGGTACTACCACAGCCTGCATCTTCTGTCAGACCAGACTGAACCCAGGCCATCACTTTCTTGTCTTCCCTGCAGCCTTCCCATCATGCTTCCCTGCAGCCTTCCCTGCAGTTTTCCTTGAAGGCTGTAGCTCTAGAGGTGGACTTGTGGCAGAAGGAGGAGGAGGATGGGCGAGCACAGATAAGTGCATGTTATCACTTATTTGGCCACTCAACCCCATCTGAATGGCCTCAAAAAAATTTTCACACCTAAGGCGTTGGCCCTCCTCCATTTGCTGCAATTTAGCAGCTACATAGCAGCCATAGGCCTCTTCAGCATCAAGGGGGCTTTTCAGGGCCGCATTAGCGTCCTTAATGAGGCCCAGTGCTGCCTACTCCACGTTACTCCCCTTCCTGGCACTTTTTGTTGTAAGGCAGAGGGGAGGCTCCTGGGATTGGGTGAGGCTACAGGGCCCCGCCACCCCCTGGCTGACACTTATCTCCGCCTCCTCCTGTCTGCCACATTCCAGAGCAAAGACACTAATATCAGGCTAAACTCTACTAATCTTACCCCAATATAGGCCTCAATCTAGAATGAGTATAGGCCACTCTTGTCCCAAGTTAAAATGTTACCTTCATGATAACGTTCGGCGCTTCTTCCACTCACAGATCGTACGTACGTCACACGCATGTTAGCTTTATATACACTGCGCATACATGAAACTCCGCCCGCGTCACCCGCCCCTGACGTTCTTTCTAGAATATTCCCCAACCCTTCTCTTTCGGCGCAGTGGGAGGCGACATGACGGAGACACAGCAGGTGCATAATAGCAGTAACGAGGAGGAGGAAAGCCCGGAACAAGAAACGTTCCGATCCCAGAGGAGAAGATTTAAGGCCTCCAATATGTCCTTTGGTGAGATGGTGGAGATGGTGGACATATTGAAGAGGGCCGACCATGATGGGAAGTATGGACCGTACCTAAACCCAAATGTGAGAAAGGCCAAGGAGGCTTTGGCCAATTATGGCTCAGGGGATTTAGTACACGCCCCACACTATATAAGGCTGCCTGCACGGCAGCCCTGTGTAGTGTGTGTTCCGGCATTCATAGATAGAGAGAGACAGACAGTGTCATTTGATTTGAGTTAGATAGATTAGGCAGAACAGTCAGTCAGTTAGCTGCACTTACAGTGTATTGTGTATATATATGCATCCCAGGTGTTGCATATATATATATACACTGTATTCAGTTTAGCTAGATCCGTTCCTGTTATCTTCTTACTGACAGGCAGGCTTGTCTTGTTACAGTATTTACAGCTACCTGAAGAAAATTGCTGGTGCTCTTTTGATCCTATTAGTACCACAGTCAGGCAGCTAGACTATTTACAGTTAGTGCAGTGCGTCCTGCTCACAGTGTTCAGCTAAAACTACAAGTTAGTGGGGTGCGTCCTGCTCACAGTGTTCAGCTAAAACTACAAGTTAGTGCTGTGCGTCCTGCTCAGTGTTCAGCTAAACCTACAAGTTAGTGCGGTGCATCCTGCTCACAGTGTTCAGCTAAAACTACAAGTTAGTGCTGTGCATCCACCTCACAGTAATCAGCTAAACCTACAAGTTAGTGTAGTGAGACCTCTGCACAGTGTTCATCTAAAGCTACAAGTTAGTGGGGTGCGTCCTGCTCACAGTGTTCAGCTAAAACTACAAGTTAGTGCTGTGCGTCCTGCTCACAGTGTTCAGCTAAAACTACAAGTTAGTGCGGTGCGTCCACCTCACAGTGTTCATCTAAACCTACAAGTTAGTGCGGTGCGTCCACCTCACAGTGTTCAGCTAAACCTACAAGTTAGTGCGGTGCGTCCTGCTCACAGTGTTCAGCTAAAACTACAAGTTAGTGTGGTGCGTCCTGCTCACAGTGTTCAGCTAAAACTACAAGTTATTTTTTGTGAGCTCTGCACAGTGTTCAGCTAAAGCTACCTGTAGAAGGTTGGTGGTGTTCTCATACTACAGGCAGGCAGTTGATTTTGCTAGCTGCAGTATCAGTACATATATATTGTAAGATTGGAGTATCAGACTCAAATGGTAGGTGCATTGTCAGTGAGTACTCCAATACAAAACTGTATCTTTAAGGGCCTGGTAGCCCACTTTTATTTAAAAACACAGAAAAGTTCACAAAGACATCAGTAGCCCTCGCAGGGGGTTCCACCATTACTGTATCTTGCACACTCAATACTTTAGCCTCCTGGCGTACATTCTTGCCATATGGCTGATTCTGGCCTTTAGCCTAGGCCTTAGGTCTGCTCCTCAGACCCAAAAGTGTTTCCTAGAGTGAAGCTCTCTCCTAGCTTACTCCTGCTGCTTACTACTTGCTGCTCTGTCACCAAGTACATCTGCCTCCTGCAGACATGCATACCCTGGCTGCCTCCTGCAGCCTCTGAATCCTCTCAGAGGAATGGGAGTCCACCTGACTCCCATGTACAGACTCCCTGTCTGTTGGGTGGAACTCTGAGCCATAGCAATTAAATAGCCCAGCACACAGCTGTGCAATCAGCGTGCCTCTCTCTCCAAAATCTGGCGTAAACCAGCAATCTTCCAGGTAGCACAGGGTCCTACTGCCACATATCCTCCCCCCTTGTTTCGAACCGGAGGGAGGAACACATAAACCCGTCACTAAGAATGGGACACCTCTGTGCCAGCCATTAGCTGCGTAGGCCCATTTCTTTTTCCGGGTATGTTTCCACCAGCACTTCACCTTGGCACCTCTGTGCCAACTATCAGCAGCAGGAGTCCTAATCTGCCCAACCTTTTCTCTAAAGGGGCACTCCACCCACATCTTCTTCCGGGTGTGCTTCCACCAGCACTTCTTCCTGAACCGTGGGCTCCCACTAAGCTCTCTATCCCTTCCACCTTCTGGCCACGGGATCCTCCTTTTCCCTCCCACAGACCTACTCTCCTGGTACTGTTGGGGACCCACTTCCATGAAATCTGTCAGGGACTGACCCCTCTCACTACCTGATGCAACACTAACCAACAACATCCGTTTATCAGGTTCACTAACCCCTGTGTGGTTACCCTTGGCAACCAAATCATCTGAGATCAACACCACATACTTCTGTTTAACCTCAATAGCAATGTTCCACAAGGGGTTATTCAACTCAATATTATAATCAAGACCTCTTGTCACCTTGTTTGCTAGGACAGTGTCTAGGGAGGGACCATCTACAGGCAAGCAGTTACTCCCTATGGGACATTCCCGCAGTTTCACATCGCTCCCTGTTGTCCAACACTCCAATACCGACTGTCCTACCAACGCACATTTTTCACCACATTTTTCCACACCAATCTCTTTAACCATTTCTGTGTCCATTGGTACCTCAACCAATACCTCTGAGCTGTCCGACAGTGCTCTACAGTGCTTCTCAAACATTTTTTCATTACAGTTACCAACACTGTCATTTCCTGTCAAAGTGTCTCCAGGTACCTCAAACTGCACCTCCCTGCGAGTGATGGATTGAATTCCCACTACTGCCGCGTCTTTTCCGGGCCCTTCCTTTACACGAGGTCCAGCGTGTGAGACAGCACACGCGCCATGTACCAACCACTGCTCAGCTGCACCTCGGACCGCAACAGTAGGAATGCACCTCATCACACCAGCATACGGAGAGACTTCCACTATGTCTATCATTTCTGATTCCTCTAGCAGTTCCCCTGAACGCCTTCCGCACATAACCGTCACTGGAAGCACTCTCGCAGAGAACTGTGAGACCACTTTCCACAAAATTAACCAATATTGCAGTAACCAATTTTTATCAACATTACTTAACATCGCCTGTACCACGTGTCTCCACTGATTGGTACTACGCAGTACCAGGTCGCCCATCTGCGGTGGATACATGCAGGTGTACAGCGGAAAGATTTTCACCAAATCCAACAACATCTCAGTTATTTCTAGACATGCCACATCTATACACAGAACTCTAGGGACTTTTACCTTACTAATGACGTGGAGGGGCTCATTTGTTAAGGCTTGAGAGGCCGAGACACTCAAAGAGACCTCCACCTCAGAGGCAACTGACAAAACTTGTGGCTCCCCATAAGCACTGCAAATCGCATGTGTCACACTCATCCTCTCATTTTCAGCAACACTGAGCCCTTCCAAGTCCCTATCCATTATCCCACCATCCTGACGCGCAACATTACTCATTTCTTTTGCTGTGGACAAAACCTCTGCTATGCATGCGCCCTTTTCAGATCCTTCCAACTGGAGAGGGTTAACTTCTACAAAAGCCAACGCACTTGTGTCTACTGGCCCTGCAGCCTCTTCATTTGTCACAGCAGCAACAGTGTCCACCTTACTATTACATTCAGAAATTTCTTTCCACCACGCTAACACCTTTATGGCTAGACTATCCCAGTCTATCCTGTCTGTGCTCCAATCACCAGCACTCCGTAGTACTGCTCCCTCTGCCCATGGAGACACAGGTGGACAGAGTGGTTTAGAAGCAGGCATCCTGCACCAGTCACTGTCAACCACATCAGATTGTGATAATACATACTCCATCAGTTGAGCTGTTTTCCACCTGAGCAGTATCAGAGCTGTCCTGGACCCCCGTCGGCTCCAACACAGGGAGTCCTCGTGAGATTTCCAGGGACAACTCTGCGACACTGCCTGTGGTTACCATGGGAGACACCAAACCATCAACATTGTCAGTAATACACTTTTCAGCATCATCATTATCCACATTTCTGCCTTGTATAGGCTGCATTATCACATTAGCAGTTTGAGAATGTATAATACTTAGTACATTGCTTTTCACCTCATGTGAAAACACACTTGCCAGTTGGGGCAGTGACACAGTTGTCCTGGGAAACCCTGAGCTCAGACACCATGAGCTCCTGGGCGGTCTCCAGGGACACCTCTGCTACACCTGCCATGGTTGCTAGGGGCAATGGCACACATTTCTCAGTGGTCACCCCTGACATTTCTGGATGCAATATCACATTTTTAATCGCATTAGCAAGCAACATATCTTCATTTTTACCACTTGTCTTCCTGCCAAACAATACACCTGAAGACAAGTCCTTACCAGTACTCAAGCTTGCTGCAGGTTCAGCTTCAAACTGGGCTTTGTTACTACACAGGGTATTCACTTGCAAGTCTCTGAAAGCAATTTTTCTCACTGGACTTATTCCCACTTTACAGGGAATAGTCCCATAACCAGTCTCTCTCACATTTGTAACTGCACCAGTCTTACCATTACATTTGGAAGGTGTTGAAAGCTTCAATTGAGGGCGTTGTCCCTTCTTTGCTGTGCTCTCACAAGCTAATGCCCCCACATGGACACGGGGCAACATTGCATCCTTCTTGGATTTTCCAACATCCCCTGCAGGCCAAACAGGTTTTCTGTTGCCAGGGGTAACAGCAGACTTACACACATGGTCATACCCCTTGCAGGATGCTGGATACTGTGCCCTCTTCTCTGGGCTGATCACTTCACACAAGCAGCCATAACTTGAAACCATTGGATTTCTTGTGCTCTCCATCACCCCCTGAAGACTGAACAAAATTTCCTTCACAGTTGCCAGGGGTGACAACAGACACTTTTGCACAAACCTCTTCATTTAGAATTTGAGCCACATCTCTGCTGTAGCTCCTCCTTTCTGCAAACAGACTTTTTCCGGTTGCCATGGGAGACCACTTTCTCCCTGTTGATCTTTTCCAGCGCTCTCTAGATTGGATTGCTCCTAGGAAATTGTCGTAGTCATCTCAGTTATGATACATCCCGCGGTACACCTCTTGGTACTCCTCCATCAAAAAAGGTTGCACCAACTCAACCCAGCGACTTTTAGGCCATCCTCTGTAGGAAGCAATCATCGCAAAATCATCCAAAAAGTCTATAACATGTTCAGAAGGCAGCATAGGCCGTATGAAGTCAGCTGTACGGATTTCTGCTTTGTTGCCATGGACAACCGCACCCATCTGCTCACTCTTTGCACTAAAGGACGGTTTGCTTTCCTTTTTCCTTTGCTCCAGTGTGGCCAAATGCATCTTGCACCAGTCTGGGGCTTGTTCAGTCGGTAACAACCCCTCCAGCCACAAGGTTCTGTCTCTCATCTCAGCAAACATTGCTTCCTTTTTGCGCTTTGACCGCCCCATCTCTGCAGTCAGGCACACAGCGCCTTTTAACACAGTTCCTTTTAACACAGGAAAATTTTGCGTACCGTCTCTTTAAGACTTGCAAACAGCACACTTTCACATGCAGACTCCACTGGTTCACATGAGCTGCTCCTCACAGCATTGCTGCACAACACAGTTTCTTGCTACTCACTGTTTTTGGTATGCGAGGATCTGTAACTCTTCCAAATCTGCCCGAAGCAATATCTCCACCATATGTAAGGTTGGGGTATCAGACTCAAACGGTAGGTGCATTGTCAGTGAGTACTCCAATACAAAACTGTATGTTTAAGGGCCTGGTAGCCCACTTTTATTTAAAAACACGGAAAAGTTCACAAAGACATCAGTAGCCCTCGCAGGGGGTTCCACCATTACTGTATCTTGCACACTCAATACTTTAGCCTCCTGGCGTACATTCTTGCCATATGGCTGATTCCGGCCTTTAGCCTAGGCCTTAGGTCTGCTCCTCAGACCCAAAAGAGTTTCCTAGAGTGAAGCTCTCTCCTAGCTTACTCCTGCTGCTTACTACTTGCTGCTCTGTCACCAAGTACATCTGCCTCCTGCAGACATGCATACCCTGGCTGCCTCCTGCAGCTTCTGAATCCTCTCAGAGGAATGGGAGTCCACCTGACTCCCATGCACAGACTCCCTGTCTGTTGGGTGGAACTCTGAGCCATAGCAATTAAATAGCCCAGCACACAGCTGTGCAATCAGCGTGCCTCTCTCTCCAAAATCTGGCGTAAACCAGCAATCTTCCAGGTAGCACAGGGTCCTACTGCCACAATATATATATATATATATATATATATATATATATATATATATATATATATATATATATATATATATATATATATATATATATATATATATATATATATATATATATATATATATATATATCCCAGCTTAGTGCAGCTACAGGCCATTAGTATGTCTGGAAGGCCAAGAAGGAGAGGCAGACAGTCACAAGCCAATAAGAGAGGGCAAGCAGGCTCTGTGTCTAGTGCTGGTCATGGAGACGGTGCATCCTCATCAGCACGTTTCCGTGGGACACGCTTGGCCTTTTTTTCGGCAGCTGGCCGTGTTGAGCCGCAACATGCGGAAGACTTGGTCGAGTGAATGACCAAGCCGTCCTCATCCTCCTCATCCTCTCTCACCCATGCCCTGGGTACTTTGTCTGGCAAAGCAGCAGCCTCTTCCCTTGGCTCAATGTCATCAGTGACTCCTTCCCTAGCCCCACCATGTCCTCCTGAGGAGTCCTTCGAACTGTTTGACCTTAGTGTTGGGTACATGCTCCAGGAGGATGCCCAGCGTTTGGAAGGCTCTGATGATGATACTGAGCTTGATGAAGGCAGTAACGTGAGCACGGATAGAGGGGGTGCCCAAGAAGGACAGCAATCTGGCAGTCATGCTCCCCCTGCTGCAGCATACTGCCAGGTTTGCTCCAGGGATGAGGAGGGAGGGGATGATGAGGTCACTGACTCAACGTGGGTGCCTGATAGGAGAGAGGAGGAGGAGGAGGAGGCAGCACATCACCAACGAAGCAGGATGCCCTCCAGGGGCTAGCCTAAGGGCAGCACATTGACTGCATCACACCCCAAAGCTCCACTGTGCAGGGCTCTGCAGTCTCTGCGCGTTATTCAAAAAGTTCTTTGGTGTGGGCCGTTTTTGAGACGAGTGCATCAGATCGCACCGCTGCTACTTGCAATATTGCATATGTCTCAAGCGTATCTCGCGTGGCCAAAACATCTCCCGCTTGGGTACCACATGCTTGACCAGGCATATGTTGACCTGCCATGCAGTTCGTTGGCAAGTGTATCTAAAAGACCCACACCAAAGAACAAAGAGGACCTCTCCTTGCTCCTCATGAGCTGAGATCTCCAACCCCACTATACCTTCAGTCCTCTCTGAGACCTGCACTCAGAGGAATGAAGGTGTAGAATTAGGTGTGTCACAGCCAAGTACTTGTGGGCAATCTGCTTTTGGTACACCGATTTCAGATTGTACTAGACAAATTTCCCTGCCCCAGCTGCTGCACCGCCGAAAGAAGTTTGCTCCCAGCCATCCACATGCCCAGCGGTTGAATGCTAGCTTGGCAAAATTGCTAGCACTTCAACTGCTGCCTTTTCAGTTGGTAGACTCTGCCCCCTTCCGTGAGTTTGTGGAATGTGCGGTTCCTCAGTGGCAGGAACCCAATTGTCACTTTCTCACGGAAGGCGATTCCGGCTCTCTACTGGCATGTGGAAGGCAATGTCCATGCCTCGCTGGACAGGGCGGTCAGCGGTAAGGTGCATATTACTGCTGACTCATGGTCCAGCAGGCATGGACAGGGGCGTTACCTAAGCTTCACGGTGCATTAGGTGACTCTGCTGGCAGCTGGGAAGGATGCAGGACAAGGTGCAGTAGTGTTGGAGGTTGTTCCGCCACCACGCCTCCAAAATGCTAATGATTGTGACACAGCTCTCTCCTCCACCCCCTCCTCTTCTTCTTCCTCCATGGCCTCTTCCTGTGCTTTGTCCTCGGAACCAGCAGTGCTCCGTAGCCGTTCAAGGGGCTGCGTAAGTACGCAGGCCAAAAGATGCCATGCGGTGCTTGAGCTGGTGTGCTTGGGGGACAGGAGCCACACTTGGGCAGAGATTCTGTCAGCTCTGCAGGGGCAAGTTCAGAGGTGGTTGACGCCACGCCAACTTAAGGCAGGAATAGTGGTTTGCGACATTGGCACCAACCTCCTCTCTGCCCTCCGACAGGGACAAATGACCCATGTGCCCTGTTTGGCTCACATCCTTAACTTGGTGGTGCAGCAGTTCTTGGGCAGGTACCTGGGCTTACAGGATGTCCTGAGGCCAGGAAAATCTGTGTACATTTCCGCCGGTCATATAATGCCAGTGCTCGGCTGGCGGACCTCCAAAAAGGAGTTTAACCTGCCCAAGAACCGCCTAATCTGTGACATGCCCACCAGGTGGAACTCAACATTGGCCATGCTGCAGCGGCTGCACACGCAGCAGAGGGCCATAAATGAGTACCTGTGCGACTATGGCACCAGGACAGGGTCAGGGGAGCTTGTTTTTTTTTCCCCACGCCAGTGGGCCATGATCAGGGATGCATGTACTGTCCTGTCACCATTTGAGAAGGCCACGAGGATGGTGAGCAGTGACAGTGCATGCATCAGTGACACTGTCCCCCTTGTCCACCTGTTGGAGCACACGCTGCTTGGAATAATGGACAGGGCACTTGAGGCAGAACAGAGGCAGGAAGAGGAGGACTTCATTTAGCTCTCAAGGCCCCCTTTATCCAGACAGTGTTCCTGCATGCCCGCCGATCACACAGGAAGAGGAGGAGGAGGAGGAAGATTGTGTCAGTATGGAGGTGGAGCCTGGCACTCAGCATCAGCAGCAGTCTGTAAGGGATCAGTCCCAAGAAACACATGGACTTGTATGTGGCTGGGAGGAGGTGGCTGCGGACCATGTCGTCCTTAGTGACCCAGAGGACTCCGGACCGAATGCCTCAGCAAACCTACGCTTCATGGCCTCCCTGATCCTGCAAAGCCTGCGTAAGGATCCTCGTATTCGTGGTATCAAGGAGAAGGACCAATACTGGCTGGCAACCCCCCTTGATCCACGTTACAAGGGTAAGGTTGCGGACCTTATCTTGCCATCGCAGAGGGAGAAGAGGATGAAACATCTTCGGGAGGCCTTGCAGAAAGGTCTGTGCAACGCGTTCCCAGAGACTGGGAGGTTACAAACTCCTGTTTCTGGGCAACGTGTTGCTGAGGCTTCGGTCAGTCAAAGAAGGAGCGGTGGAGAAGGTGGCCGTCTGACTGATGCGTTCAGACAATTTTTTGGTCCGCAGCCCCAAGGTATGATCGGTTCCAGCAACCATCGCCAGCGTCTGTTTTACATGGTGCAGGAATACCTAGGGGCAAGATCTGACTTGGACACCTTTCCCACTGAAAATCCTCTGGGTTACTGGGTCTTGAGGATGGATCACTGGCCAGAGCTTGCACAGTATGCAATTGAGCTACTGGCCTGTCCTGCATCCAGCGTTCTTTCGGAACGCACATTCAGTGCTGCTGGAGGCTTTGTAACCGATCACAGGGTGCTTCTGTCCACCGACTCAGTCGATCGACTGACCTTCATAAAAATGAATCAGTCTTTAATCACCACCAGCTACCAAGCACCTGATGCTGATGTAACCGAATATTTTTTTTGAAATCTCAGATCCCTTCAAAGACTGCCTATGCTGATGCTCAGTGACTATCCCTGAGTAATTATCCTCTTCCTCCTCAATGATCACGCTGATAGCTTGTAAGAACATTTTTGGTTCTGGGCCCAATTTTTCAGCCCTTGTTTAACAGGGGCATGTAATTACAATTTTTGATGCAATACTTTGCAGCAGGGCTCATTTCTGCGTTCCAACTAGAGTATCTGTGAGAGGTTGCAGTGTTGTGGCACCAGCGCCTAAGGCCCAATTTTTCAGCCCCTGTTCAACAGGGGCATGTAATTACAATTCTTGATCTAATATTTCACAGCAGGGCCCATTTCTGCACCCACCAAGAGCGAGTGAGGACTTACTGTGTTGTGGCACCAGCACCACCACCACCACCACCAAAGGCCCAATTTTTCTGCCCTTGTTCAACAGGGGCATGTAATTACAATTCTTGATCTAATATTTCACAGCAGGGCCCATTTCTACACCCACCAAGAGTGAGTGAGGACTTAGTGTTGTGGCACCAGCACCACCACCACCACCACCAAAGGCCCAATTTTTCTTCCCTTGTTCAACAGGGGCATGTAATTACAATTCTTGATCTAATATTTCACAGCGGGGCCCTGTGAGGGCTTACAGTGTTGTGGCCACAACAACACCTAAGGCCCAAATTTATGCTGATTATATAGGGCAGGCCCCTACTTTCAAACATCTAACTTACAAACGACTCCTACTGGCAAACGGAAGGAGACAACAGGAAGTGAGATGAAATCTACCCCTAGGAAGGGAAATTCTCTCCTGTAAGAGTTAATATTGGAAAAACATTTCTCCTTTCCACTGATGCTTTCCAATCCTTGTTCCACAAAAAACCCCAAATTTTCAAAAAACATTTGTCATTGGGACAAAAAGTGAGGTGAAATCTTCTGAAGAGGAGGACAGACAGCAAAACAAATGTCACAGGGGTGATAACCCTTCCCTATGTTTTCCAAAAAGCTTAAAAAATATTTTTTGGCTGGAGCTAAACACGTTAAAAATGTACCCGTTCAAAATTACAAACAGATTCTACTTAACAACAAACCTACAGTCCCTGTCTTGTTTGCACCGCCTGTATACTGCTGTTCAGAGTATATAGGGCCTGGTTGGATGCGGGGTTCCCCTTAATATCCATACAAGACCCAAAGGGCCTGGTAATGGACTGGGGGGTACCCATGCCGTTTGTCTCACTGATTTTCATCCATATTGCCAGGACCCGACATTACATTAAACCCGCAAGCAGTTTTAAATTTGATTTTTTCCTTTAAAAATGACATTTTGTGCAGGGACTGTTCTAAACACGGGAAACACGCGCCACTTTACAGGCATACTATAGACACACCCCAGATACGATATTTAAAGGAATATTTCACTTTTTTTTTTTTACTTTAAGCATCATTAAAATCACTGCTCCCGAAAAAACGGCCATTTTAAAAGATTTTTTTGCATTGATACATGTCCCCTGGGGTAGGACCCGGGTCCCCAAACCCTTTTTAGGACAATACCATGCAAATTAGCCTTTAAAATGAGCACTTTTGATTTTGAACGTTAGAGTCCCATAGACGTCAATGGGGTTCTAACGTTCGTACAAATTTTCGGTCCGTTCGCAGGTTCTGGTGCGAACCGAACCGTGGGGTGTTCGGCTCATCCCTACTGCTGTACAGTTTAAAATGACTAAAGTAACACAAGCAGTAAATCCAAATCAAGATTTTATCATATCAATTTTTTTTATTTTGAAAATATTTAAAAATTAGCTGGCATAGCAATGGCCCCCCTACCCGTAAAATATTCCACAGATTTTTCACGCACTTCACTGGTGCTTTGGGGGGCAAGCCAGGACGGCCAGCTTCCAGGGCCGTCATTGGATTCTCATGAAGTCCGGCCTCAGGCCCAACTGTGGCAACATAACCAGGTGCATTTCCCTTTAAAATGTTGTGCAGTATGCAGCAGGATAAAACAATGTGGTTAAGTTTGTACTCCACCATGTAAATTGATGTTAGAAATAAGCGGAACCGGTTGGCCATTATCCCAAAGGTATTCTCATCGACTCTTCTGGCTCTGGCCAGCCGGTAATTAAAAACCCTCTTCTCTGGGGTGAGGGTCCTCTGGGGGAATGGCCTCATCATGTGATCACCCAGACCAAATGCTTCATCAGTGATAAAAACAAATGGGAGTCCTCCGACATTCTCTTCCGCAGGTGGCAATCCCAAGCCACCACTCTGGAGATGCCCATAGAACTCGGTCTGGGCAAAGACTCCACTATCCGTCATCTGGCCATTCTTTCCCACGTCCACATAGAGAAACTCATATGTCGCCGACACCCCCACCATCAACACGTTACTATGAAACCCCTTATATTCAAAACGATAACGAAGGTGCAGAATACGAAAACCGAAATATCCGACATAAACAAATGCTTTATTTTAGTTTTTGTTGCAACAACAGTTCGATATAGATAGGAGATTCAACATGATGCTGACAATAACAATCTGTGTCAATTGAACCTGTGGTCTAATGTGCCTAACCTTAACCCTATTAGTCCAAGATTATTCGACATGGAGAGAAAAGATTGCTGCTGGAATTGGGTGGGGGAAGTAAAATAAAAATAACGATGATGATAAATGTTATTGGTCGATTGTAACCAAAGAGGAGGGGCAGTAAAATAGCTAGAAATAAGTACACACGTACAGCCAACTTACTTTCACTTACGATTTGCTAGCAGTGAGAGACACACATACTGAATCATTTCAGAAGACAGTCAATCTTAGCTGGTCCGTTTGTCAGAGAACCTGAATTATTTAGCAATTAAGCATAAGCACAGCAGCAGAACAATAGTGAAGAAAGGTACAGTTCAACTTAACTTTTTCATAATAATCTGCTGCTATTGTGTTAGTGTTGTGAACTTGATAGTGATACTATAGATTCTATATTGTAATGCCATATCAATATCTGACACAACGTCAGATGCCGTGCCTGCCATTGCACTTGGAGATTGAGAAATGAATGTGAAAGTTGGCTGACTGTTGGGGTAGAGTAGACCATTCAACATGAACGATGAAGATTCAACAAAGCAACGAAAAATATAGAAACGTCGAATCTTTTGCCGCGTACACACGAGCGGACTTTACAGCATACTTGGTCCTGTGGCCCGGAGTCCATCGGACAATTCGATCGTATGTGGGCTCCAGCTGACTTTATTTCCCCAAAAGTTCGACGGACCTAGAAATGAAACATGTTTCAAATCTTTTCGACGGACTCGAGTCGGGTAGAAAAGTCTGCTCGTCTGTATGCTAGTCCTACGGACAAAAGCCGACGCTAGGGCAGCTATTGGCTACTGGCTATGAACTTCCTTGTTTTAGTCCGGTCGTACGTCATCACGTACGAATCCGTCTGACTTTGGTTGATCGTGTGTAGGCAAGTCCATTCATTCAGAAAGTCCATCGTAAAGTCCGTCGGACAAAGTCTGCCGTAAAGTCCGGTCGTGTGTACGCGGCATTATGCTTATGGTGTCTGTCGAAAGTTCTAAGAAGATTCGACGGAGCAGCTAAACTGTACGACGCTGCAATCGTACATTTCCAGTCAAATGCATCCGCCAATAGGCTATAGAAAAATTCTAATGTTCTTTGACTAGTATAATAATTAATAAATATAATTATTACTAGTCATACAACATTAGAATTCTACTACAGCTAGCTTGTAGGCGGAAATGTACACATACAAGGATGTTCGGTTTTAAAGGGATGAGGTGCCAACCCTAGCTGCCCTACATACAGCCCGCAGTGATGTAAACCAAACCTTGGACACCAAAAAGTAGATCTCCAACTTTCCAGGATTGCCTATGTCAACAGTTGATCATTGCTGTGCTGTGCTAGTTTGCAACTAATAAAGTTCATCTTTAAGGACCCTTCCTGCAGCAAATATTTTGTGTCTTCATCCATCCTTGTCAAGGTATCATATTAGGAGTTTTGCATCATTGTATCCTGAGTGAGCCCAGGAGTGGCCCCAATGCGTATTTTGACACCGTTTAATTACTGTGTCACATGATTGAAGGTGAGCGCAAGCACATGTGGGGTGTCACGGGAGAGCACATCTTGCTTGTTGTGATTCAGACACCCATTAGAAGAAGCATGATGAACACTGATTTTATAGACACTATTTATTCACGTTTGTTTTTTGTGCTTTGTATGTGCTGATTATGTTGAACACTTAAATGTCACAGGAAAGTGTTTGGCATTTATATTTATTTTAGCACGGTGCACTTTTCAAAATTATTACCACGATTGCACTTTTTTCTTATGCACTTGGAGATTCATTATATATAAAAATATTTGCACTTTATATTTTTACATGTACGGTTTCATTAGCATATTTATTATGGTTTAATTTATTATTTTTACACGGCATCTCCTTTTTTTACATGTGACATTGTATTAGCGCGGGCACAATTACTATTTACGCATTAAATTACATGGAATGAAACGTGGTTTAGTGCTTGCAGCTTAATTAGTTTACTCCTTAGAGGCATTAGTCCATTTGTGGCTCGCAAGAAACCTATACTAGGTTTGCAGTTGTGCCATACTCTTTCCATTTTCGGATGATGGATTGAACAGTGCTCTGTGAGATGTTCAAAGATTGGGATATTTTTTTTATAACCTAACCCTGCTTTAAACTTTTCCACAACTTTATCCATGACCTGTCTGGTGTGTTCCTTGACCTTCATGATGCTGTTTGTTCACTAAGGTTTTCTAACAAACCTCTGATGGCTTTACAGAACAGCTGTATTTATACTGAGATTAAATTACACACAGGTGTACCCCATTTTCTGATTAGGTGACTTCTAAAGGCAATTGGTTCCACTAGATTTTAGTTAGGGTTATCAGAGTAAAGGGGGCTGAATGCAAATGTTGGTCTATCACATCAAATCCTAATAAAATACATTTACATTTTTGTTTGTAACATGACGAAATGTGGAACATTTCAAGGGGTATGAATACTTTTTTAAAGCACTGTAACTAACATGAATGTAAGACATCTGGCTATGGACATTCTCTAAAACAGTCATAAATTCAAAAAGGTGTCTCTGTGTTACTAGCCAGATCATTAGGTGAAAATAAAGGGGAAAAAAACTACAAAAAAGAAAACTAATGCAGCCACCATATTTAGGATTGGTAAGCTGCAATTCATTCATTTTTTTTGTTTGTTTTTGGGTTTAACCACTTCACTACTGGGCACTTTTACCCCTTCCTGCCCCAAGCCAATTTTCAGCTTTCAGCGCTGTCTAATTTTGAATGGCAATTGTGCGGTCATGCAAAACTTTACCCATATGACATTTTTAGCTTATTTTTTTAAAACACAAATAGAGCTTTCTTTTGGTGTTAGTTAATCGCCACTGGGTTTTTATTTTTTTGCTAAATAAACAGTGAGTGAGCCCAGGAGTGGCCCCAATGCGTATTTTGACACCGTTTAATTACTGTGTCACATGATTGAAGGTGAGCGCAAGCACATGTGGGGTGTCACGGGAGAGCACATCTTGCTTGTTGTGATTCAGACACCCATTAGAAGAAGCATGATGAACACTGATTTTATAGACACTATTTATTCACGTTTGTTTTTTGTGCTTTGTATGTGCTGATTATGTTTTTTTTTTTTATATAATCTTTATTTATCAAAACGTTTTAACAATATTTATAATACATATATATACATCCATGACATGAAACAATTCTATAATTCTTTATCGTGACCGTTATTACATTCTCTATTTCCTTAAAACAACACAATTTATTCAAGGGTGTACATGCATATATTATACCCATCCCCCGTCCTATCTAACAAAACAATCAAACCCATTCATACCGACACATCAAATGACAGCAATAACAAAAAAAAAAAAAAAAAAATTATAATAATTTTCTTTTAGAATTTTCTCTCTCTTTTCCCGGGGACCTCACTTCCTCCTATGTTAAAATTAGAGCTTCTATGCCTTTCTCAGAAGCTTTGAGGAGACTCTGTACTCTTCCCATTTAATCCATATATTTAATATTTGTTCCTTATACCCTTCTTCTATCATCATTCTTACCTCCAGGGCACGCATCTCCGCCATCTCACACTCCCACTCCACTACTGAAGGCATATGTGTGCTCTTCCAATTTCTTGCTATAATGGTTCGAGCCGCTGTCAAAAAATATTTCAAAATTCCCTTTTTTATTTTTTTCACTGATCCTGGGATCATAGATAATACTGCCATCTGTATTCCAGGGTATAGATCCGTCCCTGTCATATCTCTGTATATCTCGAATATTCTCTGCCAGAATGGTTGAATTTCTGAGCAATAGTACCAAATATGTGACATTGTACCCTGAGTTGCATGACACCTCCAACATGTATCCTCATTATCAGGGTTTATTTTATGTAAATCCACAGGACATCTATACCATCTGGCTAAGATTTTATAGTTCCTTTCTTGATGTTTAGCAGATATTGAGAGCTTATGGGTTGCTATGATTGCTTTTTTCCACCTTTCCCTAGGGATTTCCATCCCTATCTCTATTTCCCACTTCTTAATGTAGGGTAATTCCAGTTCTTTGTTCTCTGAATTTAAATATTTATATATCTTAGATAGAACCTGGGTGGGTCTATGTTCCTGCAGGAAAATTTTTTCTAGATCTGTTAGAGGCCTATCTAATACTGATTCCTTTATTAAAGATGTAATATACCGTTGAAGCAATCCATACTGCATCCATTTTGTTTTATGTTCTTCGCCCAATCTATCCAGTGGGAGGAGTGTATTCCCCACCATTGTTTCCACTATCCTGGTATCCTCAGATCTCTTCCATTTAAGAAATGTTTTGGCTTCAAGTGCCAATGGGAATTCTGGGTTACTAAATAATGGGATCATTGGGCCTCTATTGGTAGATCCTATCCCTCTTTTTATCATGCTATCCCATACCTTTAGTGTTGATACCACTAGAGAGGGCATTTCTCCATCTGGCGGTCTTAGCTCTTTTCTAATCCATGGTAATGATTTTAATTTTAAGGCCGTGATCTCTTCTTCAAGCCTCACCCACTGTTTATTATCTCTGCTATGGAACCAATCCACCATTCTTGTAACCAAAATTGCTCTAAGATATAAATCTATATCTGGAAGGGCAAGGCCCCCATCTCTTTTATTTTTGTTTAACACTGTTCTATTGATTCTGGGGGTCCTGCCTCCCCAGACAAACTTACCTATTAAACTATGTAGTTTTTTTATAACATTTGTTGAGGGAAAGGTGGGTATCGCTTGTAACATATAGAGAATCTTGGGTAATATGTCCATTTTCACTATACTTATTCTACCCATCCAGGAAAACATTCCTTTCTCATACTGTTGTAACATTCTCGCAGTTTTCTGCACCATCGGGACATAATTATATTCTTGCAATTTACCAAGATCAGTAGGGATATAGATACCTAAATATTTGATTGCATTTACCTGCCATTTAAAAGAAAAATAGTTTTTAAGGAGTTCCAACATACTATTTGGCAGATTAATATTTAGAGCTTCAGATTTATTATAGTTTACCTTGAAATTGCTAAGTGCCCCATATCGTTTGAATTCAGATATTATATTTGGTAATGATATCAAGGGATTTGAGATATATAATAGAATGTCATCTGCATATACTGACATCTTGTACTCTATGTCTCCCACTTTGATTCCTTGTATGTCTTTATTTTCTCGGACTGCTTTTAATAAGTGCTCCATCACTAGTATATATAGCAGTGGGGATAGCGGACAACCCTGTCGGGTGCCGTTCGTTATAGGGACTACCTCCGAAAGATCACCATTTGCCCTTATCTTAGCTGTTGGATTCCGATATAATGCCATTATTTTATCTATAAGTATAGGGCCCAATCCCCATTGTACTAATGTCTCTCTAAGAAAGTTCCATCCCACCCTGTCAAAAGCTTTCTCAGCATCAATTGCCAATAGACAGGATGGGATGGAACCTCTCTGTGCGTGTTCCACCAGTGTGAGTGTTTTTAGAGTGTTATCTCTTGCCTCCCTACCTCTCACAAATCCTACTTGATCTAAATGTATATACAGAGGCATTATAGGTGTCAGTCTATTGGCGATTATTTTAGAGTACAATCTTAAATCAATGTTTGTTAATGAGATTGGTCTATAATTTCCACATAATGTATGATCCTTCTCTGGTTTGGGTATAAGTGATATATACGCCTGCATACTTTGTGGGACAAAAGGCACTGAGGTAGATACTGCATTAAAGGTCCGCGTTATTATAGGGATAAGTTCTTCTTTAAATGTTTTGTAGAATCTAGGGGTAAAACCATCCGGGCCTGGACTTTTCCCAGGTACTAATGCATCAATTGCTTTTTGTACCTCTATCTCTGAGAAATCCTGGTCTAGTTGTGATGTTTCTGTTGGTGCTAGTGTGGGGAGTGCAGTTTCTTTAACATATTGATACACACTTTGTTGAAATCCCTTCGGATCGCTGTTTATGCTATCGTTAGGTATATTATATAATTTTGTATAAAAAATCTGAAACTCTTTTAATATTTCTTTTGAATCATACCTCATATCTCCTTTTTCTGACTTGATTTTAATAATGGGCATTGTATTGCCCCGGTGGCGCAGAGCCCTAGCAAGAAGTTTACCTGGTTTATTACCCTGCTGATAATATAAAGAGCGATTACTATCTCTTATTCGTAGGGTTTGCTCATTTATCAGTGTTTTTAGTTCTGTTTTCATATCCGTTAGTTCGATTAATTTATCACGCGTTGGGTTTTGTTTATGTTGGGTTTCTATTTTAGGTATTTCTTTTAATAATTGAGTCATTTTATTCCCTTTTATTTTCTTCAACCTGGCCCCATGTTTTATAAAAAAGCCCCGAATTACACACTTTAATGCTTCCCACTGATTCGGCAAGGATGTAGTGTCTTTTACGTGATCATATATAAAATCTATTATCACTTTTCTAATCTCTGTCACACATTTTTCATCATACAACAAATTGTCATTAAGTTTCCAGTTTCCCCTATTGTTTTTACTCTTAAATATATCTAGCACCAAGAATACTGGCGCGTGGTCTGACCACAAGGAGCTACCTATCTCAGTGAATAAGGTTATTTCTATCCCCATCTGATTTATCAAGAAAAAATCTAATCTATGGTATGTCCCGTGGACTTTTGAGTGGAACGTGAAGTCTTTTTCGGTTGGGTGCAATACCCTCCAAATATCAAATAGCTTATATTTTACCATCATGTCTAAAAAACTTTTTTTCTCCCTACCCGCCTGTATTTGTGATGGTGCTGTAGTGTCCTTCTCCCTATCTAAGACAAAGTTGAAATCCCCCCCAATTATTATTATCCCTTCTGCCTTTTCCATAAGCATTTTTAACATTTGTGTTCCTACTTTGTGTTGACCCTGATTAGGTAAATATATATTGATGAAGGTATATTTCTTACCGAGTATCAACACTTTGAGTAGTATCGCTCTTCCATCTCTATTACGGCATTCCTCCAACACTTGGTGTGGTATTGTCTTATGTATTGCAATAGAGACACCTTTTGATTTTGAGTACCCGAAGGAATCATGATACCATGCAGTATAGAATCTATTTTGTAGTTTAGGGATATGATCTGGGCGGAAATGCGTCTCCTGGAAGAATATTACACCAACTTTTTGTTTATGGAGAGAGCACAGAATCTGAGACCTCTTTGCCGCCGAGTTAAGGCCTCTAACATTATAAGAACATATTTTCATACTTCAAAATCCAAGAGGTACCCAAGAAAGAAAAAAAAAAAAAATTTAGGGGAAAGGGAAAAACACACACTCACACTCACCACTCACACTACCCTGAAACTATTGACTTATATAAAGTCTGTCTTACTAACTAAAGTAAGTTCCCTATAGGGTAGGGTGACCAGACATCCCCGGTTTCTGGGGACAGTCCCCGGATTGAGTACACTGTCCCCGGACCAAGTCTGTCCCCAGTTTTGTCCCCAGATTGGATTTGAACAGGGGCTGGGGCAATTTCAAAGACAGCCTGTCCTGAATAAAAAGAAAAAATCTGAATTGCCCCCCCCCCTCCTCTGCCGCTCCTACTAGCTTATGGGGGTTTATTTTTTTCCATTATCTGTGTCCCTTTCTGATGATCACGTGCTGGTTGGAGCGGAGGGACTATTTTTTCAGTTTCGGGCGCATGCCCATTCAGCTCCACTCGCATGTTCTTCTGCCTTGGCTCAAGTCCCGGCCAGCCGCCTGCCTGCTTATCTCCTTGCCTTACCTGGTGGAGTGATCTTCCACTGCTTCCCACCCAGTAGTAGCCGGGGTCCGAAGAGTAAAGTCCCATACACACTATCAGATTTTCTGCTGATTTTTGTCTTCAGATTTACCAAAACCATGTAGTGCAAGGGCCTGCCTGATTGCATACAAATTGAAACTCCTAAGGTTTGACCTCATATTATATGGTTTTGGTAAATCTGAAGGAAAAAATCAGCAGAAAATCTGATAGTGTGTATTGGGCTTTAGACTTGACAGGCTGTGAGGCGGGCGGCGGCGGCGGAGACGAGCAAAGAGTCGTCGATTGCTGCTATTTCAAGTAAAAAAAAAATATGTCCCCGGATTTCATTTTAAAAATCTGGTCACCTTACTATAGGGGGGTCACCGGATACCGCTGTCCAAGATTAGCCGCTCTATCGGTGGCGCATGCTATGATTAAGCCTTAATTTACTATTATTTTATTTCATCTACTCCCATCTCCCGTCCCCATATTGATTTTCCCTACCATCACTCTAGGTCAGTAAAGAGGGAGAATAGGAGAGCACAGACGGGGGTGGGAGCATGGGGAGGGTCTCTCATCTTAAAACCTACATCTTATGTGTACCTATCTATTTTCCCCTCCTTATCCCATCCCGCATGAGGGATGTCTCTGTCCGACACTGCGGGGAGGGGGTGCAGAGACACAGCAAGAGGGGGGGAAGGAAAAAAAAAAAAAACCCCTACTATAATTACCTAGAACCCCCTGATGTCAACTCCATCAGTGTGTGCTGATTTGTTGCATAATAATAGATTGTGTAATGTGAACATCTCACCAAGAACCTTGTTTACCAAAAAAAAAAAAAAAAAAAAAAAAAAAAAAAAACCCCTCCCCCCCTAGCTATCCCTCCCCCCATATCAACACACACCTACCATATTACCCCAATCTCCCATTAGTGTCGTATCCATCAATAACCAGCATATCCATCAATCTAACTATTGTTATATAGTGATAAATTATATAGTGCATCTCATCAAAACACAGTATTCAAATCTGCAAAAATATCCAATGTGGAAAAAAAAAAAAAAAAAAACCCCATCCCCCATCTTCCCCGACTAACACTTCCCCCATTTCCCCCCCATACCCTCTAAGTGTCATATCCATCAGTGATCGTAGTATCTAACCAATCTATCAATCTGTGCTATTTTATTATAGATAAATAATAAGTAATATGGTGGAAACATCTCGCTAAGAAAAAACAGTGTCAAATCTATTAAATATCCTACGTATTGAAAAAAAAAAAAAAAAAAAAAAAAACAAGTTTTATTTTACATAATCCCCTTTCCTCACTCCCCCCTATATTATTTACTCTTCCCTTCTCTTCTCTCTCCTCCAACCCCCCCCTATGCAGCTTCTATTTGTGTAACTAGTAAATTAATGATCCCCTATCACCCTTTCTCTCCCCTCACCCATACATTGCTCCTCAAAATCTTCTCGGCGATTTCATATAAGAAATGGGCCAGTCCGGCAGTTCCACTTCTGAAAGTTTAAGGGTTGCCAAAAACTGTGGTAGGTCTTCTAAATCGTTGAATGTTGCAATTGCTTCCTCTTTTTGGGCCTGTAACTGAAATGGGAATTTCCATCTATACTGCAGATTATTTCTTTTAAGTTGTTCCACCAAGGGTTTCAGTGCTCTTCTCCGATCTAGTGTATATTTTGATAAATCTTGAAAAAATAATAATGAATCTCCCTCATGCTGGATATTTTGGTTTTGTCTTGCTGCTAGCATGATTCTGTCCTTTATGTGAGCATAATGCATCTTGCAGATGATATCCCTTGGTTTGCTAGGATCTACTCTCCTTATTCCTGATACTCTATGTGCACGGTCTATTATCAGGTCTTTTATATCTGTATCTTGACTTATTTCCTGAAAAATTTTTTGTAACGTTGTTGTAAGATCCTTAGCATTAACCTCTTCTTTTAATCCTCTGATTCTTATATTGGACCTTCGACTTCTATTTTCTTGCTCATCTAGGCTATTTATTAATTGGTTTATTTGATTCCCTTGTTTTTGTATTTTTTCTTTTATCTTCAATAGCTCTTGTTCTGTTTTTGAAACTCTATTATCTAATTTAGTTGTTTTTTCTTGTGCGTCTTTTGTAGCTATCTTGAGTTCTTGGATTTCAGTTTTATATGTTTTTTCCAATCTATGTACATATTGATCCATATCTGCTCTGGTAGGGAGAGATTGAATGTATGTCCTCATATCCCAATTTTCTTTATCCTCTTCTTTTTGTTCGCTTAAAGAGCCTGATGTATCTATTGGTGAGCTATTTCTTGGGTGAGTGATTTGCTCTTCCCCTGACGATCTAGATGTGGCTGAGGTTTCCGCAATATTTGATATTTCCTGTGGTGAGTGCAGACCTTGAATAGTTCGGGGTGATTGCACTTGTAATTGTTGAAAAATCTCTTTTATATCCATTTTTTGTGTAGGTTGGGCCCCTGTAGGGTTTTTATTTGTGCTCTCCATTTTATCTCTCTTATTTTTTTGATGTTGGGGTGTTTTATTACCTTTCTTGGGTGCCATGTTTTAATTAAAGCCTCTGTTTCTTAGTCCTTGCTGTATAAAGCGGATATTTTATATGTTCTTTATGATTACTTATCCGTCTTGGCTCTTGATTGATATCTTCCTTTCTTCCCCCCTTCTTTTAAATGAGCACAATAGTTATCAGGGTGTTGCCAAGCCCTTTAATTTAAATTTATATACACAGATCCTTAATTAGTACTGGGGAAACCCATAGGAACTATTGGCATTGTGTGTGTTGTCTCTACACCTGTATTGTGTGATTAGGGTTTAGTAAGCTTTATTGTCCCAACAATACCTATGAAAGAGACCCTTAAATCTTCTCCATGCCACTCTTTAAGGAAGGTTTAAAAGACAGTAATTATTTATGCAGTCCTATGGACTTGTATGCAGCCCTTATATAGTCCTTATACATTCCACCATTCCTTTATATGCCTTCATACCTTGTATGGAGATCTTGGTTTTCCTTTCTTTATTTGTTGTTTGTTTGAAGTACCATGGTGCTCCTGTTTCCTCTATGTAAGAAGTATAGACTCTGTGGCTTAAGATCGCTTGATTTTTCCTGAGCTCTGCTCCCGAGCTCTGCTGACTGTGTCCTGAGCTCCTCCGCCGGAGTGCGCGTCTTCCCAGCGAGCTGCTTCCGCTGCCTGTGTATGCAGACAGACGGGGACTCCCGCACGGTACTGCGCAAACTCCTGGCTCCGTCCTCGATCTCTCACCAGCGCCCGACAGGTACCGCTCTTTCCTTAATCTCCTGGGACTATTCAGGCCGCTTCAGTACACCGCTCTGGTTGTGGCGGCGCTTATTTAGGTGACTCAATCTCTAATTAGAGGTAGTCTCTGGCATGCAGTCTAGAAGTTAAGCCTGTGTAACAATTGGCATGGACCTCCTTCTCTATAGCGTCTGCAGCATGTCTGCCTCCCGATCTCCCTAGGCAGCCATCTTGGACATCAGCTCCTCCCCCGTGTGACCTGGGAAACTTGTGCTGATTATGTTGAACACTTAAATGTCACAGGAAAGTGTTTGGCATTTATATTTATTTTAGCACGGTGCACTTTTCAAAATTATTACCACGATTGCACTTTTTTCTTATGCACTTGGAGATTCATTATATATAAAAATATTTGCACTTTATATTTTTACATGTACGGTTTCATTAGCATATTTATTATGGTTTAATTTATTATTTTTACACGGCATCTCCTTTTTTTACATGTGACATTGTATTAGCGCGGGCACAATTACTATTTACGCATTAAATTACACGGAATGAAACGTGGTTTAGTGCTTGCAGCTTAATTAGTTTACTCCTTAGAGGCATTAGTCCATTTGTGGTTCGCAAGAAACCTATACTAGGTTTGCAGTTGTGCCATACTCTTTCCATTTTCGGATGATGGATTGAACAGTGCTCTGTGAGATGTTCAAAGATTGGGATATTTTTTTTATAACCTAACCCTGCTTTAAACTTTTCCACAACTTTATCCATGACCTGTCTGGTGTGTTCCTTGACCTTCATGATGCTGTTTGTTCACTAAGGTTTTCTAACAAACCTCTGATGGCTTTACAGAACAGCTGTATTTATACTGAGATTAAATTACACACAGGTGTACCCCATTTTCTGATTAGGTGACTTCTAAAGGCAATTGGTTCCACTAGATTTTAGTTAGGGTTATCAGAGTAAAGGGGGCTGAATGCAAATGTTGGTCTATCACATCAAATCCTAATAAAATACATTTACATTTTTGTTTGTAACATGACGAAATGTGGAACATTTCAAGGGGTATGAATACTTTTTTAAAGCACTGTAACTAACATGAATGTAAGACATCTGGCTATGGACATTCTCTAAAACAGTCATAAATTCAAAAAGGTGTCTCTGTGTTACTAGCCAGATCATTAGGTGAAAATAAAGGGGAAAAAAACTACAAAAAAGAAAACTAATGCAGCCACCATATTTAGGATTGGTAAGCTGCAATTCATTCATTTTTTTTGTTTGTTTTTGGGTTTAACCACTTCACTACTGGGCACTTTTACCCCTTCCTGCCCCAAGCCAATTTTCAGCTTTCAGCGCTGTCTAATTTTGAATGGCAATTGTGCGGTCATGCAAAACTTTACCCATATGACATTTTTAGCTTATTTTTTTAAAACACAAATAGAGCTTTCTTTTGGTGGTAGTTAATCGCCACTGGGTTTTTATTTTTTTGCTAAATAAACAAAAAAAGACCTATTGTATATATCTGAAAATAGATAAGTCCTGATGTAATGATGGCCTTTCAACTTTGCAGGCTTGAAAAATGCGAGCATAGTACAAATGACCTCCTTTTGGAAAGTAGAAAGTCCAAGGTATTTAGTAAGAGGCATGATGAGTTTTTTAAGTTGTTTTTTGTCACAACTATTTGGAAGTGGATTTTGGTTCACTAGGCTCTATACCAGGGGTAGGCAACCCCCGGAACTGGTGCCGCAAGCAGAGCAAGAAGCCTCTTTTGCCGGTGTCTTGCTGAGAAAGTTCCCTCGGCGGATAAGGTCCCCTCCTGTACTGCGCTGGCGCAGCGCCTGAGCAGTACCAACTACTAGCAGCCGCCGGAGATAGCCGAACGACAAAATCTACAATCAGCTGTACACGCGCCTGCGCTCTGGGTCCAGGTTCCTTCCCCACCATCCAAGTGGACCTAGAGGGGGAATCTAAAAGAGCCGAGCGAAGCGAGGCCATGCCCGAAGTGTGGCGAGCGAAGCCGTGTACAGCTGATTTTCCCCTATTTATCTTCGGCTATTTCCACCGGATCCTTATCCGCCGAGCGGAACTTTCTGGGCAGAACACCGGCACTCAACTCCCTCCCCATCAGCAGAACAGTGCAGGGAAGTGTCAGTGAGACACTAATGCATTCCAATTTTAGAATTCCCCACACCGCATCTGCACTGAGGGAGAGGCACTGCTCTCCCACACATTGTAAAAGATGGGAATTTTTGTTTGGTTCTCTAACTTTGCTGTAGTGGCGATCGTCAGCTTTTGTGATGCGGAAGAGATCGGGTGCAGTTCTGCTGGGGGGGACTGTCCCTGATTCCAGGAGGAGAAGGACTGTCTTGGCCACTGCTAAAGCCAATCACAGTCCTGCTAGCCCCACCCACCATCTGGAGGAAGATGACTCGCGTGGTTGCCATTACCAATCTCAGAAAGAAGGGATTTCACTGTGATTGAGAACACCACAATCAGGTGACAGTTTGTGGAATTACTGTTGAGCTTCTGGGAACTTTGTTGAAATTATTCCTGAACCTTTGCATTACTTATTACTGAACCCTTGCACTCTGTGTCCCTTTAAGCCACAGCCAGTATTCAGCGCAATGAAAATCGCACCCCACCACAGCCGCGGGGGCCCAACTTATGATCCCACACACAAGCCCACTGCTTTCAGAAAATGCCCCTGACCTGAGCTCATCATTGCGCATCCAATCCATATGTTTGTATGTGAATCAGCAGGATGAGTGTGCCAGGATAGGTAGATGTGTCTCATCTCTGCTTCCTTTCACCACTCTCATAGTTGCCAACATTGTAAAAAAAAAATGTGGGACACTTTTGTGGCTGTAGGCGGAGCTGTCCAATAATTAGGGGGCGGGGCATTCGTCAGTAGGCATGGCCTAGCAAAAATAGACAAGTCCAGCGCGCGAAGAATGGGCGTGGCTTACGCGAAATAGTGGGCGTGGCTTAAATGGGCGTGGCTCTAGAGGGTGTGGTTAGAGTCTGAGATGAATGAGGGATGGAGAGGGGGAGAGAGAGAGGGGGAGAGAGGGAGAGAGGGGGAGAGAGGGAAATGACGGGACAGCAGCCCCGGATCCTACACAATAGAAATATGTGTATTCTAGAAAGTTTAACAATCAGCAGATAAAGATACTCGAAACACCTGGTGTTAGCACTTCAATCATCCCCACACCATGGTTGTTATGGTGTCAGGATGATTGAAGTGCATTATTTCTATTATTACATTGTAATATAAAATGAAACCATTCAACTCACCATAATGCTGAATCAGTGTGATCCCTGAGCATGTCACCAGCCACGTCGCCTGCCACCAGCCATCCGTCCTTGCATCAGATGTCCCCGGCGGAGCCCCCCCTCACACCAGGAGTCCCCGGCGGAGCCCCCCTCACACAGGAGTCCCCGGCGGAGCCCCCTCACACCAGGAGTCCCCGGTGGAGCCCCCCTCACACCAGGAGTCCCCGGCGGAGCCCCCCCTCACACCAGGAGTCCCCGGCGGAGCCCCCCCTCACACCAGGAGTCCCCGGCGGAGCCCCCCCTCACACCAGGAGTCCCCGGCGGAGCCCCCCCTCACAATCAGGGGTCCCCGGCGGTTCCCCCCCTCACATCAGGGGTCCCCGGCGGAGCCCCCCCTCACATCAGGGGTCCCCGGCGGAGCCCCCCCTTACATCAGATGTCCCCGGCGGAGCCCCCCTCACAGCAGGAGTCCCCGGCGGAGCCCCCCCCGACACCAGGAGTCCCTGGCGGAGCCCCCCTCACACCAGGAGTCCTCGGCGGAGCCCCCCCTCACATCAGGAGTCCCCGGCGGAGCCCCCCTCACATCAGGAGTCCCCGGCGGAGGCCCCCCTCACATCAGGTGTCCCCGGCGGAGCCCCCCCTCACAATCAGGGGTCCCCGGCGAAGCCCCCCCTCACACCAGGAGTCCCCAGCGGAGCCCCCCCTCACACCAGGAGTCCCCGGCGGAGCCCCCCTCACACCAGGAGTCCCCGGTGGAGCTTCCCCTCACACCAGGAGTCCCCGGCGGAGCCCCCCCTCACAATCAGTGGTCCCCGGCGGAGCCCCCCTCACATCAGGGGTCCCTGGCGGAGCCCCCCCTCACATCAGGGGTCCCCGGCGGAGCCCCCCCTTACATCAGATGTCCCCGGCGGAGCCCCCCCTCACACCAGGAGTCCCCGGCGGAGCCCCCCCTCACACCAGGAGTCCCCGGCGGAGCCCCCTCACACCAGGAGTCCCCGGCGGAGCCCCCCTCACACCAGGAGTCCACGGCGGAGCCCCCCCTCACATCAGGAGTCCCCGGCGGAGCCCCCCCTCACATCAGGAGTCCCCGGCGGAGCCCCCCCTCACATCAGGTGTCCCCGGCGGAGCCCCCCCTCACATCAGGAGTCCCCCGCGGAGCCCCCCCTCACATCAGGTGTCCCCAGTGCCCCTCCCCTCATCAGGTGTCCCCAGTGCCCCCCCCTCATCAGGTGTCCCCAGTGCCCCCCCCTCATCAGGTGTCCCCCCCTCATCAGGTGTCCCCAGTGCCCCCCCACTCACATCAGGTGTCCCACAGCGGTGCGCGCGCCCCCCCCTACCTCAGAGGTGTCCTAGAGGTGTGTCCGCAGCATGGCTAGAACCCCCTGCCCCTTTCCATATCAGACTGGCAGCGGGGCGGGGGGTAGGCGGGCCGAGGCAGAGCGGGGCGAGGCGGGCCGAGGTGGAGCGGGGCAGGGGGTGGGCGGCGACGCAGAAGCTTCTTCTAGCCCCCCCCAGCCGTCTTCCTTAACTTCAATAAAATGGCGGCCGGCGGAGACAATGTCTCCGCCGGCCGCCGACCTCTAGCGGCGGCGGCGGCGGCGGTTTCGAAAACGGGAACATTTCCCGGGACGCCACAAATTCGGGAATGGAGTCCAAGTCCCGGGAATGTCCCGGGAAATCCGGGACAGTTGGCAACTATGCACTCTGCATATCATGCATATCATAGATGAGAAGAGGGTACATCGGTGGAGCAGATAAGCAGGAGGGTACAGCGGTGGGGAAAGTGAGCAGAGGGGGTTCAGAGGTGTAAAAGAAGAGCAGGCAAGTACAGTGGTGGGGCAGATGTGCAGGGAGGTACAGTGGTGGAAGAGATAAGGAGGGGGTTCAGCAGTAGGACAGAAAAGCAGGGGGTACAGTAATTGGCCAGATGAGCAGGAAGGTTCAGTGTTAGGGCAGAAAAGCAGGGGGTAGAGCAGTGGGGCAGATGTGAAAGGAGATGTATTGGTGGTGCAGATAAGCAGGGGGAACAGTGGTGGGGCAGGAGAGCAGGGGGAACAGAGGTGGGGCAGGAGAGCAGGGGGAACAGAGATGGGGCAGAAGAGCAGCAGGGTACAGAGGTGAGACAGATATGCAGGAGCTACATTGGTGGGGCAGATGAGAAAGTTGGTTACATTGGTGCGGCATATGAGCAGATGAATTCAGTGTTAGGACAGATGAGAAGGTGATTCAGTAGTGAGACAGAAGAGCATGGGGATATGGCGGTGGAACAGATGTGCAGGGAGGTACAGTGGTGGGGCAGATGAGAAAATGGGTACATTGATGGGGCAGATGAGCAGGGGGGTTACAGTGGTGGGACAGAAAAGCAAGGGGGTACAATGGTGGGGCAGATGTGCAGGAGGTACAGTGGTGGGAGGGATGAGGGGGGTTCAGTGGTGGGACAGAAAAGCAGGGGGTACAGAGGTGGGGCAGATGTGCAGAGGGGTGCAGAGGTGAAAGGAGGTACATCAGTGGAACACATGAACAGGGGGTTACAGTGATGGGGCAGAAGAGCAGGGGGAACAGAGGTGGGACAGATGTGCAGGAGGTACAGCCGTGGGGCAGATGGAAAAGGGGGTTACAGTGATGGGGCAGATGAACAGATAAGTTCAGTGTTAGGACAGATAAGAAGATGGTTCAGTGGTGGGGCAGATGAGCAGGAGGTTACAGTGGTGGGACAGATGAGCAGGGTGGTACAGTGGTGGGGCAGATGTACAGGAGGTTACAGTGGTGGGACAGATGAGCAGGGGGGTACAGAGGTGGGGCAGATGAACAGGGGGTACAGTGGTGGGGCAGATGTACAGTGGTTGGGCGTTTGTGCAGGGGGTTACAGTGGTGGGGCAGATGAGCAGGGGGGACAATGATCTAAGGTGTGAAGGTGCATGAATTAGGGCTGATCTGAGGCATGAGAGTGCAGGATGTTAATTTCTCACTATTAAAGTAGTTTACAGCATTTACTTTATAAAAAACCTTTTACGTGATTGAGAGTGTGAAGTTGACATTTTTTTGTTATAAAATCGGCACGCTAAATTTCTTTGAAAACATTTTTCGGCACACTGTGCTCAAAAGGTTGCCTACCCCTGCTCTATACCTTGTAAACCTATACACTCATATCATATGGATATGGATACATTTGTAATAAGAAAATATTGCTGTATATATTAATAAAGATGTATTGTTTCTTTTCAAACATCATTTCATTTTTGTGTATTGTGTGACACTCCTGTACTCCAAGCTCTCTGTATGTAGATGTAGGGTCTTTTTCCTCATCTTTTGTTTAACAATTTAATGGAGGATGGTGTCAGTTATTTTGAACAGGACACACTCCTTCTTTATATCCAAATTATAGTTAGCCATGACTTTATGACTGGGAAACAAATTTGTTTGCATGCTTTTTGTTTTATGCCATAAAAGCCATACTAATGCAATGGCCAAAAATATCACATCTGCTAAGCAGTTCTATATCAACCTGGTAATCAAAACAGTACCAAAATAAAAGCAAACCTATCTCTCCCAAACAAATTTTGAAAAAATATGTGGCCTGTGGCTAGCGATATCTATACCAATACTGTAGAGCTTGTGGTAAACACACTGCTTCAGTCTATAAGTGCCTTTATTCATTTCTGCAATTGTGATTTGCAAAAAAAATATTTTATTTGGTTTAGAGAATGCTGCATTGAGTTGAAAAATTATTTCACGTAGAAGCTCCAAAACTTGTCTTTTATATAATGGTATCTAATACTTTACGGAATGTAAAGGTTATAGCCTTGCGCTGGTGTGGCAGTGATGAGGAACACTGTTGCTTGTTGCACTGTCAGGTGGCAGTGGGACTTGTGTAGCAGTGATCAGGAACACTGTTGCTGACTTACACTGGTCTGGTGACAATGGTGTTGGGGTAGTGGTGGTCAGGGACACTGAAACTGGTGTGGCAGTAATCTGGGACATAATGACTGGTGTAGCAGTGATCAGGGACACTGGGACACATATAATGGTGATTAGGGACAATATGAAGGGTGTGGCGGTGGTCAGGGACACTATAACTGGTATGGTGGTGATTAGGGACAATGTGACTGGCGTGGTTATGATTAGGGACAAAATGACTGATGCGGCAGTAATTTGTGGCATTATGACTGGTGCAGCAATGATTAGGGACACTGTGAGTGGGTGCAAGTAATTAGGGACACTGACTGGTGCGGCAGTGATTAAAAAATACTGACTGGCTGCACTTGTCTGATGACATTGTACTGCTGTGGCCGTGATCAGAGACAATGGCTGGAGAAAATGACATACAGTGATACCAGAGTAGCAAGCCATTGTACAAGATCATTGCCACAGAAGTACAATGTCACCATAATGACATTGCACTTGCTCTGGTGACAGTACATATTAAAAAAATTAAATAAATATATATACTGTCCCCAGGGCACGTGTAGTGCCATTATGGTGACATTACACTACTGTGGCGGCGATCTTGTACAATGGCTGGCTGGTGGCTGCTCTGATAAGCATTTTATATATTTGTATATATTTTATTTTGTTCATAATTTTTTTTTTATTGCAATTTTTTTCTATATGCTGTCCATACTGTTTTTTTTTTGTGTACTGTTTTTGGTTCATACTGTTATCATAGTGAAATAATAAAGGAAGCGGGACTAAATAAATAACCAAGCGATTCAATATTAAACCAATATAAAATGAAAAAAGCAAATAAAGTGTAAAGTTATAAAGTCACACCAAACTTATTTTGTGACAAATATAAAATAAACAAATTCAGTCCATAAGAGCCTATCCATGAGGGCATTAAAAATATATATTTAAAGCAAAGTTCAAAAGGAGATACTTAATCCACAATCCAGTTGTCATATGAGTGTCCCCCACACTCCCAATTTTCCATGATACCAAATAAATGGGCCTTTTCCCGGATCCAGTGGACCATCACATAAATGGTCAAATGTGCTTATTAAATCCCTATTAACAGGATAATTCCAAACACCAGGCACATGTCCAATCGGGGTTACTCCATTAGCATGATGAAAATTAAAATATATATGCGCCCATAATGTAATCCGTAAAAATTATTTATTTATTAAAAAGCATGATAACAATGCAATACTTGTAAACAGGACCACACTCCAAGATCAGTGGGCAGTGAAGTTTAAAATCTGCATATAGCGCTAAAAACAAAATGCTTTCCCAAAGCAGCAAGCTGTGTGGGTGCACCAGACTCCACATGCTGCGATGATGTAGTGTCATAGCCACGCCCAACTAATTTTGTCAGAGAGATGACATCGTCAGGGGACTGGTTTAGACTCCGTACATCACGTTCAAGGTTATAAAATACTACTCGTAACTTAGCAACCAACACAGACTCCAAGATGCTCATTACCATAACAAAAAACACCTGCATGGCGTGTGGAGTCCGGTGTGGTCACACAGCTTGCTGCTTTGGGAAAGCATTTTGTTTTTACCGCTATATACGGATTTTAAATGTCACTGCCCACTGATCTTGGAGTGTGGTTCTGTTTACAAGTATTGCATTGCTTGTTATGATGCTTTTTAATAAGTAAATATGTTTTACGGATTACACTATGGGCACATATATATTTTTCATCATGCTAATGGAGTAACTCCGACTGGACATGTGCCTGGCGTTTGGAATCGTCCTGTTCATAGGGATTTAATACGCTCATCTGACTATTTAATCCCTCGTGGATCAGCTCTTATGGACTGAATTTTTTTATTTTATTGTCTATATATGTATATATATATATATATATATATATATATATATATATATATAAAAAAAAATATATATATATATATATAAACTTTACACTGTATTTGCTTTTTCATTTTATATTGGTTTAATATTGAATCACTTGGTTGTTTATTCAGTGCAGCTTTCTTAATTATTATACTTTTGCTGTTGGTGTCACAATTGCTTAAGTGGCTGCTTATTGAGAATATACACGCTCCAGTGCAGGTTTTCCATATAATTTTTGTTATCATAGTGACACTGTAATACTCTGGGAATGGGGGAGAAATTAGGATTTTTTTTTATACTATGAATTTCAATTACAGTGATGATCAGTGTATAAGTAATTATTTCTATTTGTTTGGCATCCATTCATGATGCCATTATTTACTATTGTGATTGCTGTGATTGGCCACAGCTATTACTTGATACAGGGCTGCTCTGATTGACCCTGTAGAATGTGATTACTGTGACTTTTCACAGGGATCACAGTATTAAGCAATGGTGTCTTGAATGACAGTCATTGCTTATTATTTTTCATGTCAGCGACCACATGGTACCAGGGCTAATCCAAGTGGACCAGTATAATGACCTGTGATCTGCGGTGTCCAGTGTCACAGATTCCACCACTGCGATCCCTGAGGCTGTGCATGAGCAGGATGCACTGGTTCGTCCTCCCAGAATGACACTTGTCCTGCTCGCCCACCTCTGTGCATTGGCCAAGCCAGAGGCGTTTAGAAAAACTGACTGTATGGAAACATAACAACTGCGATGTGAAAGTCACTATATATAGATGTAAAAATGTATAAAATATATCAGGTGATTAAATAGAAAGGTGTCTGATACAAAATGTCGAAAGACTGAAAATAGACAGTTATGTTTTCTTAGTGCAGCGATATAACCAAGTCATTTGAATAAAGCTAGACTTAAAAAAATATTTTTAGACTCAAAGTCTGTATATGAGCTGAAGGGGACAAAATAAATAGGAAAAAATATTCTGACAATGTACCACAACGCACCTGAAAATTGATCTGCACCAATTTTTCTGATGCAGAGCATCGCAATTCACAGGATGCAGGCTACTGTGCGCTGTGGTACACTGCAACACAGATGCATTGTAGGTGTACTGAATTTGTTTGATTTCAAAATGAATGACATTGCTGTAACACACACAGAATTTACCGCAACCCATAGATCTGCATGTGCGTTGAAGTTTTTTTTTGCACACTAAGTTTGATTACAGTCTCCTTGCATGATATCATGCACACTTGATGCTGTTTTATTCCTATAAAGTATGTGCATATAAAAATGCTAATTGCAAAATATTAGAGCAAAATCACATTTTTATACATGCCACTGCTACAGCCAGTTTATATTTGGACGCATACTTTCCACAGCAAAACATTTTGGCTGCAAAAATAGAAATAAACTTTAGGCTACCTAAGCACTTTGTAAACATTATTTGGAAAAACCTCTGCAAGTGTAACTACTACTGAAAATGTCTGTTAGCATTTGCAAAAAAAAAATTAGTTGCTGAATTGTTACTAATGCAATGGGATTGATGTACTAAAGTAAAAGTCTGTTCACTTTGCAAACAAAATATACTGAATCTTTGTTCACTATCATAAACCAATTGTGTGGTTTTTATTTCTAGTCACGTGATTGGCTATTCAAAGTGAATAGGTTCAGGTACAGCAATATGTTTATTAGAAAAATAATTTGTCTATATTTTGAGGCTTTATTTAAAAAGCAGTAACAGTTTTTTTTTGTTTTATAGTTCAATTATCATTTAACCTATATGAGTCCAATATGACTAATATATAAAACAATGCATAATATTTTATCAGCTATTACATTTCAAGTAAGGATTGCCTTAGAAATGTGTTCAAACTGTGTTCAGATGCTTTTGCCCTTATTTTGTTTTAAATGTTTTATTTTAGTTTTAAAAACATATAACGGGAACATAGATGATGATTTCATATTTGCAATGGATTTGATTTGTTATACAGTAATTGTCACTTTTTTCTATAAGCTGGCATGATGCTGCCATCCATATGGTGCATTTATAAAAGTCAAGAGAAGAGGTAACAGCTACAAGTATATTAGTATAATTTATTGTTAATTTTTTTTCCCCCCTATCTTTGTAACAGATCATACATTTACAGCAGTTGACTGTTGTTTGGCAACTGTTTAGAGAAAACTGACACAATTTACATTAAGAACAGATGACTCCACTTTGGCTTTCCCTGCCACATCAGTAGTTTTGCACAGCAGTTGTCTCAGCAGCTGTTAGAGAAAATGAAGCTCTTTATTTCATGCCCTTGGTAATCACCATCATAGTTTTTTTTTCTATCAAAGCTGCAGAAAACAAGTAAAATGACTTGAATGATTTACAGAGACTGGCTTAAGAAATCATCCATCTGCAAAAAAAAAAAAACTTCCACTCATCTGAAAGCTACATCACTGTGTACATTGCACAGATTTATACAAAAACCCTTGCTTAAGTCATTATATGAAACAAAAAAAGTCTATTTTTTTGCTTCTGTACAGCATATTTATGAAAGCCTAACAGTGCTTTCAACAGAAAATGTGATGAACTTGCTAGGAATCGCAAGTGGAGTGAAGAAAAATGAAAATGTTCTGTGTAGGTATATTGCTGAGGTAAGGTAAGAAAAAAAAACAATTGACAAAAAAATATATATCATCCTAATTTATTGCACTTTTCCATTATAGTATTAACCACCTGAAAAATAAACATGATATGCATTTAATCACGGTGAAATGAGATGTAATTTATTTAATGTTTTGTTACCATTTTAAGTTTCTTCCTTTAAAACTGAATATACACATTGGTTCTTTTTTAAAATCTTTATTTATATTATTTATATCCATACAAAAGAAAACAAATACAAAAATAGCCTTCACATCCTCTACAATAATACTTTCCCTTGTAACCCATAAAACCCCCCCCCGCCCCCCCAACCATCCCCCCTGAACCCCCCCCCCCCCTGCAGACTCTATCCAGCCAGGTACTTTCGCCCTCCTACCCCCTTGGTGTCAACATTAGCTCATCCTCTTCTCCACATACCTCACAGACCCATTTACCTCCCTCTATCTCATACTCCACATTTGACGGATCTCTCTCCCTTCTCTCTAGGTTATATGTTACCTGCACTCTTAGCAACCAATCCTTGATCTTAGGGCCTTCGACCTTCTGCCAATTTTTAGGGATTTCACTTTTTGCTGCGTTCAACAGCACAGGGGTGATGGACCTATTGTATTCTCGGTTTCCACCCTCTGAGCTGTGAAACAAGCATATCCATGGGTCGTACGGGATTATTTTACCAGTAATCTCCTCTATTATTTGTAACACCTCCAGCCAATATTTTTTACTTTCAATATGTTTTTATTTTGAATGACGTCATACAAATTATGCATTAACATATTTAGATTGCACAGGAGGGAACGCCTCCTCGAACATGAGACATAAAGGTTACAATTCGAGTGAGAAAATAACAGATAATATACGGTTTCTTCGCCTCAAGGGCTGGTGGTGAGGACCGCCTGATATATAACCTTAACTAAGCTTTAAATAAGCAGTCTCCACGTTTTGCCCCTAACACAGCACGGGATCTTTCCCCATCCCCGGCACCCCTGACGGGATCTAGCTGTGCCAGGTGGGGAAATCTCCCTACTTCTCCTTTGCCCATTTGGTCTGGGCCATCAGGAGTGTTGAGGGGTTATGAGTCCCCGTAAGCTAGGTAATTTACCATATGGTAGCTTTCCATTGAATTGCAACCAGATAGTTATTTAAAGTGAGATAGAAGACAGGAAGAAGAGTTGAAAGAGAAGAAGAGAAGAGTGAGGAGGGAGGTGGGGTGGGGGGGTTCTTTAAGGTGGGTGGGGAGGGAGAAGGAGTGCCTTTGTGTACCTCTATTAATACTGAGGGATGAAGTAGTCTAGGTGTGGGTTAGGTGGTGATGCGCACCTGAACACCTGGTATGAGGGAGGTTCCCATAAATTGGGCCCAAGGTTCCCATATTGTTTGGAATTTCTTGGAGGTGTTTGACGTGATGCTATAAAGTTTTTCTTGGGCCATAATCCATGAAACCTTTCTTTTTACTGCGTTAAACAAGGGCCTCGGCTGTTTCCAGGCTTTGGCAATGGAGATTTTAGTGCCCAATAATATAAAGTTGATCAGTGTTTGGTTAGCCTTAGAGATTCCAGGAAGGTTAGCATTAAGAATAGCCACCTCTGGGGACCTAGGGATCTGGCAAGTCGTCACCTTGTAAATCATAGAGAAAACTTTCCTCCAAAAAGTGCGTAATTTGGGGCATTCCCACCAAATGTGGGCCATTGTGCCCAGGTGTTGACATCCTCTGTAACATAGGGGGTTCGCCGAGGGATAGATTGCTGCTAACCTGGTAGGGGTCATGTACCATCTGGTTATCAGTTTGATGCTTGCCTCCATCAAAGAGATGTTCTGGATCCCCTTAAAGGATTTAGTTAGAGCTGCTTGCCAAATCTCTATGTCCCTGCTGCATTGGAAGTCAGCCTCCCAGGCCTGCATGTATGTGGTTTTGTCCGTTGGGTAAGTGAGGGCCGAATATATCACAGATATGCCTCCCCTCTGCTCCATGGCTTGTCCACACCATTGTTCATATGTAGTAAATTTAGGGGGGAGCGGTTTCTCCTGCCAAATTGAGTGTAGAAAGTGAGTGATTTGGTGAAAACGGAATCGTTCCGAATCCGGGAGGTCTAGGTGTTTGATACAGAATTTGAGGGTGATTGGTCCATTGGGGGTGAAGAAGTGCCCTATCCGGTATAGCCCTTTGTCCAGCCACCATTTGAATGCTGAGATGTCAAGTCCAGGTGGAAAGTCAGGGTTGTGGAATAAGTGCGCTAGGGGACGACCTGTGAAGACCAGGGCTGTGGAGTGTCGGAGGGAGTCCCAAAGGGCGCAGGAGTGGGATAAAGTGGGTGACTGGATGGGCGGCCTAGATTTAGTCGGGCACCAAAGTATGTAGTCTAGTGTATGTTTGGGGGTGGCCTGTCTTTCAATAGTTACCCAATCTGTTTTTTCATACCGTGAGTAGATTGAGGATAGTTGGGCTAATCTAGCCGCTAAGTAGTATTTATGTAGATTTGGGAGACCCAGCCCTCCCTTGCGTCTGTGAAGGAATAGGGTGTTCTGAGGGATACGATATCCTTTCTTACCCCAGATAAACTGGAGAATTTTACTCTGTAAAGCTTTTAGGTGATCTTTCCTGATTGGGATAGGGAGGGAGCGGAAGAAGTAGAGGAGCCTGGGGAGTAAGGTCATCTTAATGGAGTTGATCCGACCCAGCCAGGATAATTCATGTTTTGACCATGTAGTAAGGTCAGCCTCCAGTTTCCTAAAGAGAGAAGGGTAATTTTGTGCATAGAGAGTTTCCGTCGTGGCCGTCAATGTGATACCTAGGTAGCTAATGGAGGTGTCGCCCCATTTAAAGTGGAAGGATTGTTTTAGAAAGTCAACTGTTTGTGGTGGTAATGAAACATTAAGGGCTTGAGATTTGGCGAAATTGATTTCGAGTCCAGAAATTTTAGCAAAGTTCCTTAACAGTAGGCAGAGGTTAGGTAGTGTAGTGAGGGGGGATGTCAGGAAAAGGAGGATGTTGTCAGCGAAAAGCCCACATTTGTGCGTCTGGTCTCCACAGGTCACCCCCTTTATGTCTGGGTTCTGTCGGATTGCGATCGCTAAGGTTTCTATGGCTATTGCGAAGATTAGGGGGGATAGAGGACACCCTTGTCTAGTGCCACGTAAAATGTCTATTGATTCGGAGTAATGTCCCTGGAGGCGTATTTGGGCCTTTGGTTGTGAGTAGAGAGCATGCAGAATTCCCAGGAAACGGTCGCCAAATCCCCATCTCTCCAGCACGATAAAGATGTATTTCCAGGAGACCGTGTCAAAGGCCTTCTGCAGATCTAATGACAGAAGGAATCCCCGATTGGTTTGGCCCCCCTTCCCAGTTTGTTTGCTGAATCGAGGTGATATCTATTGCTCTCCTTATTTGGTCAGGACCCTGTCTCCCGGGTATGAATCCTACCTGGTCCTTATGTATATATTGACTAATAAAGGATGACAGCCTGTTGGCCATTATTTTGGTGAGTATTTTTAGGTCATTGTTGATGAGTGAGATCGGTCTGTAATTACTAACGTCTTCGTGGTTTTTGTCAGGTTTGGGTATGACCGTGATTAAGGCGGTATTGAGGTGGATGTCAAGGGGGGTTCCATTGGTTTTGGAGTTAAAGAAGGAGGTCAGGTGAGGTGCCAGTATGGCTGCAAAAGATTTGTTGTATGCTACCGAAAGACCATCAGGACCTGGAGCTGACCCCCCTCTTAGATCTTTTATGACCCCCAAAACCTCCTCCTCTGTGATGGGTATTTCCATCTTTTGTTTATGGGTATCTTTTAGGTATGGTAGGGAGATACCCTCCAGGAACTGAGGGATTAAGTTTGCGTTTGGTGTATTTGTTTGGCTATATAATTTAGAGTAGAAACCCCGAAAGGCTTCTAGAATCTTTGAAGGGTTGGTCGTGGGGGGTTGACCATTTATTCTGAGTTTGGGAAAGGCGAGGGTCCTAATGGGGGGGAGAGTTTTTTAGCTAGGAGGGGACCTATTTTGTCTGCCTGAGTGTAAAATTTTTGTCCATTCCAGCGGACAGCCTTTTCGGCCTTGGATGTGAGTGCTAAATTAAGATCTAGTCTAGCTTTGTCGATAAGGTGAATAGGGGTCTTGGAGGGGTCCTTTTTATGGGCAGCCTTCAGTGTGGTATATTCCCTGTCCAACCGGATTATGTCTGCTTTTTGTGCACGTTTGGTTTGAGTGGCAATCTGGATGAGTTTACCCCGTATAAAAGCTTTATGTGCGGCCCATAACGTTTCTGGAGACATATCCTCCGATTTATTGAGTTTAAAGTATTCTTGTAGGGCTTTTTCGAGTTCAATGACCCTGATGGGGTCAGATAATAGTGACTCATTCAGTCTCCAATGTCCCCTGGGTCCGCCCAGGGGGCCAGTTTTGAGTGATATGGTGACTATGGAGTGGTCCGAAAGGGCCGACTCTCTGATTTGAGCTCTGTGGATCAGGGGAAGAAGGGTGAATGGGGTTAAAATGTGGTCAATCCTCGCATAGGTGTTATGAGGTGACGAGTAATGGGTATAGTCCCTTTTGTTGGGATTAAGTTCCCTCCAAGTGTCAGCTAAGCCGTGGGCGTGGATTATTTTTGCGATCCTGAGGCTCTCCTTGGTGGGTCGTGTTAGTTGGGTCGATAGGGGTTTAGACTTGTCCAAACCCTGATCGAACGCTGCGTTCGAGTCTCCACCAAAGATGACCATTCCCTCCAGTTTCTGAGCGAGGCTGCGCAGTAGGGTGTCAAAAAATTTTGCTTGACCTCTATTTGGGACATAGTAGGAGACCAGGGAATACAGGTGGTCCCCCACTGTGCCTTTGACCAGGATGAACCTGCCCTCTGGGTCGGCGAATTCAGAGATCTTTACAAATTTAAGATGTTTGGAAACGATGATTGCAACTCCCTTAGTTTTGTTGCCAGCGCTCGCTAAGAAGAACTGTGGGAAGTGAAGGTTTAGATACTTAGGGCTATACCGGGAGGGGAAGTGCGTTTCTTGCAGCATAACAATGTCTAGCTTGAGGTGTTTGTAATAATCGAGGACCTTTCTCCTCTTAATCTGGGAATTGATTCCCTGGACATTGTGTGAGGCTATGCGGAGTTCATCTGTGGTGTTATTAGCCATGGAGCAGATGGAGTGCAGTGCAACGGTCCTCACTTACCCTTTGATGTGGGGGAACCCGGGTCTTAGGATGATGGTCATTCAGTCTTCTTGGTGGAAAGATATCAGGGACTTCCGTGGGGGTGTGTGTGGTATCTGAAACACAAAATGTGATTAGGTACATTGACGTGCACATGGAGGAGGGGAGGGGGAGAAGGATAGCAGAGAAAAGGTCTCCTAGAAAGGAAAGGAAAGACGCAGGGAAGGAGAAATCCCCTATGTCTTTTAAGAAAAAAATGGAGTGTGTCTGGCCCATCTGGGCTCAAACAACCTAGCCCCCAGAGACCTATGGGTGTCTAAGGGTTAGGTGGGTGTGCATGTTTTTCCTCACGAAACCGAACGCCCAACAGAAAACTTATTTCCCTGAGGGAAAAAAGAAAAGAGCAAGTAAAAACAAAGAAAATTTTAAACTATTACCGGTGACTATCAGGTTTACACAACAGTGTGGCCAACTAGTGGCCCTAAGCCTACGCCCAGTGTAGTAACCTTCTAGGTCTTCATTAAATCGCCAGAGCGTCCATAGACTAGACCTATATAAATCCCTAGACCTGGGGGTGAAAAGCCCACTCCCCCCCATAGCTAGGCGTAAGGGTACCGCCCCTCTCAATCCGGAGAGGTACAGCTCCCCTGTGCCTAGTAGATATGGCAATGGGCCAGTAAAAAGCAGCAAAAACTAAAGAGGGAAGAATTGAACAAAAACCTAAAAAAAACCCTCCTTGGAACCAGCAAAACACAAAAAAAACAAAAAGTTCTGATAAGTCAGAAAACGTAGCCCGGTTGGCTAGCCTGCCTAATAAATAGGCACGGGGGGATCCCCTATATTCATCTGGATGATCAAACCAATCCCCACTTCACAGTCGGGATAGAAGCGATGCAGTTCACATCATCACTGGCTTCAGGTTTGGTTGTTGTCTTTGGCCTTCTTTGCTTTTCCTGTTGACCACAGGGGAGATTGAGGGCTGGTGGGGGTCTGACGTTTGTTGGAGTTGGTCCCGGCATTGGTTGTGTCCATTTCGGCTTCCTGGGAGATGATTTTCAGGTGCAGGAGAAGTTTTTCACCTTCTGGGAGGGAGGAGAAGGCATATTGTTTCCCCTTGACTGGGAATTTAACCGCGAACGGGAAGGCCCACTTGTATTTCACGTCTCTTTGGGTGAGAGCGAGAAGCAGGGGCTTCAATGGTCTCCTCTTCTGGATCGTAGAGGGTGAGAGGTCAGCGAAGATCTGCACTGGGTGTCCCATACACTGCACGGAGTGAGAGGACCTGGCCTGTCTCATCACTTCCTCTTTAACTGTGTAGTGGTGTGGCTTAGCGATAATATCTCTTGGGGTGCCATCTTTTCTGGGGGGCCCTAAGGCTCTGTGTGCCCTGTCCAATTCAAAGCGTTGAGAGGAGATATTAGGGATTAGCTGTTTAATCAGGTCTTGGACTGCTTCTGGGACATTGAGAATTGTTTCCGGTAGGCCACGGATTCTGATGTTATATCGTCTTGACCTATTCTCGAGTTCGTCAATACGAGCCATTGCTAGGTCCAATTGATCTTGCACAGTGCTGATGTGCTGCGATTGTAGGTTAGTGATAGCTATAGTGTCCTCCATTTTGTGTTCGATTGCATTGATTCAGGCCCCTAAATTAATAAAGTCTGCCTTCAGGTCCCCTGTAATTTTTGCTGCTGTTTGAGCCAGGCCTCTGTCCAAAAGTTCAGAGAATCTGTGGAAGAGGGAGTCTATGTGAAACGCTGGGTCACTGGCAGGGAAGGCATGTGGAGGGAGGCCTGAGTGACCTGAGGCAGATCCCATGGGGGACAGAGGGCCTTCACAGGGGGAGCGATCCTGCAGGGATCCTGTAGAGGCTGGAGAAGGGGTCAACAGAGGAGGGTAGCCCGGTTGTCTTCCTGGGGTGAAGTGAGGGGGAATGTGGAGCTGCTCTGACCTGTAGTCCGCCGGGCCTGTGGCGCTGAGATCCTGTGTCTGTGCCTGTGTAGCGGTGGCCATCTTGGGCGTCTCAGCCGTACCTGCTCTCTCCAATTGCGGCCACAGGTTTAGTTTTACCGGGGCCCCGGTCATATGGGGGTGTAGCTGGGACCTTGGGGAACGTCTCCCGATGCTTCAGTTGTGCTGATGTGCACTGTGGTTAGTGCTATGGGCGCCGGTGGTTCATGAGGGAGCGGAGCTCTAGGCGTTAGAGGCCATCTTGCGAGCCCCGCGCATGCGCACCTCCAGCCAATATTTTTTAACCACCGGACAGCTCCACCACAGATGTTGACTTTTACAACAATTGGCACATTGTTGACTTTTACAAAGGCTGAGGGGTGATTGTATAAGATTTTAATCCATTTTATCATTTTTTCTCCCACTCCCATTATTTCAAGCATTTTAATCATGAAACCCCAGTCTACTCTGTCAAAAGCCTTCTCGGCATCTATGGACAGAAATAGACCTGGGGTTCTGCTACTCTTGATAGCCTCTGAGATAAGCAAGGAACGCACCCCATTGTCTCTAGCCCCTCTCCCTGGGACAAAACCCACCTGGTCAGGATGGACCAGGTACGCCATTCTCTCCTTGAACAGTATTGCAAGTACCTTCGCGTATAATTTGATGTCTGCGTTAATTAACACTATGGGCCTATAACTTGAACATAGGGTGCGATCCTTGCCCTCCTTAGGAATCAAGGTTACCGCAGCCAGCAGCACGCTGTCACCCACCTCTCCCTGTGTCCCAAGCTCGTTCCAAAGATGACAAAGTCTTGGAACCAGTTAGACCCCAAATGTTTTAAAGAATCCGGACGTGAAGCCATCTGGACCAGGACTCCTCCCGGTAGGAGAAGATTTTAGGGCCAGACAGATTTCTTCTTCCGTTATGGGGTTGTCAAGTTCTTTTGAGTCCTTTTCGGTCAGTTTATTAAGCCCCGCCTCTTTTAAAAAGTCCTCCACCTTATCTTTTTCCCCTCTGCTACATCTTTTTGTATAGATCGAGTATAAAGATGAAAAATATTGTCTAAATTCTTCACCAATTTCTCCCGATGAGAACCTCATGTCCCCTTTTTTGTTTTGAATCCTATTGATGAAGTTTGAATCTCGCTTTTTCTGCAGAGTTTTTGACAGGTGTTTACCTACTTTGTTTCCCCATCTAAATTTCTCTCTCTGGTATCTATTCATACTATGGTTCATCTCTTCTTCCATTAAATCTCTTAATTCGTCTCGCTTAATGGTCAACTGCTGCAATGGTGTCCTGTCTGTTCCTCTATGGGCTTTGTGGGTTTGCTCTAACTTGAATATTTCTGCCATAAGTGTTTCCTTTTTTTTTATCCTTTCTTTTTTCAATCCTGCCCCAACAGAAATCAAAACCCCTCTTATATAAGCCTTAAAAGCTTCCCATACAGTAGCCGCCGAAATCTCACCCGTGTCATTTATTTGGAAAAACGAATCTATTTCCTCCTGAATCTTTTCAACAATCTTAACGTCTCTAAGTAAGTTTTCATTTAAGCGCCATGTAAATGGGGGTTTGTTAACTCCTTTTAGTCTCATTTTCATTGTGACCGGGGCGTGATCTGACAGTGTTCTGATCCCGATCCCAGTCCCTTCAACTACATCCAGCAGGCTATGATCCACCATCAGATAGTCTAATCGCGAGTAGGTCCCATGCACGGAGGAGAAGAAGGTATAATCTCTAATCTTTGCATGTTGTACCCTCCATACATCAATCAATTGACAATCGTGTAGCTTTTTCCCGATTTTTCTCAAGAGACTCTTACTCGTCCCCCGTGCATTTGAGGAACTATCTAAGGATGGGTCCAAGCCAAAGTTGAAATCTCCAGCTAGTATCATCTCCCCCTCTCTGAATTCCATCAACCTGTTTAGTACCTGGGCTAGATATTTAGTCGCACCTTGGTTAGGGCAATACACATTGGCTAGGGTCAGGATCTTATTACCACTTCTGATCTTTAGAAAAAGAAAGTGCCCTTCCGGGTCCACCTTCCTGTCTATTAGGACAAAGTTTAATCCTTTTGCGAAGCCTATTGCCACCCCTTTTGCCTTTTTTATAGGGGAATCACTGTATATCCGTTTTGGAAAATACTTAGAGTACAACTTTATCCCTGCTTCCCATACTAGATGGGTTTCCTGTAAGAAAACCACATCTGCCCCATAATGTTGTAGCTCTTTCAACACCTTATGGCTTTTATTGGGGGAATTTAACCCTTTAACGTTATAGGTCAGACACTTAATATTCATTTACCTGATCTTTGGGCCTCCCTAGTATACACATTGGTTCTAAAGGTTTTGGGAGCAATCAAACCTTTGAAAATGTTTTGTTTTGCTATGATGCAAATATACTGCACATTCCAGAGTAGCTCCCTAAGTTACTAGAAAAATGTCTGTAGATCTAGCCTAATAATAATCTTTTGTAAACAAGATACTAAAATTGGCCATGCAGCTCTAGTTTTAGAACAATGGTCTTCAAGCAGTGCCTCAGTTAGCCATCAGCTGCCTATCTTGTGATTCCCAGCAGACCCTCAGCCAGTGCTCTGTATAAGTTAATAACTATGATGAGTCATTAAAAAGTACCTGATAAATTGTAAATACTGTATATCATAAAGCCTTCCTAAGTAGGATGAGCCTAACTGCCCTGGGTACGGTTTGAGAGTTCATTGAACTTCAAAAAGGATCAAATGCTGAACCCAAACCTAATCGAGATCAATGGAAGCTGAATCTTTAAAATGAAAAGTGACCATTTTCTGGGCTAATAGGCAAGGGGTGTCAAAATAGCATGGGTGGTGGGCACTGCCTTGGGCAACATATACCAATGCAGGAGCCAAATGGTTAGTGCTTAAATGGCGACCCTACACAAATATGCAGCCCAATTGAACTGGGCTTTTTTCCGTGGGGCCACAAATTTTCGGATCTCCAAGCACAGAGACTGTGATCTCATGGCAAGCCTTAGGCCCCGTACTAATGATTGTGACCTGGAAATCCCTATTCCGGGTTACCTGATCGCTGTGATAGCCTCTGATTGGCTTTCACAGTGATCAGTCACTGTGAGGCCCGCCCCCTGTTTTTTTTCTCTGTGAATAGAGGAGAGACATGCATTGTATCTCTCCTTCTCCTTGCAGAAAAAAAGTGTGTATAAAAAAACAAAATAAATAATGATAATAAAAGATACAAACAAAATACCATGATTAAGGTTTGGCCTAAGTCAGTGCCAGGGTTATTGTTAGGGTCAAGATCAGAGTCAAGGGTCAAGGTCGGAGTCAAGGGTCATGGTCAAAGGTCAGTGTCAATATCTTCATTTATTTTTTTGACAGGAGTTTTCTTTTTAGTATCCGTGTTTATTTATTTATTTATCTATTGTTTTTGGGCTGTACTATGGGTACAAACAACAACTAACATACACATGTGTGGAATCGCTGCAATCGTCAAGAGCAGGATAGTTTAATTTGGGTTGTTCTTTGGTGGAAGGTTATGGTAGTAGCAAGAAATATACAACTAAATTTAAAATACTTTTTTTTAATTATTTTTGGCCGGTTTTTCTTTGATAATAAAAAAAAAAATCAGGAAATATCCATTTCCATTTAGCACCAAAAGAAAACCCAATTTGCCCTGAAATTATATTTGCCCTGAATTATATATAAGGTATAATTCACCTGGATGTACAAAGTAGTTGCGATGATACACTGTGTACAGTTTTACTAACACAAAGTTTCAAAATTCTGCTTAGGCATTTAGATTTGTTTTACCCTTAGGCAAAAAGGGGTTAAAGTGAAACCTTAAAAATGCCAAATTCATTTAAATAACATGCCTGGAAGGCCTGTGAAGGGGGGCATCTCTGTGATGAACAGAAAGTGCTGCAGCAGCACTGACATTTACAAAGGACAAAAATGTTTTATATTTTTGGCAAATTATATTTTTTTGCCATCATTATACCAGACCCTTTGAGTCTAGTGTGCATTTTCTTTCAATGATTTTTGTTAAGTTTTCACAAAGAAAAAGTACAGAAAAATAGAAGGACAATTCCAATGTCTGTTATGCATTAAAAACATATAGTAAGAGAGAACTACTTGAGTAGCTACTTTGAAATAACAGAAATCGCGCTTAGACTTAAACAAGAAGTGTAGTATTAGCATTGATCGATTGACTGGAGTATTGCCCCCACCCCCAGACACCCTATCTGGGCGCAAGCTGTGCCATAGGGTAGGAGGCAACATGGCCAGCCCTAACGTTTTTAACTTTTGTTGCAATGTTTTTATTGGCGTTTCCACGTCAGATTCAACAATAACCAAACATATAAACAATATATCAGTTGCAGAGTACCTGATATTTGTTTATATGAGTAAGAACACTGGGTACCTCTTTCTTAGCACTCTGATAGTACTCGTCAAACTTCTTTTAAAACCCAAAGATATGAAATATAGATAAAAGAGGAAAGAAAAGAAAAGAGAAGGGGGTGAGGGAGAGAAAGACCCCAGGCTCTGGTCTCCTCAAAGGCTCCTCAGCTCAGAGCGGTACAGGGATCTCCAGTCAGGTAACTAATCCACAGGCCCCAGACCCTTTTGAAGACCACTAATTTGTCATTTAAAACTGCCAAGAGCCTTTCATTTATCATGAGCCAGGATAGCTTGTGCTTAATGGGTCAAATAGGATGGCGCTGATCTCCAGTTTCTGGCTATAGTGATTCTGGCAGAGATAAATATGAAAGTGATTAGCCTTCTCTGGGTTTTTGAGGCTGCATCAACTTTAAGCCCCAGCAAGGCATGTTTGGGGGATTTAGTGAGATTAACTTGGGTAAGGGTAAAAATAAAGTTATGGACCCGTATCCAGAATCTTCGCACCTTCAGGCATTGCCACCATATGTGGTACATTGTTCCAACTTGCCCACAACCTCTAAAACACATTTAAGAAGCCTCTGGGACATATGAAGCCAACCTAGACGACACCATATGCCATCTTAAAAGAACCTTGTAATCTGCCTCTATGATGGAGGTATTGATGAGTGTCTTGGAAGCCGCTTGGGCAATTGAGTGCTTTTCCTCTAATTTGAGGTTTTCTTGGAGGTCTTGCTCCCATTTGACCATGTAAGCTTGTTTAGCCAGAGTATATGTTAAAATATTATACAATTCAGAAATATGATCTTTAATTTTATCAAACTTATGACATATGTATTCCATGGGCGAACTAGTCGTCAGGTCACTCTTGCGAGATAAAGTTTTGAGGTAATGTTTCAGTTGAACAAACCAGTAGTGTTCTGAGTCTGGCATCTGGTATTTATCTATTAGGGTCTGTTTAGTGAACATTCCACTGTGATTGCAAATGTCTGCAATGAGCAGGAGACCTTTATTGGTCCACCAATTGAAGTCATGAGGAGTGAGGAGTGGGGTGAATTATTTATTTTGTAGCAATGGAGCTAATGGGTTATGTGGGGATTTCAATGATTGAGGTTTAGATAGTCTGTCCCAGATGCTAAACTATAGGGAGAGAGATAGGCACAAAATCGCAGATCGGTCCCGAGCCGGTAACCATATGTCATGAGATATCAATTTGGCTGGATATGACTGTGATTCTATGTGCATCTATAGTGGGTGAGGTTGAGAGGAGTGAAACCTGATGAGTTGGGATAGTTGAGCTGTATAGAAATATTTGAGCAGATCAGGTACTCCCAAACCTCCCCTCATTTTTGGAGTGTATAGTGTACGTCTGTTCACCCTAGGCCTCCTGTCACCCCAGAGAAACTGAAATAGCCTCCTTTGAAAGTTTAGCAAATCGGTTCTGACCAGAGCAACAGGCAATGTGTGAAAAAGATAGAGAATCCTAGGATGGATGGTCATCTTTATAGAGTACAACCTGCCGAACCACAATGGAGGATTGGTCTGCCAGCTAATCAGGTCTGTCGCTAATCTTTTGTAGAGTGCAGGATAGTTTTTGGAATATAGGGTATGAATCTTGGAAGTTAGGTTAATTGCTAAGTAGTGGAGGGCTACAGGTTCCCAAACAAATTTATAGGAGGATTGGAGAGTTTTTATGGTCCAATCCGGTAGGGAGATGTTTAACACTCTAGAGTTGTCTTGATTAACAAAGAGGCCAAAGAGCCTAGAGAAGGGCTGTAATATACTATGGATATTGGGAAGAGTGGTGATGGGCATGGAAACCATCAGTAGGATATCATCCGCAAAAAATACGGTTTTGTGTTCCCTACCCCCACATTCTATCCCCCTTATGTCTGCACACTCGCGGATTTTGATAGCTAGCGGTTCTATAGCCAGTACAAACAATAAAGGGGACAGTGGGCATCCCTGGCGAGTCCCCCGTTGAATTGGAAAGAGTGCGGACGAATAGCCATTATTAATTGGAGATGTTGCAGGGGAACTGTACAGGGCCTTTAGGGTCGACAAAAACTGCAGACCAAATTTATATTTTGATAAGACATAGATGAGGTAGTCCCATGACAGGGAATCAAAGGCCTTCTGAATATCTAAAGATAACAACATGGCTTGTCTAGGCCCTTTTCCATTCTAATTTGACCGAACCACTGAGATAATATCTATTATTCTTCTGGTCTGGTCAGATGCCTGGCGGCCAGGAACAAACCCTGCTTGATCCGGGTGTATGTATCATGCAAGAAAGGTATTTAGTCTAGAGGCCAATATTTTGGACAATGGGTTATTTACGAAAGGCAAATCTACTTTGCACTACAAGTGCACTTGGAAGTGCAGTCGCTGTAAATCTAAGGGGTAGATATGAAATGGGTGGAAGCTCTGCTGATTTTTATCATCCAATCATGTAAAAGCTAAAATGCTGTTTTTTATTTTCCGTGCATGTCCCCCTCAGATCTATAGCGACTGCACTTCCAGGTGCACTTGTAGTGCAAAGTGGATTTGCCTTTAGTAAATAGCCCGCATTATTTTCAAATCTACGTTTATTAAGGATATTGGGCAGTAGTTGGAGCAAGCTCCATGGTCTTTCCCCGGTTTTGCTATGACATGGATGTACGCTGAGTTTACATGAGCTGGGATGCAATTACCCCTGTGGATATCATTGAAGTAAGCACATAAGTGAGGGATGAGAATTTCTTGATATTTCTGGTAGTAATGACCCGAAAAGCCATCTGGGCCCAGGGCCTTAAATGGGTGTAGGGATTTAATGGCCATTTTAATTTCTGGCTCCGTAAATTCCCCTTCCATAAGCTCAGTATGAGCTTGTAGGAGCTGTGGTAGTGGGATATTTTGAAAAAATTCATCTGCTCTTTCTGCCGAGAATTGAGTCTATTGGCGGTACAATGTCGAGTAGAAATCTTGGAATTCTCATGATATCAATTGTGGGTTCTGGGTTGGTGGTCCGTTTCTCAATTTTAATTTGGGTAGGGTCGGGGAGTATTTCCGGGGTACTAGTTTCCTGGCTAAGAGGGTATTGGGTTTATCACACATAGGGGGTTATTTACTAAAGACAAATCCACTTTGCACTACAAGTGCACTTGGAAGTGCAGTCACTGTAGATCTGAGGGGGACATGCAAGGAAAATAAAAACAGCATTTTAGCTTGCACATGATTGGATGATAAAATCAGCTTCCCCTCATTTCAGATCTACCCCTCAGATTTACAGCAATTGCACTTCCAAGTGCACTTGCAGTGCAATTTCAAGTGCACTTTGCACTTATAGTTTGCACTTGTATTGCAAAATGAATTTGCCTTTTGTAAATAACCCCCATAGTCTTTTAGACATGTATCTGCCTACTCACAAACAAACTGTACTTTTGGAATAAAAACACATATAACATTTTTGGATTTGCCTTTAGTAAATAACCACCATAGTGTAGTATCTATGTTTTGACCATCGAATTGATTTTTCCGCCTGTGTGGTGAGGGTCAGATTTAGGGCCAATCTTGCTGAGTCGATTTTGTGTCTTATGTCTATTGACAGGGTTTTTTCTGTTCATCTAGGAGGTGTTGTAGCTCTGTTTCCTGCTGTTTGATGGTGCTGTCTTGGTTGGGTTTAGAACTAGCTGCCAGCTGGAAAAGCTTCCCCGTATGGTAGCCTTATGGGCAGCCCAGTTTATGGCAGGAGACGTCTCTGAAGTTAGATTTTCCTGAAAAAATGCCCGTAATTCAGTTTCTATTTCTGAATACAAAATGGGGTCGTTTAGCATGGAAGCATTTAAGCTCCATGGGGATGGGGAGGGTTTCGTCCATATACTTGAGAGTGATTTTTTAACGGGGGAGTGGTCTGACCAGGGAACAGTCAGATTCTTTGTCGATATCATATATGGTAATAACGCTGTGGAAGTAAATATATGGTCTATATGTGAATGCGTTCTGTGCACGTGGGAAATTTGGTGTAGTCCCTGGTGGATGGGTTGTCTTCCCGCCAAGCGTCCACCAGACCATACAAATGTAACAGTGGGGCTATCTTATTGCTGTTCCTAGGTACTTGTTTAAGGACTGCCCTCACTGGATCGGATCTGTCTAGAGTGCAGTCTAGCGGAATATTACTATCTCCTCCCATAATCACCTGTCACTGGACCTTAGGCATAAGGATCTGGAGCATGGAGGTGAAAAATTCCACTTGTCCCGAATTAGGGTCATAGTAGGAGATAAGGGAAATGAGTTGGTCATGAATACGACCAACCACCATAATATATCTCCCAATCTTATCCTTCACTACGGTAATGGGTTAAAGGGGGTCCTTCTTGAGAAGCATATAGCCACCCCTATTTTCTTCTTACTGCCTGTTGAGAGGTAATATTGCGGGTAATTGGCACTAAAATACCTGGGGGTTGAGGTGTTGGAAAATGTGTCTCCTGTAATAACAGGATATCAATTTTCTGTTTGGAATAATAATGGAAGGCCATGTTCCTCCTGATTGGGGAATTAAATCCATGTATATTATGGGTGTCAATAGAACATGTGGAATCCTGTGTTTTAGCCATTGTGGTAGGGCAGAGCACTCTTACCTGAATATTTGAAGTCTGTGTTTAGGAGCCCATCGTTGGATAGTGACGCCCTCTTCTCCCGTGATGGTGGGCCATCAGAACCAGAGCGCGGGGTCAGGGTCGAGTGCGAGGGTGGGGAGGGAGAAATAGAAAGGAGGAAAAAAGATGAAAGTGGAAGGGAGAACATGTTATTGAGCCAACAGATTATTACGCAAAATAATATGATCATTCGTTCGTACAAGTAGCAAAGGGCAGAGGCCCACCCTGGGATCAAAGCCCAGGGCTCAAAACATGAGGTTGCCTCCTTCATTTGGTGAAGGCAAGATTATGGGAGGGGCATGCGTATTCACCCCGACTTGGCATCAAAAAGCTCTATTTATAAAGTATCAAAGGTAAGGCAGACATAGATAAGAGCTATCAAACCAAATCTGAACAGAAATTTCTCTAATGGTTATGGAATGATCGGGTGTCATTAAAGGACCATCTGGGGTAAACTCAATTCAGGTATTACACATCCTGTAGCTCCCGGGTCAACCAACAAAACCCAGGGGGAGTAACCAGGATTAGTCCATAACCGAGTTATCAGTTAATAAAACAGTGAACTTGTCAACTCTCAACTGGGAAAAAAAACAAAAACAAAAAAAATGTGGCGAGGCCCAAAGTGGCGGCGGTCACTCCACTGGGATCAACAGGAGGGACAATCCCCTACAGAGTGTAAAATCACCTATATCCCCGGTACAATGATGGGGGAAGGAGGCGTCAGTTTCTTCAGGTGTCCAGTGGGGACCTTCTAGCTGGTTGTGACCTTTGTGACTAGCAGATTATAAAATACTTACCTTAGAATGAAGCTCCCGCAGCCCGACCTGGTAAGCGCTAAGGGGGCTGGCATGTTTCGCCGTTTCTACCGGGGTCGCTGGCTCCGGCGCTGTAAGTGGCTGGAGCCGCAATGACATCACAGCAAGTTCCAGCATGATAGGCTGGACCTTCCCTGGACCTTCACTGTGCATGCACCGCTGACGTCGGCGGCTGAATGTAGGGTGAATATCTCCTAAACTGTGTAGGTTTAGGAGATATTAATTTTACCTACAGGTAAGCCTTATTATAGCCTTATTATAGGCTTACCTGTAGGTAAAAATGTCCAAGCGGAGTATACAACCGCTTTAAGTTGATTTTGGAACTCAGACATAGGATGTTACATGCATATGAATCTGTATATTAAAAAATATAACAATAGCAGTAAAGTATAACAGCTAAGATGTCCTTTTTCAAATTCGTTGTTGTCAATGGACAAGAACATTCTTCTTTGGAAGCTCTGGTGCACAAGGAGAACTATGATATACAGTAATTGGTGTTGTTGAATCTTGGTTTCATTCTTCTCATGACTGGGCTATTAGTATTTCTGGCTGTGCTATCTTTTTGAAAGCCTGGGTAAAACAGAGGGGTGGTGGTGTCTGTCTCTATCTGAGAAGTGATCTTAAAGTGAGTGTGAAAGAGGACCTAGTTGATGTAGAGTGTGATGAGTCTGAAGAATTATGGGTGGAACTGTACATGGGTGTGTGTACTACAAAGGTTGTAGGTGTGAACAGAAAAGATATTCTCCTGTGCTTGTGTCGGCGGCCTTAGTAGAAGGTGGTAGTATTTTCAGATGATATAGTAAAATGTGTAAAAAGACCAGGCGTGTCCTGCTGCCTAAACTGAGGGGGAATTTCAAATAGACTAAGTAGGAAAGGAGAAAAAAGGTCAGTGACCTAACGCATGAATCAAGATAATAGAGTTTATTCTAAACAAATAGATAAATACAAGGAACATACTACGTGTTCATAAATAAGTTACAATATTCTCATTTGATAAAATAGTAAAAGTTGATGCCTATGCAAGGGTAAAAGCTGAATAAATGGCTAATGCGTTTTGAGGGGTTTCCTCTTCATCAGAGCCTTGGAAGATAAAACCTCGTCTGTATAATGTGGTAGGTTTATATAGAGAGGAACGACTGGATGGGAGATGTACCACATGATAGATGATGCATTTCACTAGTGGGATTCTCCTTTATTCTAGTAGTATTCCATTCCACATCACAGTGCTCTATATAAGACAGATACCAAATATATATAGGTAGAATTGCATACACTATTCATAATGATAGAACCATGATAGTATAAAGTGTGTATAGGAAAAAGTTAATATTAACAGAATAAAATGTAATTAAAAAAATATATAAAATATATATTAAAAGTATATAATAAAAACATATAAATATAACACATATAAACAGACACTCGCCCGTGTATTTGTAAATATATGTGACAAGTAGGGATGAGCCGAACACCCCCCCGGTTCGGTTCGCATCAGAACATGTGAACAGGCAAAAAATTTGTTATAACGTGCGAACACCGTCAAAGTCTATGGGACACGAACATGAATAATCAAAAGTGCTCATTTTAAAGGCTTATATGCAAGTTATTGTCATAAAAAGTGTTTGGGGATCTGGGTCCTGCCCCAGGGGACATGTATCAATGCAAAAATAGGTTTTAAAAGCTGCCGCTGATTTTAATAATGCTTAAAGTGAAACAATAAAAGTGTAATATTCCTTTAAATTTCGTACCTGGAGGGTATCTATAGTATGCCTGTAAAGGTATGGATATTAAGGGGAACCCCACGGCAAAACTAAAAAAAAATGGCGTGGGGTCCCCCCAAAAATCCATACCAGACCCTTATCTGAGCAGGCAACCTGGCAGGCCGCAGGAAAAGAGGGGAACGAGAGACCACCCCCCCTTCTGAACCATACCAGGCCACATGCCCTCAACATTGGGAGGGTGCTTTGAGGTAGCCCCCCAAAGCACCTTGTCCCCTTGATAATGGGGAGAAGGGCCTCATCCCCACAACCCTTGCCCAGTGGTTGTGGGGGTCTGCGGGCGGGGGTCTTATCGAAAGCTGGAAGCCCCTTTTAACAAGGGGACACCCAGATCCCGCCCCCCGTGTGAATTGGTAATGGGATAAGAATGTACCCCTACCATTTCACAAAAAAAGTGTCAAAATGGTTAAAAAACACAAGAGACGGTTTTTGACAAGTCCTTTATTAATTTCTTCTTCTTTCCGCTTCTTCTTCCATCTTCTTTCTTCTGGTGTGCTTTTGGTGTTCTTCTTCTTCCTCCATCTTCTTCTTCATCTTCTCCATCTTCTTCTTCCTTCGCTCTTCTTGTCCCGCATCTTCCTCCAGGCTTCTTCTCTGCTCCGTCCGAATGATCCGCCTCAGTGGGAGTCTTCAGCCATGTGACGCTTTGCTTCTTCTGACATTTCTTATATAACAGAGGGCGGGGCCACCCGGTGACCCCTCCTCTGACACACAGGGAATTCACGGGACTTCCCTGAGGCTTTCCCCGTGTTGTCAGAGGGGGGCGGGGTCACCCGGTTACTTTTTGCATTGATACATGTCCTTTGTCCTTTCAAATTTGCTGTGAACACCCCAAATTGTTTGCTGTTCAGCGAACTGGTGAACAGCCGATGTTCGAGTCGAAGATCATCCCTAGTGACAAGTAGACTCCTACATGGTTCAATGAGACATGTGCATCGAAGTATTGATATTATGCATTGTTGCAGACATGAAATATGAAAATGAAACACTGAAGTTAGCTATACTCACTGGAGTAAATTGACTAAAATGCAATTGCAAAAAATATATAAGAGAATATATATATATATATATATATATATATATATATATATATATATATATATATATATATATATATATATACACATAAATATAAAAACACATATGTATATTCTGTAGCAATGATAATAGAAATCATAGTACATAAACGCACAGGCATATATCCATATACATGTACGCGCATGCGTATGGATGTGCAGAGTGAACCAAACCTATATGATCCTACAGGCTGACTCATGCAATGAGAGAAGATGAATGGGCTACGTTGGTAGTGCAGATCACAGTGATGATCTAAAAGGTGATGCAAGGCTGACTAGCGCATAATGCCATAATTCAAGGTTGTAACAGGATATATTTGTTTACTAAATAAAGTGTGCCAGTTTCAAGTGAACAGGATGTCAAAAGGATTGGTAGATAAAGAGGGTAACATCTTTTCTAAAACCCACTTCAAACCGAGTGCCGGGAATTCCTACCTTCGCGCTAAAAGTCACCATCACCCAAAATGGAGTCATAAAATCCCATACGGGCAATTCTGTAGGCTAAGGATAACATGCACCAGAAAGAGTGATTATGACAAGCAAGGGTCTATCCTAAAAAGCAAATTCTTGGAAAAGGGATACAAGGAAGACCATGTGGAACAAGCCTACTCCAAATATTTGATACAGTATGCTGAAGAACATTCAGATAACACAGAGAAAGATGCCATAACAGCTCAAAAAAACAAATGGACCTGCAAAAAGCAAGATTTCTCTAATTCCATTAGATTCAGTACCCAATTCAGAACAAAGGCATTTAATATCCAACAAGCAATTCAGTGTAATTGGAATATCTTGAAACAAGATCCTATCTTGAACCAAGTCCTGCCCTTCAGACCTGAAGTTGTGTTCCGTAGACCTAGAGACCTCAGGAGTTTGATAGCACTGAGTAGAATACGCAAAGCCCCAAATGTAACAAAGATCTCTACCGGTCCCTGGACATCAATATTCGATCAAAAAGGGAACTATAAATGTGGAGTCAAGAACTATGGGGCCTGCGTGTATATGTCACACCGCAAAAAAAGAGGTGGTGGGGTCCGATGGCCATAGCCACAGAATTGGTCAATTCATTAATTGTGGTACCTCGTACTTGATCTATGGTATCATTTGCCCCTGTGGTCCCCCCTATGTTATGGCAATGTGAATGATCCCAACATGAAAAACAAGAGGAGACACAACTATTGAGTTCCACGGCACTTTAAGGACTGCCATAACGGACATCCAACAGGCTTATAAGTGTTCGGCATAGAAGACATAAAAAAAAACTCTGATGGGGGAAGAGTATTCCGGAGGCTTTGTAGAAGAGAGACCTTCTAGATCTTCACCCTTGGTTCCTTGGCTTCTGTTGGAATGAATGAAGAACTTGAGGTCCATGGGGTAGTCTAATTTAAAACACTGTGCATACAGGTCTTTTCTATAACCCCCTCTATTCAGTTTGCTATAAGCCTAGTTCTGTCTGTTCCACATATACATACAGTATATAATAAAAACATATATTTTATATATATTTTTAATTACCTTTTATTCTGTTAATATTAACCTTTTCATATACACACTTTATACTATCATGGTTCTATCATTATGAATATCGTCTGCAATTCTACCTATATATATTTGATATCTGGCTTATATAGAGCGCTGTGATGTGGAAAGGAATACTACTAGAATAAAGGAGAATCAGCCTATAGAAATACATCATCTATCATGTGATACATCTCCTATCCAGTCGTTCCTCTCTATATAAACTTACCACATTATAAAGACCAGGTTTTGTCTTCCAAGGCTCTGATGAAGCGGAAACCCCTTGAAACGTGTTAGCCATTTATTCAGCGTTTACCCTTGCATAGGCATCAACTTTTACTATTTTATCAAATGAGAATATTGTAACTTATTTATGAACACGTATTTTCCTTGTATTTATCTATTTGTTTAGTATAAACTGTATAATCTTGATTCATGCGTTAGGTCATGTGCCTTTTTTCTCCTTTCCTACTTATACTACAACGATTATCATTGGAGTTTGTTACAGACCTCAAAGGGTTAGTGAGGAGGTTGAGACTCAGCTCCTTGCACAGATGGAAAGGGTTGCAAGGGCTTGGACATAATAATAATGAGGGATTTTAACTACAGTACCTGGAAATCAACTGAAGTAATGGCACTACTGGGACAGATAAAGGGCAAAAATTTATAAACCTATTACAAGACAATTTTATGGTCCAGTTTTTTGAGGTCCCAACTAGGAATGAAGATCTGCTGGACCTGGTAATCTCAAACCATGCAGAGCTTATTACCAATATTCATGTAAAACAACATCGGGGTAGCAGTGACCATAACATGATTTCATTTAATGTTAGCTGTAAGCAAGAAAAACATATGAGTAAGATAAAAACACTTTAACCACTTAAGGACCGAGCCTCTTTCTGAGATTTGTTGTTTACAAGTTAAAAACAGTTTTTTTTTTTGCTATAAAATTACTTAGAACCCTCAAACATTATATATTTTTTTTCTAACACTCTAGAGAATAAAATGGAGGTTGTTGCAATACTTTCTGTCACACCGTATTTGCGCAGCAGGCTTACAAGCGCACTTTCTTTGGAAAAAATACACTTTTTTGAATAAAAAAATAAGACAAGAGTAAGGTTAGCCCAATTGTTTTTTATATTGTGAAATATAATGTTACGCCGAGTAAATTGATACCCAACATTTCACGCTTCAAAATTGCGCCCGCTCGTGTAATGGCGACAAACTTTTACCCCTAAAAATCTCCATAGGTGACCATTAAAAAATGCTACAGGTTGCATGTTTTGAGTTACAGAGGAGGTCTAGGGCTAGAATTATTGCTCTCACTCTACAGATGGCGGTGATACCTCACATGTGTGGTTTGAACATCGTTTTCATATGCGGGCGCTTCTCACGTATGCGTTCACTTCTGCATGCGAGCTCGGCGGGGCGAGGTGCGTTTAATTTTTTTTGTCTTATTTATTTTACCTTGTATTTTTTATTTTTACACTGTTCTTTAAAAAAAAAATGTGTTACATTCCTATTACAAAGAATGAAAACATCTCTTGTAATGGAAAAAAAGCATGACAGGACCTCCTAAAAATGAGATCTGGGGTCAAAAAGACCTCAGATCTTATATTTACACTAAAATGCAATAAAAAAAAAATGGTCCTTTAAGAACTATGGGTGAAAGTGACGTTTTGACCCGATCGCCGCTGCCGATGACTCCGGTAAGTGACGGAGGGCACCGGAGCGCAGTGGGAGGGCCCTCTCCCGCCACCGATAAAAGTGATTCCGTGGTGAATCCGCCGCAGAGACCACTTTACCACATTTATCTTGAAGCAGACCACCCGCTGAAGAAGAGGATACCGGGGTTATGGCAGCTAGCTGCTGCAATAACAATGATATTCTTCTTCAAAGTAGCGACGTAAAACTGCGGCGGGCAGTCCGTAAGTGGTTAAGGCCTCATGCACACTGGGCGTTTTTGGATGTTGTTATAGCAGCTGTTTTTGGCTTCAGACGTTTTTTTCTACAGTTAATAAACTCCCCATCATGTTATCCCATGTGTCCATGCACACAAAGGCTGTTTTCAGCAGTTTTTGGCTTGGGCTTTTTTTGGCTTTAAAAAAATCCCAAAATTAGTGGGTTCTGAGAGGAGTTTTTCAGCTGTTTTCAACTGTAAAAACGCTTTAACGTTAAATGCTGATAAACGCCGTTAAACGCTCAAAAACACGGCTCATCTGCATTTTTTAACGTTTTTGATCCATTGAAAAAATATATTTTTTTAATTAAAACACTAAAAAACGATAACGTGGAAAAACGCTAAAAAATGCTAATAAACACTAAAAACCGCTATTGCAAAATCGTTAAACATTGAAAAACTCACTGCAAAGCTACTGGCTTTTTTATAACGTTATTTTAACATCTAATGTGCATGAGGCCTAAGAGAGCAAATTTTCCAAAGATGAGGGTTGCTATCCAGGATTTAGACTGGGAATATTGGCATCAATGGACACAGAACAGAAATGAGAATTCTTCAAATGATTGTATGTAAACTCGCAACAAAGTATATTCGCATGGGCAATAAGTTTAAAAGGCTAAAAATACAAACCTATGTGGCTCACGGCCAAAGTTAAAATGGCTATAAATAATAAAAATGCTATCATCGTTTGAATGCTACAAAGAATATAACAGAATATGTAAAAAGCAAACCAAGGATGCAAAAATTCAAAATGAACGACAGTTTGCAAAAGATAGGACAAACCCCCAAAAATTCTTCAAATATATTAATAGTAAAAAGGTCAGGTCTAAGCATGTAGGCCCTTTACAAAATAATCTACAGTGGGTGACTGGGGACAAAGAGAAGGCAAATGTATAAAATACTTTCTTCAGCTCTGTGTATACAAAGGAGCATGGGGAAGCTCATATCCATAATGGGGGTGGTAGTGACACAGCCCCAAATGATCCACAATGGCTCAAAAATTATATGGTCCAGAAATATTTAGAAAGAATAAAGGAGGATAAAGCACCTGGACCAGATCTTCTAGATCCTAAAAGAATTGAGCTCTGCCATTTCAAGGCCATTGTTTCTAAAATTTAGGAACTTTTTAATGACTAGAATGGTACCACTGGATTAGCGCAAGGCCAATGAGGTGCCCATATTTAAAAAGGGTTCAAAGCCGTTACCGAGTAACTATAGACCTGTTAGTTTAATTTGTTTAGTCGGGAAAAGATACTGGAGCGTTTAATAAAAGACCACATAAAAAGACCACAAGTTCTTGCTGGTAAAAAATATTTTAAGCAACAGACAGCATGGATTCATGAAAGACAGAAGTTGTCAAACAAATCTGATTTCTTTTTATGAGGAGGTAAGTAAAATCTTCGACAGAGGGGTGGCGGTGGATGTGGTATACCTGGATTTTGCAAAAGCATTTAACACAGTTCCCCACACACGGCTCATGTGTAAGGTAAAGTCTACAGGCTTGGAAAGATAAATTTGCTAATGGATAGAAAACTGGCTAAAAGACAGAATTCAGAGAGTAGTAGTTAATGATTCTTACTCTGAATGGTCTAAGTTTATCAGTGGTGTACCCCAAGGTTCAGTGCTGGGACCCTTACTTTTTAATATCTTAATAAATGATATAGGGCAGGGATATGCAATTAGCAGACTTCCAACTGTTGCAAAACTACAAGTCCCATTATGCCTCTGGGTGTCATTCTTGTGGCTGTCAGATACTTGCTATGCCTCATGGGACTTGTAGTTCTGCAATAGCTGGAGGTCCGCTAATTGCATATCCCTGATAAAGGATCTGGGATTAAAAGTACCATGTCTGTCTTTGCAGATGACACTAAGCTATGCAGTGGAATAATGTCTAATTGAGCAACTAATTGGTAAATGAGGTTTAATATTGATAAATGTAAAGTTATGCACTTGGGGGCTAAGAATATGCATGCATCATACATACTAGGGGGAGTACAACTGGGTGGATCAATGGTGGAGAAGGATCTGGGGGTTTTGGTAGATCATAAGCTCAATAATAGCATGCAATGCCAAGCTGCGGTCTCCAAAGTGAGCAAAGTAGACACCCCAAGCTATTTGCTGAGAGGCATGGTGAGTATTTTGCAGCTCTCATTTGTTTTTGAAAATGAAGAAAGACAAGAAAAAACATTTCTTTTTTCTTTTTTCAATTTTCAAAACTTTGTGACAAAAAGTGAGGTCTGCAAAATACTCACTATACCTCTCAGCAAATAGCTTGAGGGGTCATTTGGGGGGGGGGGGGGTTTGTGCCACCTGGGCATTCCATGGGCTCCGAAACTGTGATAGGCAGTGAAGAGTGAAATCAAAAATTTACGCCCTTAGAAGGCCTGAAGGCGGTGCTTGGTTTTCGGGGTCCTGTACGCGGCTAGGCTCCCAAAAAGTCTCACACATGTGGTATCCCCGTACTCAGGAGAAGCAACAGAATGTATTTTGGGGTGTAATTTCACATATTCCCATGGCATGTTTGAGCAATATATCATTTAGTGACAACTTTGTGCAAAAAAAAAATGTGTCTCTTTCCCGCAACTTGTGTGTCACAATATAAAATATTCCATGGACTCGACATGACTCTCAGCAAATAGCTTGGGGTGTCTACTTTCCAAAATGGGGTCATTTGGGGGGGTTTTGAACTGTCCTGGCATTTTATGCACAACATTTAGAAGCTTATGTCACACATCACCCACTCTTCTAACCACTTGAAGACAAAACACTTTCTGACACTTTTTGTTTACATGAAAAATTTTTTTTTTTTGCAAGAAAATTACTTTGAACCCCCAAACATTATATATTTTTTAAAGCAAATGCCCTACAGATTAAAATGGTGGGTGTTTAATTTTTTTTTTCACACAGTATTTGCGCATTGATTTTTCAAACGCATTTTTTGGGGAAAAAACACACTTTTTTAAATTTTAATGCACTAAAACACACTATATTGCCCAAATGTTTGTTGAAATATAAAAGATGATCTTAGTCCGAGTACATGGATACCAAACATGGCATGCTTTAAAATTGCCCACAAATGTGCAGTGGCGACAAGCTAAATACATTTTTAAAAGCCTTAAAAAGCCTTTATAGGTTACCACTTTAGATTTACAGAGGAGATCTACTGCTAAAATTACTGCCCTCGATCTGACGTTCGCGGTGACACCTCACATGTATGGTGCAATTGCTGTTTACATTTGACGCCAGACCGACGCTTGCGTTCACCTTTGCGCAAGAGCAGGGGGGGACAGGGGTGCTTTTTTTTTTTCTTTATTATTTTTTTGCTTTTTTATCTTATTTTTAAACTGTTCCTTTCATTTTTTTTAATCATTTTTATTGTTATCTCAGGGAATGTAAATATCCCCTATGATAGCAATAGGTAGTGACAGGTACTCTTTTTTGAAAAAATTGGGGTCTATTAGACCCTAGATCTCTCCTCTGCCCTCAAAGCATCTGACCACACCAAGATCGGTGTGATAAAATGCTTTCCCAATTTCCCAATGGCGCTGTTTACATCCGGCGAAATCTAAGTCATGAAATGCTTGTAGCTTCCGGTTTCTTAGGCCATAGAGATGTTTGGAGCCACTCTGGTCTCTGATCAGCTCTATCAAAAAAGGAAGATAAGGTCTGGTGTGACCCCTCTGACACCTCCATCCCTAATAGTGCACAAAAAAACAAGAAAAATAGCCCTGGGACTTTAGATGAGGTGAGAGAGGTTTAGCCAATGTCCACAATGAACACTGAGACAAAATCAATTTATTCATTTCAAATTGTTATGTAACTGAGCGGTAACAACAATGATTGTGAGTTACCAGGCATAATAGCCAATGTACACAACACAGATGAACGTAAATATACAAAGATTTATTACAAATGTTATACATCAATGAGCAACAATAAAACTTGAGAATTGCTGGGTCAGTAAGTACACATACAAAATAAGATGATAAAATGTACATACATGTGGACAGGGAAGTATGTAAACATAATGCAGACATCAATAATACCCAGCATGTACCGGCATAAAATAAGCATCAATGAAGCCCTATGCATTTCGCGAGACCCTGCTCGCTCTTCAGGGGCGGATGCATGAATGTGGTATCTGCAATGTAAGTAATAAGATAAATAAATGTATGTGGTTGGTAAATGGGGGCAGATGGAATGATTAGGAAGAGAGGCCTGATGCAGAGACCTCATACTTACCGGAGTCTGAGATGAATCGCCAAACGCTGGATATCAAGATGGCAGCAGTGTAATGCATCCAGCTCGGGAGCTGAGGAGGCGGAACAAAACAAGGGCCACAATAGGGGAACATCCGGAGGATCAGCACGGACTGGATAGGGGTATTTCTCACTGCGGTCTCCACTTAGCCCTTTAAAATTGTGTCTGGAAAATGTCTGCAAGGATGCATATATATCAGAAGGCATCATAACTGCAAAATGAACTTAGTGTATAGGGTTCTAAGCTTTAATTTATATATACATAAAGATGTAAGTAAGTGAGTTAAGCTTATAAGGGTATCTTAGTATGAACAAACTAGCTGAGATATGGAATATAGTAAATGCATGAATGCATGGTTAAAAAACTGGAATGGGCAGAGAGACTACGGGGCAATGTAGAATGATATAGTATTACATGTGTATAAAAACAATTTAACAAACCCAATGGGTGTCAGGAAAGTAAAAAAGTTGTACCTCAATAGGAGTGAAAAACATCCAATGGTTGTCAGTAGGTTCTTAGAGATGTGACCGCTCTATCCAATCGCCAAGTAATGAAATCAGAATCCCAACCGTGCTGAACGTCCAGATATACCCACAGGACCCCCGAAGGCTACACCCCCAGCGTCATGTACGGGCGGTGACGCATGGGCGTCCAAAGACATCCACCATCAAAGGGGGGTGCACAGATGCAACAACCACCCAACCGTCCGGGATGACCCACACAGCCCACACCTGAGTTACCTAATGGAGACGTCAGTGTATGGGCGTGGAAAACAGGTAACTCAGGTGTGGGCTGTGTGGGTCATCCCGGACGGTTGGGTGGTTGTTGCATCTGTGCACCCCCCTTTGATGGTGGATGTCTTTGGACGCCCATGCGTCACCGCCCGTACATGACGCTGGGGGTGTAGCCTTCGGGGGTCCTGTGGGTATATCTGGACGTTCAGCACGGTTGGGATTCTGATTTCATTACTTGCCGATTGGATAGAGCGGTCACATCTCTAAGAACCTACTGACAACCATTGGATGTTTTTCACTCCTATTGAGGTACAACTTTTTTACTTTCCTGACACCCATTGGGTTTGTTACATTGTTTTTATACACATGTAATACTATATCATTCTACATTGCCCCGTAGTCTCTCTGCCCATTCCAGTTTTTCAACCATGCATTCATGCATTTACTATATTCCATATCTCAGCTAGTTTGTTCATACTAAGATACCCTTATAAGCTTAACTCACTTACTTACATCTTTATGTATATATAAATTAAAGCTTAGAACCCTATACACTAAGTTCATTTTGCAGTTATGATGCCTTCTGATATATATGCATCCTTGCAGACATTTTCCAGACACAATTTTAAAGGGCTAAGTGGAGACCGCGGTGAGAAATACCCCTATCCAGTCCGTGCTGATCCTCCGGATGTTCCCCTATTGTGGCCCTTGTTTTGTTCCGCCTCCTCAGCTCCCGAGCTGGATGCATTACACTGCTGCCATCTTGATATCCAGCGTTTGGCGATTCATCTCAGACTCCGGTAAGTATGAGGTCTCTGCATCAGGCCTCTCTTCCTAATCATTCCATCTGCCCCCATTTACCAACCACATACATTTATTTATCTTATTACTTACATTGCAGATACCACATTCATGCATCCGCCCCTGAAGAGCGAGCAGGGTCTCGCGAAATGCATAGGGCTTCATTGATGCTTATTTTATGCCGGTACATGCTGGGTATTATTGATGTCTGCATTATGTTTACATACTTCTCTGTCCACATGTATGTACATTTTATCATCTTATTTTGTATGTGTACTTACTGACCCAGCAATTCTCAAGTTTTATTGTTGCTCATTGATGTATAACATTTGTAATAAATCTTTGTATATTTACGTTCATCTGTGTTGTGTACATTGGCTATTATGCCTGGTAACTCACAATCATTGTTGTTACCGCTCAGTTACATAACAATTTGAAATGAATAAATTGATTTTGTCTCAGTGTTCATTGTGGACATTGGCTAAACCTCTCTCACCTCATCTAAAGTCCCAGGGCTATTTTTCTTGTTTTTCTGATCAGCTCTATGGTCAGCTGGCTGAATCACCGGCTGCATTCTCAGGTTCCCTGTTGAGACAGGAGAGCCAGAGAAAAACCAGCATTCCCTCCCACTGCTTGTAAAAGCAGTCTAGAGGCTAATTAGCCGCTAGGATTGCTTTTACATGAAAGCTGATCGCTGGCTGAAAAGAATGATACCAAGATGATACCTAAACCTGCAGGCATCATTCTGGTATAACCACTCAAAGTCCTGAATGGCGTACCTGAAGAGAAAAAAAAGGGTTAACAATAAAACACAGTAAACGGTAAAGTATAAAAAATTGCATACCTGAAAAGCAAACATGATAAAACATAATAACAATTAAACATTGCAGAATAGAGTACAGTAAAAAAGAGCAGAACAATAGAGAGAGAATAGAGAGAGAGAAAACAATAAAACGACAAATATTTTTTTTTATTTTATATATTTTTTTTTTTTTTTACAATTTTTTTGTAACTAACTTTTATAACTGTAACCGATTCCAGGTTCAGGTCTCTCAAAATGTGAAGGCATCTTGGGAGACCCTGTGAAAGTGTGCCTAGTCTGTGCAATGCTGTACCCTACGCTAATACTCAACTAGTGAATAGTAGCGTTCAAAACATTCACCAATGCAAAGACCAGGATTGTCAGGACAGGAGGGACAATAATAGCGGGTGTCACGCCTATATCCGCGCTTTCTACAGACACAACATCTTTTTTGGGTGGGTTTGCTGGGTAGGCGTACTCAGGAGGACATAAAGAAAATGCCTCTCATGCAGCCGACTGCATTTGGTTGGGGATGTGAATGGGGGAAGTACGGGTGCTGCAGAAGCAGTGGGTTCCCAATTAGGATTGGCGAATGCAGCAGGAAGGGCACTATGGGCACGACAGGCCTGTGTTTGTCTTCTTCTTGGTGGCAACAGGACACTACTTGTGCTTGCCACCTCACCAGCTTGAACTGCACTTATGGGACTCACCACGTCACCAAGTGTTACTGCAGTGCTGGTTTGACTACGACCGGGGTGTACTAGGCCGTTGGTGCTTGCCAGTTCACCAAAACGCTACTAAAAAATCTGTTTGCGATCGCAGGGATCAGGCCTGACTCTGCGAACGCTGCAGTTATGTGTTTAGTGTTTTGTAAGTGACAGTGATCGATCGATACTGCACTTGGGTGGGCTGGGCTGGGCCGGGCGGAGGGGCAAAATGCAGGTGCTAGCAGGTATCTGGGTTGATCCCGCTAACACTGCATTTTTGGGAACCCTAAACTGCTGGGGACACTAGTATAGATCTGATCGGATCAGATATTGATCCCTTCAGATACTATACTACTAAGAGAGGTGTACGGTACATGCGTGGGTGTTAGCGGTACTGGTGCTAATCTGACACTGCCTGGGGCAACGCATATCACCGCCGGGCGATCAGGGGGCTAAACCTTTATTCGGTAATAAACGGCGGGTGCCCTGACACTATAAAAAATAAACTAACTAACCAGTGTCACCCGTAACGGTTATACGGTGATCAGTGGTGAAAGGGTTAACTAGGGGGCAATCAAGGGGTTAAAACATTTATTAGGTAGTATATGGGGGTCCCTGTCGCTATAAAACGCTGACAGCAAACCTAAATATTTACCTCCCTAACTAGCGTCACCAGTGACATTAATACAGCGATCAGAAAAATGATCGCTTAACGACACTGGCGACGGGGGGTGATCAAGGGGTAAAACTTTATTAGGGGGGGTTAGTGGGGTACCCTAGACCTAAAGGGGGCTAACAGTAACTGTCCTACCACACTAACTGTCACAAACTGACACCATGCAGTAATCAGAAAAAAAAAAAACTGCTTGGTGTCAGTGTGACGGGGGGGGGGTGATTGGGGGGTGATCGGGGGGGATCGGGGGTAAAGGGGGGTGTTTTGTGTGCCTGGCATGTTCTACTGTGTGTGTAGTGAGTTTTCGATCACATTGCAGTCTTCTCTCCTCAGCGCCGAAAATACTGAGCCGAGGAGAGATGACATCATTTCCTTTGCTGCTGTTTAGCATACAGCAGCATAGGAATGATCTGATTGGCCGGCGGCGATCGCGAGGGGGGGCCACGAACGGATGGTCTCCCCCTCATCTCCGATCGCCGCTGGACAAAAGGGGACCGCCTCGGGCACCGGGGGGGTCCGATCGGACCCCCTGCCCGCGGGAGGCAGATCACGTACATATACGTGATTCTGCCTGCCCGTGCCACCTTGCCGACGTACATCGGCGTGAGGCGGTCCTTAAGTGGTTACATTTTGTTGCGGGGTTCCCCTTAATATCCATACCAGACCTGAAGGGCTTGGTTTGGAATTTAGGGGGACCCCCCACGCCATTTTTTTTTAAATTTTGGTTTGGGGTTCCCCTGTGGGGAATTCCCATGGCGTTTTTATCAATGAACTTCTATGTGTATTGTCGGACCGGCAATGCATTAATAGCCGCGAGTAGTTTTAAATGACTTTTTTTCCTTTGAAATGTCATTTTGCTGTCAGACTGTTCTAAACACGGGAAACATGCGCCCCTTTACAGGCATACTATAGACACCCCCCAGCTACGAAATTTAAAGGGATATTACACTTTTATTGTTTCACTTTAAGCATTATTAAAATCACTGCTCCTGAAAAAATGGCCGTTCTTAAAACTTTTTTTTGCATTGATCCATGTCCCCTGGGGCAGGACCCAGGTCCCCAAACACTTTTTATGACAATAACTTGCATATAAGCCTTTAAAATTAGCACTTTTGATTTCTCCCATAGACTTTTAAAGGGTGTTCCGCGGCATTCGAATTTGCCGCGAACACTCCAAATTGTTCGCCGTTCGGCGAACTTGCAAACAGCCGATGTTCGAGTCGAACATGAATTCTACTCGAACTCGAAGCTCATCCCTAATAGTGGACATAGGTACACCAGTGAGTAGAGCATTGAGTGAGCAGTAGTCAAGTCAGGAGAACACAAATGTATGAATCAGCTTTTCAGCTACAGTGTATGATAGCATAGGATGCAGCCAAGCAATGTTTCTCAAGTGCAAAAAGATGCTCTGACAATATTTTGTAAATGTGGATCAAAGGTTAAACTAGAAACAAATATCACCCCTAGATTTTTCAATTTAGACTGAAGCTCAGATACAGTGCCATCTATAGATAAACTACTAGGACTGGCCTTACATAATTGATGGTTGGGGGGGGGGGTACCAATAAGCAGGTCTATAGTCTCAGCATAGAAGTGATAATTGAACCCATGTGATCTTAGCAGCTGACCAAGTGGAAACATGTAAATGCTGAAAAGTAAGGGACCCAAGATTGAGCCCCGAGGAACACCTTACTTGACTAGACCAACATCAGACTGGAAACCGCCAAGAGAAACAAAGTTACAGCGATCAGTAAGATATGACTTAATGTGGTTGTAACCTTAAAAATAGTTTTTTTTTTAAATTCTCCTGTTCCTTTAAAGTGTGATCAGTAGCATAGTGTTGTTGCAGTGTAATGTATCCCTCTCTTTGATCTAAAATACCTGGTTGATCCTGCTTGTGCTGACCACAGTAATCATGGCTGCTGATCCATGAGACCATGGTCAGTTTACAAGCCTCTGTACTCCCGCTGTGTGTACACAGTCTTTTCCTCTCCCCCTCTCTACCTGTCTGTGTGTGAGAGTCGATCTCATCCCTGACCCTCCCCTCTCCTCCTGCCTTTTTTCCTATCCTCTCTCTTTTAGTAAGATATTCAGTACAGTATGTCAGTATTTTTAAAATTATAATCCTAAATACCTTTTTGCACAGCTCCTCTGTGTGGTCACATGACCTCCCTCTGCTGGCTGGCTGACATCAGTGGGGAATGTCAGCCCCTCCCACTGCTCTTCTTAGATCGAGGAAGGAGAGCAGAGGGAGATCAGGCAACTGCACAGAGGAGCTGTGCAAAAAGGTATTTAGGATTGTAATTTAAAAGAAACACACACACTGCACTTTATATCTTGCTAAAACAGAGAGGATACAAGTAATTGTGTTATGTGACTTTATAGTCTCTTTAATCCAATTCAGAGCCAGTTCTGAGACTCCAAATATGGTTTCAAAGTGAGAGAGTAAAATATTGTGGTGTACACTATCAAGGGCAGAACTAAGAGCCAGTAGAATAAGAACAGTTAATGAGCCGTAATCAGAAGCTAACAGAAGGTCGTTATTGACTTTGACCAAGGCAATTTCTGTGCTGTGCAGTTACTGAAAACAAGATTTAAGGGCTTCAAATAGGTTATTTAAAGACAGGTGAGATATCACAGCATGCTCAAGGTTCTTGGCAAGGAAGGGTAAGTTAGATATTGGGTGAAAATTGTTAAAAAGGACTCAATCCATTAAAGAGATTACTCCATACTTCCTGTCACAGTGATAAAGGTTTTAACAGAAGGGAAGAGAGAGGAATAGATATCAACAAAAAGCTAAAGTGTTTCTAGCCTCCCTCTACTCTACTTTGAAAAAATATCTTCTGTTTCTATCTGGTGAAAGCTTTGTAAATGAGGGAAACTTGCTCTAACAGAACCATGGATTACAGTAGACCCTGACAGCAGGGGAAAGACAGCAGGGAAAGTCACTGCAGTGGAGGTGGAGATGACCACTCGCAGGCGTGCAGCCCTCCAGCCAGCTGGGGGAGGAAGCAGGAACGTGACCGGTGGATTGAGGGCATACATAACGCCGCAGAGGGGAGAATATCAGGGGCACTGCAAGAGCGGAGATGCGCCGATACGGGAGCCCAGAAATCAGAGGACTTCAGGGGAAAGCCGGCCCTGGCTCACCTATGCTCCATACCACACACGTCCACAGCTCACAGAACCGGAGCCCGCTCACAAACGGGAGAGACAGGCAGATGTCTGAAGGAGTAGAGCAGCGGAGTGGAGGCAGCTGTAGCGGTCACACAGCGCTTGTTGAAATGGAGCAGAAAGGCACCCTGCAGAAACCCAAAGGTATGGATGAAATTTCTTGGAGGAATAGACCTAAAAAAGGCAAAGAGGGACTTCCAGAGCTGGGGGACACCCCAACAGAACAGGGGTTGGAGACACTAATGCCCCTTAAAGACAGAGCAACACATTTAGCGACTAAACAGGGAGTAACCCCGAAAGTAACCCCAAAAGAGAACCCAAAAGACTTAATAAGAGCCGCCAATTCATTGACAGAACCAAGGGGAGATGACCAGGATCATGCAGGAATAGGGGTGGGACCCTCAGTGATAGAGCAAAAATCAGAAGGGATAACATCACCTCTGCCCCCTGCTGAACTAATAGAAGGTGTCGCTAAGGAGCATATACTCTGCACAGAGGACATAGAGATGGAGACAGCAAGGGGTGGTAATGACCAAGACTTCAGAGATATTAGAGAACTGATAAGAGCATTACCCATGAAAACAAACATACAAGAACTGATATCCACGGTAGAAAAGTAAACAGGCAGTGGGGGATCTCAGGGAAGAAATGGAGGCGGTGGGAAACAGAGTGGAAGTGCTGGAGGAAGCCAAGATGAGATTAAACACGCTGTGGAAGAGATCCAGGATCTTATTAGACAACAGGAAGATATGCTGAACACCTATAGAGATCAATTGGACGATACTGAGAACAGGGATCGCCAGCAAAACATACGGATACAGGACTTACCTGAGAAATATAATAATAAAGATCTGTTAGTAACAGTAGAAAAACTTTTCTCACAAATCATGGGGTCGAGTATGCAGGAACCAGCAGAAATAGACAGGGTCCACCAAACTAATTCTCTTATAAGGCAGAAAAAGAAAGGCCAAGGGATGTGATATGCAAAATCCATAAGTACTCCGTGAAGGAAATTATAATGAAGACTGTACGAGACACACCCTTGATTAAATTTGAAGAGACACAAATTTCTTTATTCCCTGACATATCACGCAGAACTTTAATGCAACGCAAAATGGTGCGTCCATTACTGGAAGCAATGCGGCAGGCGGAAATTAGATATCGATGGGGATTCCCCTTTTGTCTAATAGCAACACGAAATGGGAAAACGGCGGTACTCCGTACAAAGGAAGACCTAAAAAAGTTTGTGGAGATCCTGGACTTCCCCCTGATTGACTTTGCAGACTGAAGAAGAAATAATGTGAACATCATAATACAATGTCCTGAGCCTTGGTCTCAAGTTCCAGAGAAAAATCGACAAAGGACTTAAATAGTGAGAATAAATAGAAAAGTTATGAATCACTGAGGAGGAGACGGGGGAAGGGAGGGGGAAGGGGGAAGGGAATTCCCCCTTTTTTTTTTCTCGTCTTCGTCTCCGTTCCTGGTTCTTGTTTTCCCATTCCTCCCTTTCCTCCTCAGTGCTAAAGATAGAAAAGGTGTAATAAAATAGAGGAAGCAGTTATATAAGAGAAATTAGAAAGAATGGTCCGGGGTATAAATGAGGAAAAAAGGTTCCAGGCAAGTAGGTAGGTCCTGATGAGGGATTAGATAATCTGCATTAAGCGGATGGGCGGGAGGGTGAGGGTTGGGCAAGAAGTGCCCGTATGGGCTTGCCCCCTGGTAGATGGCACACCTTAATTAGTAGGGGGTTTTGTTGTGGTAGATTTGGGTCTTTAGATTCTGATACAGATTCCCTAATAGAAAAAGAAAATGTAATAGACGGCAATAAGTTTAAAATGTATAGATCTTTGGCCTTTTTTGAGAAAATAACCGATGGATAACTCACTGAAGATCATGACATGTAATGTAAGGGGATTGAGCTCACCGCAGAAAAGGGGCCATTTGTGGCAGGAAGTGCGTCACCAGGCTGTGGATATAATCTACATGCAGGAGACGAACTTTACGCCAGGATCGGTTCCTAAACTACCGTTATCTCACTATAACCAATGGTTTCATACACTATCCCCAATAGCAAGGGCAAGGGGAGTATCTATAGCTTTTGGGAAAACATGTCCCTTAATTACTATGGCAGTACAACAGACCCAGAAAGGAGGTTTTTATTTATTAAAGGTACATTGTATGGATTTTGTAACACGTTTGCATCTATATATGCTCCAAACAATGGTACAGTAGATTTCTTATTGAAAACGTTAAGAAAACGGGATAAGTTTAGGGAGGGATGTGTAATTTTGGGTGGGGGGGATTTCAATATTATCTTGGACCCTAAATTAGACACTTCATCAGGAAAAACAGCCTTCTTATTTAAAGCGCTTAAACAAGTTAAAAACATCTACGATGCCTTCATCTGGTAGATAGTTGGCGGGCTTTTAATGAGGGGTTGAAAGATTATAGCTATTATTCAAAGACCCATAAATTATACTCTAGGTTGGATCTGTTCATGGTGGACCAGTATTATTTGGAACAAGTGAGAGCCGTGATAATAGAACCAATAACGATTTCCAACCATGCTCCAGTGTTAATGAAGTTTCTTCCGGTATCTGTGGGTCAAAGGGAGCAGACATGGCGATTAAATGAGTCATTGTTAGATGACAAACAAATAGCGGGAGATATACGGAATAAAATGATAAGTTATTTTGAAGAAAACACATCAGGAGAAATATCAGAACAAACAATATGGGAGGCACACAAGGCTGTCATTAGGGGTGAGTTAATAGCTCATGGTTCACGAGTTAAAAAGAAGAAAAGGAAGGAGTTGGAGGATTTATAAGGAAACATACATGAGTTAGAGTTTAAACATAAAAACAGTTTTGACCCTGAGGAAGCAAAACAGCTGGAAACGCTTAGAACAAAACTCTCTACAGATCTGGACAGAAGTACCAAAGATAAATATAGATTCTTTGCACACAGATTTTATGAGCATGGGAACAAGTGTGGCAAATTACTAGCCAGATAATTAAAAAAACAACAAGAAATTTCCCATGTTCATAGTATCCAAGCAAACAATAAACAGATAATAGACACTAAATCTATAGCTATGGAATTTGAATATTTCTACAGGGGCCTATATAATATACAGCCAACTTCGTCGGGATCAGAAGAAGGGGAGCAAGTAGGGGAAATAAGAGATTATATTAAAGAATCTAAATTACCACCTCTTCCTTTGGAAATAAAAAAGCATTAGAAAACCTACCAATGGGGAAAAGCCCGGGGCCAGACGGCCTAACAAATGTGTACTATAAAAAATGTATTAATATCTTGATTACACCAATATGCAATTACTTTAATCAAATTACAACCACTAATCCTTTACCCCCAGAAGCACTGCTGGCCTTTGTGACAGTAATATCAAAACCTGGGAAAGATCCACAATATTGTGCAAAATACAGAGCTATTTCCCTTTTAAAATTAGACACTAAACTAGTCGCAAAAATATTAGCAACTAAATTGCAGGATAAAATAATACAATTGGTACACTCTGTTCAAACGGGGTTTATGATGGGAAGAGAAACTAAAGACAATACCATATGGGCCCTTCATGTTCTCCATTGGATGCAGAATGGACCTAATAAGATACCAAGGGTAGTGCTATCAATGGATGCCAAAAAGGCCTTTGATAGAGTGAACTGGGTATTCATGATGGAAGTTTTAAGGGGAAAAGGTCTGGGGGAACGGTAGATGGGGTGGGTATCAGCACTATACGCAGGACCAAGGGTAGGGAACACTATCAAGCAGTTTTGACATAGGAAACGGCACAAGGTAGGGTTGCCCACTGTCCCCAATACTATTTGCCCTGGTGTTAGAACGTTTCCTATGCAAAATAAGGGAAAATAAAGGAATATCGGGAGTAGGAATCCGACCTAGAGAATATAAAGTTTCAGCATATGCTGATGATTTGTTATTTTTTTTTTTTTATCAAAACCCCAAGAATCCATTTAACAAGTGATGCAGGAGGTGACAAGATATGGGAAACTATCGAATTTTAAAATAAATTTAGAGAAATCGGTATTATTACCCAGTTATGTGCCATCCTCACTAACTACATCTCTGCAAAATAAATACCCATTTATATGAAATAAGAAGTCCTTGTTTTATTTGGGAGTGCAGATATCTGCAGATGTAAAACTCTTATATGAACAAAACTACAGCCCCCTACTCCCTAAAATAGACGATCTGCATAGTTGGAAAGGACATACTTTAACAATGTTTGGAAGGATCAACACCCTTAAAATGAATATAGTACCCAGATTATTATGTATACTGTATACAGTACCCATACCACTCCCCAAAATATTTTTCAAAAAGGTACGCAGAGCATTTCTGTCTTTCATATGGAAAGATGGGAATGCTAGATAAGCATATAATATCCTTTGCAGAAGTAAAGAGGAGGGAGGAGTCGGGTTGCCAGACATTGCAATGTATTACAAAGCAATGTCTCTAGTACTCATCTTAAATTGGTGTCACGACTCCGAAAATAAAGCATGGGTGTTGATTGAGAAAAACATAGCAGAAAGAGATTTGGCGGGAGCACCATGGATATCAGCTAAGGATAGGGAACTATCCAAATGGACATCCCCATTAATCCGAAACACAATGGCAGTGTGGGATAGATTAAATAAAACGGGCAAATATGCTCCTAGAATATCCCCTCTAGCCCCATTGGGAGGATATCCATGGTTCCCCCCCTGGAGAAGAAAAGGGAGCATTGCATCCATGGGAATCAGGAGGAAATACAATGTGTTCAAGATATGGTCCTTTGGGTACTCTGATGCCCCAAGCAGAATTGGTATCATCACAAGGAGACATGAGGATGGCAGGATGGAGATACAACCAAATGCAAAAATTCTTTAAAAAAATAGAACACCAATTAAGGTCCCAAAATGCTCTAACCATATTTGAGAAGATGTGTATGAGGATATCAAAACCCAATCATTTACTATCTCAAATGTATAAACTAATGCTCAGTGAACAAGAAATTACAACACCATATTTTATTAAAGAATGGGAAAATGAACTAAATTGTACTGTACATTTACCCCATCACAAACAAAAAAACTAATGGAAGTAACACATTCCTCATCCATAAGCTCATCTATCCAGGAAATGTCATATAAATTCTTGACTAGATGGTACAGAACCCCGGAGCAATTAGCACAAATATATCCAACTGTAGACAATCGCTGCTGGAGGGGATTTAAAGAAAGGGGTACATTTCTTCATATTTGGTGGACATGACCTAAAATCAAGATATTTTGGGAAGAAATAGCACCCTGGATCAAAATAATGACAAATAAGGGTATAGAACTAACACCAGTACACTTCTTGTTCCATGGGAGCCATAAAATCCTATAAGAACAGTGTAATACCACAGAGGTAAATAGAAAACACCGCGCTAACCAGTAAAATGAATGAAAGCTGCTGCATACAGTTTGACAAAAACAACAAAATAGGCATATGGAAAAATGCATGCCCCTGTTGAAGACCCCTAGGTCGAAACGCGTCGGGTACATACACCACTCTCTTTGTTGCCCATTTGTTTTTATCCACCATGATCACGCTTTTATTTGTGTATGGTCGTTTTTGTCAATAAAAACACCCTTTTTTATCTGCACCATGTGGAGGCACATTCTTTTTGTTTCCACATTTACCGCATGAGATCCAGTCCCTCCAACTGCTCCTTTCGGGGGACCGTTTGTGAAACTTCTGATGCATGCTGGGACGGTTCGGTGTGAGGACGGTTCGTTGTGAGGACCCATCCGGTTGCCGGCCGAGATCCATACAGACCACAATCCAAGAGATTTGCGATTCCTGAGCTCCCATTCCACGTCATTTGTGACAAACTGCGCATGCGATTCCCTGTCGCTGACATGGGAATCCATAGGATCTGGTAAGAGGCTTTTTTGCACTTTCTCTGAATGACCCATTGGGACCCGGTTTCTCGGTTGGGAAGTCGCTGTATGATGCCAGGTGTTTTCTGACAACCATCAGACCATCACCATCCCTTGGAGTACTTATACCTCCTGTGCGGTTGGACATTTACATCCATCTATGGACGTTTGTGTTTCAAGGCACCTGTGGTCAATTAGTTATTTCTTGACTGTTTCACCATTTTAAAGACCTATATTCATTTGTACATGCGCTGCATTTTTCCATATGCCTTTTTAGTGTAATACCACATTTATTAAATGCAGCAAAGAGGTTAATACCCAGGCACTGGAAACAGGCTACATGCCCTACAGTGGAAAATGGAAGTAGATGAGATGAAGGAGGCAGAAAGGTGGCTTTATAAGACCAGAAATAAACAGGACAAATTTGATAAAATATGGGCAAAGTGGGAAAGTCTTGATCAGGAGTTAGATAGAGATGAAATTAATTAGAAGCTATTGCTGGTAATCTGGATAAATTTTAAAGGGGAATCTAACAATGGGAAGATAAATAAGAAATGATCCACAACATATTTTTTTGTGTTGTATTTAAGAATAAAGAGTATTAAATTAAATTTGTGATTATGTGGCAAATGCGTATTGTGGAGGGGGCTCCCTCCACAGATTTGCCTCCTCCTCTATCCCCCCACCCTCCCCCCTCCCATCCCCCCTTTTTTTTCCCTTACACATATTAAGTTAATAATATACATAAAACACAGCAGGCACTTGAAGATTTTAAATTATTTATTTTAAGCATTTTACAGAGAGAGAGGAGAAGAGGAAAGGGGGGAGAATAGTAGAGAGAAAAGGGAAGGGAGGGGAAAAGGAGGGGAGAGGAGAGAAAGGGAAGGGGAAAAGGAAAACAAGATTTTATTTTTTTTTTACACGTATTAGGATAATAGTATACAAAGAGCACAAACACTTGGAGATTTTAAATTATTTATTTTAATAGCACTTTCACAAAATGGGTTTATTCACTTTTTTTTCTCTTCTCCTTTTTTTTACACGTATTAGGATAATAATATACACAGAGCACACACACTTGAAGATTATAAATTCTCACATACTGGGGATTTTTTTTTTTCTCAATTTTTTTCCTCCCTTTCTTACACGTATTAAGTTATTGGTATGTACATATAAGTTATGATATTGAATATTTTTTTTATGTGGATATGCCATGTAAATATTAATTGTTATAAAGAGAAAAAAATGTTTAATAAAGGATGGATTATAAATAAAAGGGAAAGGGAAAGGAGAAAGGAAAAAAAAGGGAAGGAAAAGAAGGAAAGAGAAAGGAAAAAAAAAATAATAATAAAAAAAAAACAGTAAACCCTGACAGAGGTTCTAGTCTTTTCCCACTCTATCCAAAATGAAAAAGAAAACTCTTTGGTTAGAACTACACTATTGTGTAAAAGTTTTAGGCAGACGTGAAAAAATGCTGTAAATTTAAAAATGATTTAGGAAATATAAGTGTTAATTTGTTAGTTTATTTTTATCAATTAACAACATGGAAAGTAAATGAACACAAGAGAAATCCAAATCAAATTAATATTTGGTTGGCCACTTATTTGGGATCCAAGGGGATGGGGGACAGAGAGCCCGGTCTAGCACCAAACTGGGCTCCAAACCAGCAAAACATGAGATGCCATTCCATACAAGGAGAACCCCTGCATAGGTCCTGAATAACGTGTTGTATAATGCCACTATTACAAGTATACAATATAAAGTTGGAGTTGAGCGACATCAAGAGAGGAGGCGAAGCGAGATAGGGAAGAAAGAAAGAGAAAGGAAGAGAAAAAAAAGGGGGTAGGGGGAAATCAGATTAGCCCCTAATTTATTTTGCAGCAGGACAATGACCCTAAACATATAGCCAATGTCATTAGAAACCATCTTCAGTGTAAAGAAGAACGGGAAGTCCTGGAAGTAATGTTTTGGCTCCCACAGAGCCCTGATCTCAACATTATCGAGACAGAAGGATTTGAAGCAGCCTACATCCACAGGAAGTCTGTGGTTATTTCTCCAAGATGTTTGGAACAACCAACCTGTCAAGTTCCTTCAATAACTGTGCGCAAGTGTACCTAGAAAAACTGATGCTGGTTTGAAGGGTGGTCACACCAAACATTGACTCCGATTCAGATTTTTCTTCTGTTCCCTCCACTTTGCATTTTGTAATATTGATAAAAAATTAACAATAAAAAGATATATTTTTGAAAGCATTCTTACTTCACAGCATTTCTTCACACCTAACTAAAACATTTGTACAGTTCTGTACATTTTAATGGTTTGATGGCTATATGTCATTGAATCCATTTTCTAGAAGTACACACAATTTGTTAAACTATTTCCTGGAAAGCCTAATTGGCTGTTGAAATGAATAGCGATTATCTCTTCTGGCAGACCTTGAACCAGTTATTCGTAGCCTCACTGATACTGTGATTGGTGGCATAACATAAGCTTTTCTATTTACTGAACATGTTTTCACTTTCAACACCAATTGCTCCTAACTTGACAATAAAATGGCTGTGTACGTGTACAGGGCTGGCGTAAAGCTTTTATCCACCAAGCACCAGCGGAAAATGATAAAATGTCTGATTTACACATTTCACTGAAAAACTGTTTATTTGCCTCCTAGAATTAGATATTGAGCGCTGTCTGCAGCCATCTGTTCAGTGGAAATCAGTTTTTTTTTCAGAGAAAGCCCTGAACCTTAGATTGTAAGCTCTTTGTGGGCAGTGTACTATATGCTGCACAAATTGTTGGTGCTATATAAGTACCTTTAATAAATAAAAATACATAAACCTGCACGTAAAGTGCAACACCTGCAAGATGTAAAAAGGTAATATTGTTGAAAGAAAAAAAAAGCCATTAAATGAAATTTCACTACTAGTTTTTTTTTTTTGTAAAAAAAATGGCATGGGAATCTCCATTGCTTGCAGACCCTATCCTTTATAAATGTATAGTATGGATTTAAAGGGGGAACTCAGGAAAAAACATAGTGTGCATTTTCCCCAACATCAATACCAGATGTTTATTCTTGATGAGGGTCTGATATGGATATGGACTTTAAGAGGAACTCCACACAGAAAAAACTGTGTATACCCCCACCCCAAGTTTAATGCCAGATATTTATTCTCGATGAAGGTCTGGTATAGATTTTAAGAGGAACCCTACATTAAAAAACAATATAAAAAAGGGTATGGAGATGAGGGAGTGCAACTTTCGTTTTTGAATAGAGTATTTGCATAAAAGTGTTTCCTGGCAACAGTGTAAAGGTGCTGTTTGTACAGACAGCTCTAGAAGTTTACATCTATTTGCAGCTGGCAGATTATTTACTATACTAAAGGTGTAGATACGATAATTTAATATTATTTATACTATTATTATAATGCTATAAACAATCCTGGGGTATGATATGTTGCTCATGACTTTGAATCTATTAAATTTCAACTTCTTTGGAGTTAGTATCTCAGTGCTGTTTTTATGGCAAACTAGGGGATGGTAGTAGAGATTGTATAATTTCTGCATTGAGGAGGAAAGGACACATTAAAGAGGAAGTAAACCCCGATGGGATTTACTTCCTCCTTTGCTCCCCACAAGGCCTGCAAATTAAAAGCGTAATGTAACGCTTACCTGCAAACGAAGCCCATGCTGACCCCAGTGCAGGCCGCGTCCATCTTCGTCCCTCTTCCTTCCGGTGCCACGGACTCCGGCTCTGTGACTGGCCGGAGCTGTGTGATGTCACTCCCACGCATGAGCACGGGAGCCGTCAGTTACGGCACACGCTGGGGGAAGAAACGGCACATCGGTCCATTTCTACTACAAGTGAAATATCTCCTAAACGACGCACGTTTAGGAGATATTTCCACTACCTATAGGTAAGCCTTATTCTAGGCTTACCTATAGGTAAATGTCATACAAAAGGGTTTACAACCACTTTAAGCATGGGGAGTAAATACTGCAGAGCTTGCTTTAGATAATCAATGGTCACTAATTCAAAAACAGACCATAAGAAAAGTCTGTTAAAAATAAACATACTTTAAGCTCATAAATTATAGTTAATGAAACTAACCAATAATGAAGACAGGAAACCCCCATGATGTAGAATACTTTCAGTTTCACAGACAGCAAAAAAAGAGTAATGATTTGGTAAAGATCAAAAAGCAAATGTGCTCTAAGACATGATCAAAATGTGCTCTGCCAATGAAATTCACAAATACTGTAACCAGCAGCTGGCAGAAGGCTCAGCTTGGTACCTGGGGCCCATCGGAAGAGTGAGAGTGTGGATCCACCTTACAGCAACATGGATTAGTGTAAGTAGGGTGCAGAAAATTACCATTTTTATGGACAGACCTACACACTATACAGTTGCCATAGTAAAATATATCATAATACAATTATATTAAGCCTCAACAGCACAATGTATCTTGAACCCATAGCATATTATATAAAACCATTTTTAGCAAATAAAATACAATGCACCCTGGCAAAAAATGGCACATGTGCCTTTTACTGAATAAAGGGCTTTCTAAAGGGTGTTATTAAATAGAATTTGAGACTACTCTTATTATACACTGCACACATATGCTAGAATCCTTGCATCCACAAAATACTCTTAAGCCGCGTACACACGAGCGGAATGTCCGACAGACAGTCTGATGGAAGCTTTTCATTGTATATTTCGATCGTGTGTATGCCTCATCTGACTTTTTTTTTTCAAAAATTCTGACGGACCTAGAAATGGAACATGTTCTAAATATTTCCGACCGAACCAATTCCTATTGTGAAAACCGCTCGTCTGTATGCTGTTCTGACAGACCAAAAATTACGCATGCTCTGAAGCAAGTATGAGATGGAAGCACTCGGTGTGGTAAAACTAGCATTGGAGCTAGCACATTCCTGACGCTGCTAATTCTGTGATTTTTTAATGCAGAACATTCTTTTCTTCTTTATAATGCTAGAAGAATGAAGTTGTTTTGCTGCTCATATTCACACAGAGTTCTCACAAACTTATTACTTCATTATTTATCCTCATCTTATTAATAATATTCTATGTTTTAAATGCCCAATCTCCATAATAATGTTTACAATTATTTTTTATACTCATCTTTTATCATTTTTTATTTCATCAAGATTTATTTTACGATTACTTAAAAATTATTTTCTAGTGATCTCCATATAATTTGTTTTTTTGTGTGTGTCAAGTTACCACAATAACATTATTATCTTGTATTTTTTATTAACCTCAAGGGGGGTTGGTGTCCCTTGTTAATTTGACATTGTCTTTTTGAAATGTACCTGCCTAGTCACAAACAAACTGTCCTTTTTGAAGAAAAACACATGGGAAAGTATTTATTGAAAATAAAATATCCATTTATTCTGAGTAACAAAATAAAGAGGAAGTGAACGCTGGAGAAACTTTGGGGATTTGCAAAGCCTTTTTTATCCTCCAGGGCACACATCAAGTCTGTGGAAAAGAAAATTGGAAGCTTGAGGAGTCCATATAATAGGGAGCACAATCTGGTCCAGGAATCCCAGGGATCAGAACCAGCAGCTTCCCTGCACCCTTCCCTGCACCCTTCCCTGCAGCCTTCCTTGGAGGCTGTGGCTCTGATGGTGGACTTGTGGCAGGAGGAGGAGGATGGGCTTGCTTATATATGTTGCTGTTCTCAGTCAGCTGGCCCCTCATCCCCTTCTGAAGGGCATAAAAAAATTCTCTCACAGAGGAGGCGTTGGTCCATCTCCAATTCCACCAACCTGGTGGCTAGATAGCAGCTATAAGCCTCTTCAGCGTCGGGGGGGCTCCTGAGGAAATCACTTCCCTAATGAGACCCAGTGCTGCCTCCTCCATCATTGTCCCCTTCCTGGGCCTTTTAGTGGTAAGGCAGAGGGGAGGCACCTGGGATTGGGTGAGGCTCCTACTGGGCCCAGCCACCTCCTGGCTGTCACTAGGCATGGCCTCCTACTGGCTGCCACTGGGCACAGCCTCCTCCTGGCTGACGCTTTCCAGACCCTTCTCCTGGCTGAGCTCATCCTGTGTATAAAAAAGGGACATAGTTGTAGTTTTTGCTTCATCAATCACACACAATTTTCAGCTCATGACTTGTAAATTGAATGTTAATAAATAGAAAAGACTATCATTCTGACCCCAGCATTTTTCAAGCTGGTCACCAACATTTTTGGCCACTACTGTCTAGTGATATTTATACATTTTTTGTATAAAATCATTGATTTGTAAGCAATTCTAAAAGCAAGTGAACATCATTAATATTAGGACAATAAATATGTCTAAAAAAGAATATATCTGACGCCAGCTGGGCGCATCCACTTCTTCCAGGATGGAAGGCCCAGGTTGTTCCTCGTCAGCCTCTGCTGGGGTTGAGGGAAGGGTGGAGGGAAGGCTGCAGGGAAGGGTAGAAAGTGATTCCCTGGCTTCAGTCTGGTCGTCCAGTTTGTTGAAGTGCCACAGTCTGGGTACATACACTTGCGCTGCTGATGTTCCTGATCTGAGGGATTTCTTGATTTTATTATGCTCCTTCTTATACATGTTCCTCAAGATCCCAATTTTATGTTCCACAAACTTGATGGTTGCATCAGGGACCCAAGTCTTTACAAATTCCAGAAGTTTCTCCAGTGATGAACTCCTAGCTGGTTAATTATAATATAAGGTGTTTTTCAACTCCCACAAATTCCTCATCTCTCTGTATCTGTCTATGAAACTGCCCATGAATTCTTGGTCCTTAAAGGGATTCATCTTTGCTGTAAGACAATACACAAGACAAAAACACCAATGTCAGCCTAAACTCTCATTATCTTATCCCAATATAGGCCTCAATCTTGAAGCAGTATAGGCCACTGTGATGGGCCAAGTTCAAATTTTACCTTCATTCAGCATGCTCGCCACTTCCATTCGTCCTCCCTGCACACAGATCGTACGTACAACAAATGCATTATACACTGCGCATGCGTGAAACTCTGCCTGCATCGCCCGCCCCTGATGTTCTTTTTCACAAATATTCCCCACCCCTTTTCTCTTCGGTGAGCAGTAGGAGCAACATGGCAGAGACACAGCAGGTGGTTGGAAATTATTCCAGTAACAAGTAAAGTCCGGAGACCGAAATGTCCTGATCCCAGAGGAGGAGATTTAAGGCCTCCAATATGGCCTTTGAAGAGATGGCGGACATCTTGTGGAGGAAGGATTATGATGGGAAACATGGACCGTACAGCCAGCCGAATTTGCACAAGGCCAAAAGCATGACAAAATCTTGACAAAAGTTGTGAAGACTCTGCAGAAGAATTTTGGGGTACGACGCTCCAAAGACCGATTAAGGAAACGCTGGTCCGATCTTAAACTGAGGGAGCCAGATCAGTATAGAAGAATAAGGAAAGTGCTTCAAAATAGTAAGTACTTGTCGTGTGTTCCTATTATGATTATTAACTTGCATGCTGCTCCATGTGCTTTTCTTTACTGTTGTACAGTTTTAAATGGCTACTTTCATGTTCGTGGGTACAGTAATCGTTCGTAGGAAACATTGTTCGTTTGCAAATAAATACAATGTTTTTAGCTGATACAGGGTTAACTACATTTTGGTCATGCTAATTTGTCTTATTAAAAGAAGTTTAGGACATTGTTGTCTAGATGTCTTTGAAACTAGAATTAATTGCAAACTTCATTCAGTGGAATGTAAGGAGAGGACACTCAGCAGCTGTTTACACATCTGGACTCAGGAGCACTAGTGTGGGACACCAGAGCACATTTTTTAGGGTGACCCACACAGGTGCGCTCCAGTGGATACTTGGGGTGTCTCCATCTGTGAAACTTGGCCAAAAAAAGGTAAGTATTCCCTTGTTTAAAATGGAATTAATCATGTCTTCAACTTGGATCTCTGCCCAAACAGGCAATTGTACACCACTTCCAAGCAATGTTTCATATTCCTATTTCTGGACTCAAATATCTGTGTGCTAAGTATACCTTTTGTTTCATTCTCATAGGGGAGAAAGATTGGGAAATCAGCCCAAGCCCCCCCCGAGGATCTGGAGGAAGGAGAGGTGGAGGAAGTGGACGAGATGGTCACCCAAACAGGTGAGTGTCTGACACCCCAACTTCAGGTAATCTATGTATGCCTGCATATTTCTAAATACAAGTTTTTTTAACCAATTTTTAGGTGATGTGCTGGTTGTGGAACAGGAAGCTGAACCTTTCGCTAGGGCCAGCACCCAAAGGCTCATCCACGACATCATGCTGTGGAAAGGGGAAATTGACGATATTCAAAATAAACTGAATGTTATTGAACAGCAAATGCAGAACATGATAGATGTGTTGGGGAGAATCTAAATTGTTGGCAAATCACATCCATTTTCCCATTTGTTGGACTACCAAAAAAAATAGTTTTTTGTACATTTTAAAAGCCAAATTTTGAAGATGCACACAGTGTGTCAATATGTGCTATCTGCCATTAGGGGATCTCAATGTAAGTGTTTTGTGGTTGCAACCCCTTCCTCGTAACTCTAGTAGGTAAGAGGAAGGGGTTGCACCCCAAAACACGTCCATTGATCTCCCATGATGGGAGATAGCACATGTTGACATTACCCTTTTGGACTCCCAATTTGTGTGCATCTTCAAAATTGGGCTTTTACAGGGGTGACATCACCCCATCTGATGAACGCAATATCAAGACATTTTTGACACTATAATGTCTAATATTGCCTTCAGTTTTTATACGTTGAACTTTGTAAGTTCCAGAGTTGTGTATGTTATGTTTTAACCACTTGCCGACCGCCTCACGCCTATATACGTGAGCAGAGCGGCACGGGCAGGCAAAATCACGTACCTGGTACGTGATTGCCTTCCCGCGGGCGGGGGGTCCGATCGGCGGTCGGCATTTGGTTGGGAGCAATGAGAGACGAGGGGGAGACCATCCGATCATGGCCCCCCCCTCGCGATCGCTCCCAGCCAATGAGAAACATCCCCTGCCTCTGTATAGTACACAGAGGCAGAGGATGTGATGTCATCTCTCCTCGGCTGGGCAGTTTCTGTTCCAGCGCCGAGGAGAGAAGACATGTAAGTGCACCAACACTCACACACAACACAGTAGAACATGCCAGGCACACTAAACACCCCCGATCCCCCCCGATCGCCCCCCGATCCCCCCCCAATCACCCCCCCAGTCACAAACTGACACCAAGCAGGTTTTTTTTTTTCTGATTACTGCATGGTGTCAGTTTGTGACAGTTAGCAGTGGTAGGACAGTGAGTGTTAGCCCCCTGTAGGTCTAGGGTACCCCCCTAACCCCCCCTAATAAAGTTTTAACCCCTTGATCACCCCTTGTCGCCAGTGTCGCTAAGCGATCATTTTTCTGATCGCTGTATTAGTGTCGCTGGTGACGCTACTTAGGAACGTAAATATTTAGGTTCGCTGTCAGCGTTTTATAGCGACAGGGACCCCCATATACTATCTAATAAATGTTTTAACCCCTTGATTGCCCCCTAGTTAACCCTTTCACCACTGATCACCGTATAACTGTTACGGGTGACGCTGGTTAGTTCGTTTATTTTTTATAGTGTCAGGGCACCCGCCGTTTATTACCGAATAAAGGTTTAGCCCCCTGATCACCCGGCGGTGATATGCGTCGCCCCAGGCAGCGTCAGATTAGCGCCAGTACCGCGAACACCCACGCACGCACCGTACACCTCCCTTAGTGGTATAGTATCTGAATGCATCAATATCTGATCCGATCAGATCTATACTAGCGTCCCCAGCAGTTTAGGATTCCCAAAAATGCAGTGTTAGCGGGATCAGCCCAGATACCTGCTAGCACCTGCGTTTTTCCCCTCCGCCCGGCCCAGCCCAGCCCACCCAAGTACAGTATCGATCGATCACTGTCACTTACAAAACACTAAACGCATAACTGCAGCGTTCGCAGAGTCAGGCCTGATCCCTGCGATCGCTAACAGTTTTTTTGGTAGCATTTTGGTGAACTGGCAAGCACCAGCCCCAGGCAGCATCAAATTAGCGCCAGTACCGCTAACACCCACACACGCAGCATACGCCTCCCTTAGTGGTATAGTATCTGATCGGATCAATATCTGATCCGATCAGATCTATGCTAGCGTCCCCAGCAGTTTAGGGTTCCCAAAAATGCAGTGTTAGTGGGATCAGCCCAGATACCTGCTAGCACCTGCGTTTTGCCCCTCCGCCCGGCCCAGCCCAGCCCACCCAAGTGCAGTATCGATCGATCACTGTCACTTTTTTTTGTAGCGTTTTGGTGAACTGGCAAGCACCAGCGACCTAGTACACCCCGGTCGTAGTCATACCAGCACTGCAGTAACACTTGGTGACGTGGCGAGTCCCATGAGTGCAGTTCAAGCTGGTGAGGTGGCAAGCACAAGTAGTGTCCCGCTGCCACCAAAAAGACAAACATAGGCCTGTCGTGCCCATAATGCCCTTCCTGCTGCATTCACCAATCCTAATTGGGAACCCACCGCTTCTGCAGCGCCCGTACTTCCCCCATTCACATCCCCAACCAAATGCAGTCGGCTGCATGAGAGGCATTTTTATGTCCTCCCGAGTACCCCTACCCAACAAACCCCCCCAAAAAAGATGATGTGTCTGCAGCAAGCGCGGATATAGACGTGACACCCGCTATTATTGTCCCTCCTGTCCTGATAATCCTGGTCTTTGCATTGGTGAATGTTTTGAACGCTACTATTCACTAGTTGAGTATTAGCGTAGGGTACAGCATTGCACAGACTAGGCACACTTTCACAGGGTCTCCCAAGATGCCATCGCATTTTGAGAGACCCGAACCTGGAACCGGTTACAGTTATAAAAGTTACAGTTACAAAAAAAAGTGTAAAAAAAAAAAAACCACGAACAAAAAAAAAAAAAAAAAGTTGTCGTTTCATTGTTCTCTCTCTCTCTCTATTCTCTCTCTTTTGTTCTGCTCTTTTTTACTGTATTATATTCTGCAATGTTTTATTGCTATTATGTTTTGTCATGTTTGCTTTTCAGGTATGCAATTTTTTATACTTTACCGTTTACTGTGTTTTATTGTTAACCATTTTTTTGTCTTCAGGTACGCCATTCAGGACTTTGAGTGGTTATACCAGAATGATGCCTGCAGATTTAGGTATCATCTTGGTATCATTCTTTTTAGCCAGCGGTCGGCTTTCATGTAAAAGCAATCCTAGCGGCTAATTAGCCTCTAGACTGCTTTTACAAGCAGTGGGAGGGAATGCCCCCCCCACCGTCTTCCGTGTTTTTCTCTGGCTCTCCTGTCTCAACAGGGAACCTGAGAATGCAGCCGGTGATTCAGCCAGCTGACCATAGAGCTGATCAGAGACCAGAGTGGCTCCAAACATCTCTATGGCCTAAGAAACCGGAAGCTATGAGCATTTTATGACTTAGATTTCGCCGGATGTAAACAGCGCCATTGGGAAATTGGGGAAGCATTTTATCACACCGATCTTGGTGTGGTCAGATGCTTTGAGGGCAGAGGAGAGATCTAGGGTCTAATAGACCCCAATTTTTTCAAAAAAGAGTACCTGTCACTACCTATTGCTATCATAGGGAATATTTACATTCCCTGAGATAACAATAAAAATGATTTAAAAAAAAATGAAAGGAACAGTTTAAAAATAAGATAAAAAACAGTGCGCATGCGTGAGAGCTCCAACATGGCCGCTTGAGCCAAGAGCTCCGCTCCACCCCGGACCGCCGAGCCGCACACCGGCCGCCTCAGCACAATAGCGGGTAAAGCAACATCGCACCCGAGTAGGGGAACAACCGGGGAACCGGGGGAGATGTCTGGGCCTACGGCGAGACGCGATCTCGGCCCACAATTCGCCACATTTAGCGCGGACGGGAGTCCCAAGATGGCCGCCAGCACGGACGGACCACAACAACAGACAGGCATCAACTCCAGGAGCACAGGCCAGTACTCGCTCCCCCGACCCTGACCTATGCTCAGGCAGCACAGGGACCCCCCCTAACGCCCCAATCACAATTACAAGGCCACACAAAGCCCCAGGCCACAGCAAAGGCCTCCACTGAGGTACTAAGCCTCACATACCAGGAGCTGGGCTCACAGGCCCTCCCTGCACAGGCCCACCTTCCACTTCCAGTCATCCAGCAACCAGGCTTCTCAGTAACTGACCTCACAGCACTGCAGGAAGACATGTTTGCTAAATTCTCATCCCTGTTAGAGAAAGGACTGGCTAATACTGCAAAACAGATTACCAACACTATTAAAGCGGACCTTTCCAATCTGGGTGCCAGAATTGAAGCCATTGAGGATAAGGTGGAATGCACATCCGCGAGAACTAACCAAAATGCAGCACACCTCATGACCATTCAAGATCAATTAGAGGTCGCCCTTTCTAGGATCGACGAGCTCGAAAACCGATCTAGGAGGTATAACTTTCGAATTAGAGGCCTCCCCGAAACTTTTTCGGACATTCCCTCCACGGTTCAGGACATTATTGCAGCCCTCATTCCTAACATACCCCCACAACGTCTGGAACTAGACAGAGCTCACAGGTCTCTCGGTCCCCCCAGACAAGATGGATCCCCAAGGGACATAATAGTCAAGCCGCATTTCTTTGCGGTTAAGGAAGAGGTCATGCGACAATCTCGACAAAATCCTAAGCTGCAACACCAGGGTCACCAGATCCAGATTTTTGCGGACCTAGCTCCTACGACTATTCAAAGACGGAGAACACTAAAACCCCTCCTCACGGTCCTCTCCCAACGGGATATCAAATACCGCTGGACCTTCCCCTTTGCTGTAAAGTTCACTATCCAGGGCAAGACCCACTCTTTTGCGAGCCTCCAGGAAGGTGAAAGGCTGTTCCTCGCCCTCAGGCTAATCTCCCAGGAGGCGCCAATGGACTTTACGTCTTCTTCCTCGGGCTCCACTAAACGCCCTCCTCCTGGCAGCCCCGTATCTCCTCTCTGGCTGAAGGGACCTTCCAAGAAGAGCAAGGATGGGAAACCACCCTAAGGTCCGCTTTGCGCATCATTTCCCTTTAGTCTCGGTAGAGACGTCTTTGGGCCAGTTCTCCCCCCAAGTTGACGGAGCTAGTGCTCCAAACCCTCTCACCTCTTATGGACATGGAAATCCCTGCATCTTGATTCTCATCGAACTTTTCGGTTTACACACCATTTTTCTACTTTAGCAAAATTATTTCGATTTGGGAAGTCGATATCGAACACTTTCCAACCTTTACCTCCACTTGTTTCCCTCAAGAACCAGCTACCCTTCTCAGAGGAAGAAAACTTCTACAGAGAATATGCTCCTCCATGAAGATCTCGGTTTTTCTTAGATAAAGTTTAGAATACAGGACTAGAATTCCAGTTTTCATTAGGATGTGTCATTTCTTAGTCCAGTTAGAAGTCTAGGTTTATCTGATATACCCATATTTCTTCCCCACTTTCAGAGGGAGGTCCGGTTTGCTAGACCATTAAGGCCACCCTTATTATCCGGTGACCCCCCAGGAATTCTCCCCCACATAGTCAGATAGGGGGGGGGTAGACTTTGGCGGATGTGCAGGGGGCAGGATTCTCAGGGTCTTCGATTATACGTTCCTGCCTGGGTTGTTTTTAGTTTCAGGTGATTAGAGCCCCGTAACAAGGGCTAACACTATAGTTTTTATGTTTACCGTTATGGTGTGTATTTGTTATGCTCCAGGTTTGACATAACAGGGGTCCGGGGTGGAACCCTTGTGCCTCCACTCGATTCCAAAGAACCTATAGAGTCCTTTGGTGTCGGAACTTCGGACGCCCCTCGGGGCGGTCTGAAGTGGTTCATTGGGGCTATAGCGGATTTCGATTCGCATAACTCCAAGGGTATTTTTTTGGTACCCATATCTTTTCTTGTGTCTGTATTTGTCAGTAAGTCTCTTTCTTTTTTCTCCCCCATCTCCTCCCTTTTCTTTCTTCTAGCCATCCGGGGGGGGGGGGGTTTCCCCCCTAGCCCCTGAGTCGGTCCTGGGACTTCCCCACACAACCTGGCCGAAATCCGGTATGAGAAGACACCCAAGGGTAAGTGACTGCTTGATCACTGGCTTCTATCCCCTCTGCTCCTATGACTGACCTGAGTGCGAAGGGTAATGATCTCAAAATAGGCTCACATAATGTCCAGGGCCTAAACTCCCCTAGGAAACGGAGACTAGCACTGGATCATTATAAATCACTGAGAATCGATGTGGTGCTTCTGCAGGAGACGCACTTCCCCATCCGGTACACCCCCAAGTTCCTACATGCTCACTTTCCAACTTTTTATTTAGCAAATGCCCCTAACAAGACAAAAGGAGTAGCTATTCTCTTCTCCAAAAATTGCAAATTTTCACATCTCGCTGACTTTAGAGATCCAGAGGGCAGATTCATTTTGGTTAAAGGTACCCTAGAAGGTATTTTATATTCCTTCGTCTCCTACTACGCCCCAAACAAGGGCCAAGCGTCATTCTTCCAGGACCTGTTCGCAACTTTGGAACCGCTCCTGGAAGGCAAAGTCATCCTGGGAGGGGACTCAAATGTGGCGTTTGACCAGGGTCTAGACAAAACTAAGCCCCCTAAAGACCAACTCATTCGCCCAACAAAACTTAGCACTAGGATTGCCAAGATGATACACGCACAGGGCCTGGTAGACGCATGGAGGGAAATGAACCCCAACAAAAGGGACTACACGCACTTTTCTGCTCCCCACCAGTCTTACGCTAGAATTGACCACATCCTCACCCAGACAGCCCTCATTCCCTTGTACACTAAGGCAGCAATACTGGACACCGCATGGTCGGATCATTCATTGGTTCTTCTTACCTTGAGAAATGTTCTGTCTGGGCGAGGAGGCTTCTTCTGGCGACTAAATGAATCCCTTTTGGCTGACCCTAGTCTGGTACAAGAAATAGCAAAATCTATCAAAGAATACTTCCTCTTAAATGATGTGGAGAACATATCACCCGAAACCCTGTGGGCAGCCCACAAGGCAACTATTCGAGGAGTTATAATTAGGCTAGCAACCAAATTTAAGAAGGAGCGTTTGATCGACATTCAAAGACTTGAAAAATCCTTCCTCCAACTAAAAGCGGAACACAAACGACACCCGTCTAGGACCCTTCTAAGCAAACTCGACGCCACCAGACTTGAGCTGAATCTCGCTTTAATGGCTAAAGCAGAGAAAAAACTTAGATGGTGTGGAGCCAAATTTTAGTGCCACAAGGATAGATTCGGCTCAATGTTGGCATCTAAACTCTCACCTAAATTTCGCTCCCTCTCCTTCCCCAAACTGAGGATAGCAGGTCAACCCCCTACAGCAAATCCGACCAGTATTATGTCTGCTTTCCACGATTTTTATGCTAACCTTTACAACCCACCCCAATCGGATAAAGGCCCCTTAGTTAATGAATTCCTTCTGAATCTACAACTCCCCACGCTCTCAAGAGAATGTAAAGAATTAATGGAAACCCCCATTTCGGAGGCCGAAATTAGGGAGGTAATTAAAGGTCTTAAATCGGGCTCCGCCCCTGGGCCAGACGGCCTCTCAGTCCCCTACTATAAAGAATATAGCGCTATCCTAGCCCCGTAGCTGGCGAAGTTCTTTAACTCCAAAAAGTCAGGATCCCCTATTGAAACCCAACTAAACACAGCATTTATCTCAGTGATCCCCAAACCCAACAAAAACCATGAGGAAGTTGAGAACTACAGGCCCATATCTTTAATTAACAACAATCTCAAAATTCTAACTAAAATCCTAGCCAACCGCCTTTCCTCTTTCATCAATCTCAATATACACAAGGACCAGGTTGGCTTTATACCTGGCAGGCAAGGTCCCGATCAAATTAGGAGAGCAATAGATATAGTATCCATTCTACAATCTAACTGGGAGGGGGGGCCAAAACAAGAAGGTATGATCCTCTCGCTGGATCTCCACAAAGCTTTCGACTCGATCGAATGGCCTTACCTTTTCTCCATATTGGAGAAGTGGGGATTCGGACCCAACTTTTTAGGAACTCTAAAATCTCTATACTCCTCACCTCAAGCGGTGATACAAGGTCAATACTCTAAACCCCTAACCATTACAAGAGGCACTAGGCAGGGATGCCCACTCTCCCCCCTAATTTTTGCTATCGCTATCGAAACGTTAGCGATAGCAATAAGAGCAGATCCCAACATTCAAGGGGTCGCCTGCGGCGACCAGGTCCACAAATGTGGATTGTTTGCGGACGACATACTCCTTTTTATCACGTCCCCAACCACCTCCCTTCCAAACCTCTGTAAACTCCTGAAAGACTTCTCGAAGGTCGCTGGACTGAAGGTCAATTATACCAAATCTTCAGCCTTAAACATCTCCCTTAACCCATCCATATTAGCATCCCTGCAGAGTGCCTTTGAATTCAAATGGAGTGACTCATACATTGATTATTTGGGGATAAGGCTCACAGCTAAGACAGAACTCCTTTACGCAACTAACTTTCTTCACACATACCGCAAACTGGAGGCAGACTTATCCAAATGGACTAATGGGGGTTTATCCTGGTTAGGGAGGATTCATGCAGTCAAGATGACTTTGCTCCCCAGAATCCTCTACCTCTTTAGAGCCATTCCAATAAGCATCAATAAAGAGCACTTGAAAGCATTCCAAAGGAAAATATTAAAATTTATTTGGGGAGGGAAGGGGTACAGACTTCCACAGAGTACACTATACTTAAATAGACCACAAGGGGGTTTAGGCTTCCCCCAGCTCTTTTGGTATTATCAATCAGCCAGGCTAGCCCAGATCTCGACGGTATACGCGAAGGCTGAAAGACCGGATTGGATTCTGATTGAGAGACAGGCAGTCCCTTCTTTTACTATCGACTTTCTTCTATGGGTCCCCCCCAAAAAACGCCCCCCCATTTTATCCCATATCCTCTCGCAATCCTTTCAATTATGGGATGCTCTCAGAAACCTTCAATCCATAACTTCCTATAGACACCCCCTGGCTCACATCTTCAATAATCCTGACTTTCCCCCGGGAACTGACATTAAAGCATTCCGCTGGTGGTTGAACAAGGGGTTGTACCGGATTGGACACTACTTCACATCAATGGGGCCTATCACCAGGGCCTTCTGTGTGAATCAACTAGAGATGCCTAACTCCGAGAACTTTCGTTTCCAGCAGATCAGACACTTCCTTACTCAGATGGGAAAAGACAAATCTTCAAACCATGCATTCACCCCATATGAAATGTGGTGCGGTCAGGCTTCGGAGCAGAGGGGTGGAATCTCCATCATCTATCAGTCACTCTCTAGTCAGTCCGCCAAGACCTCATACATGACAGCATGGGAGTCAGACCTTTCCGTGGAGTGGACCCTAGAGAAGTGGAGGGTCGCCTTTAGCAGGGCATACAAGAGCATTTTGAACATCTCTCTGGTTGAATCTAGCGTGAAGGTTATCACAAGATGGTATCTCCCACCGGAGAGACTGGCCAAAATGTTCCCCTCCACGGACCCCAGTTGCTTCAGGGGCTGTCTGCTCAGGGGCTCCCTTGCACATATCTTCTGGGAATGTCCACGATTGAGGCCTTTCTGGTGCAGGATTTTCCGCATGATTAAGAAAGTTACTGGAGTCCAGATCCCGAGGTCCCCCGCCTTAGCCCTATTAAACGATCACTTACCTAAAACACCTAAACTGGCACGTAAATTGATACATTTCATTTTGCTGGGAGCTAAGCTATCTATTGCCAAGGCATGGAAACAACCTAGGGTTTCCTTCAAAGCGGCTATCCGCAAAATCTCTTGGATCATGGCCCAAGAGAAACTTGCCAGTACCCTGAACAACACCAAAGAGAAATTTGAAGCTATTTGGGAACCCTGGGCCAATTTCATAGGCATTTCCTTGATTCCAGGGATTCAACCATGATGCGTCGGGCTGCCTCGGGGTCGGGGGGGAGTCCTCCCATGGATTGGCTTTTGACTACTCTTTTCTCTCTCTCTCTCTCTCCCCCCTCTCATCTCTACTCCTTTTCTTCTCCTTCCTTATTTTAATTATCTGGTTGATTTAACAAGTTGATGTGTTGTCTGTTTTATTTCATGCCGCAGTAGGGAACCTTGGGGGTCAATCTCCCAAGGGAAGCTCACGACGTAGGTTTTTACGGCTTTGTTTGACGCCAAGAGCCTTTTTATGTCTGCTGAGGGGGGGATGGGGATGGGTTGGAGAGCTCCGTTCAAGCACAGTGTGTTCCCATTCGGGGTGCTGTTCAAATCTCAGGGTTCTATGGTTTACGTGATCGAACTTTGCACTAGAATGGTATTATTGTACTGTCACAGTCCAGAAATCCTACTCATACCTACTGTCACAAGTTTGAACTGTACCCCCAAGGGGGTTCGATTTTCCCTGCTGTGTACTCCCTCATTTAATGCTGATGATTTGTAAGCTTTTTCCTGAAAATTCAATAAAATACTTTGAAAAATAAAAATAAGATAAAAAAGGAAAAAAAAAAAAAAGAAAAAAAAAAAAAAAAAAAGCACCCCTGTCCCCCCTGCTCTCGCGCTAAGGCGAATGCAAGCGTCGGTCTGGCGTCAAATGTAAACAGCAATTGCACCATGTATGTGAGGTATCACCGCGAAGGTCAGATCGAGGGCAGTAATTTTAGCAGTAGACCTCCTCTGTAAATCTAAAGTGGTAACCTGTAAAGGCTTTTAAAGGCTTTTAAAAATGTATTAATTTTGTTGCCACTGCACGTTTGTGCGCAATTTTAAAGCATGTCATGTTTGGTATCCATGTACTCGGCCTAAGATCATCTTTTTTATTTCATCAAAAATTTGGGCAATATAGTGTGTTTTAGTGCATTAAAATTTTAAAAAGTGTGTTTTTTCCACAAAAAATGCGTTTGAAAAATCGCTGCGCAATTACTGTGTGAAAAAAAAAATGAAACACCCACCATTTTAATCTGTAGGGCATTTGCTTTAAAATAATATATAATGTTTGGGGGTTCAAAGTAATTTTCTTGCAAAAAAAAAATAATAATAATAATTTTTTCATGTAATCAAAAAGTGTCAGAAAGGGCTTTGTCTTCAAGTGGTTAGAAGAGTGGGTGATGTGTGACATAAGCTTCTAAATGTTGTGCATAAAATGCCAGGACAGTTCACAAGTTGCGGGAAAGAGACAATTTTTTTTTTTTTTTTGCACAAAGTTGTCACTAAATGTTATATTGCTCAAACATGCCATGGGGATTTGTGAAATTACACCCCAAAATAAATTCTGTTGCTTCTCCTGAGTACGGGGATACCACATGTGTGGGACTTTTTGGGAGCCTAGCCGCGCACGGGACCCCGAAAACCAAGCACCGCCTTCAGGCTTTCTAAGGCCGTAAATTTTTGATTTCACTCTTCACTGCCTATCACAGTTTCGGAGGCCATGGAATGCCCAGGTGGCACAAAACCCCCCCAAATGACCCAATTTTGGAAAGTAGACACCCCAAGCTATTTGCTGAGAGGTATAGTGAGTATTTTGCAGACCTCACTTTTTGTCACAAAGTTTTGAAAATTGAAAAAAGAAAAAAAAAATTTTTTTTTCTGATCTTTATTCATTTTCAAAAACAAATGAGAGCTGCAAAATACTCACCATGCCTCTCAGCAAATAGCTTGGGGTGTCTACTTTCCAAAATGGGGTCATTTGGGGGGAGTTTGTGCCATCTTGGCATTTTATGGCCTTCAAAACTGTGATAGGTAGTGAGGAGTGAAATCAAAAATGTATGCCCTTAGAAATCCTGAAGGTGGTGCTGGGTTTTCGGGGCCCCGTACGCGGCTAGGCTCCCAAACAGTGCCACACATGTGGTATCCCCGTACTCAGGAGAAGCAGCTGAATGTATTTTGGGGTGCAATTCCACATATGCCCATGGCCTGTGTGAGCAATATATCATTTAGTGACAACTTTTTTAAAATTTTTTTTTTTTTGTCATTATTCAATCACTTGGGACAAAAAAAAAAAATATTCAATGGGCTCAACATGCCTCTCAGCAATTTCCTTGGGGTGTCTACTTTCCAAAATGGGGTCATTTGGGGGGGGGTTGTACTGCCCTGCCATTTTAGCACCTCAAGAAATGACATAGGCAGTCATAAACTAAAAGCTGTGTAAATTCCAGAAATTGTACCCTAGTTTGTAGACGCTATAACTTTTGCGCAAACCAATAAATATACGCTTATTGACATTTTTTTTTACCAAAGACATGTGGCCGAATACATTTTGGCCTAAATGTATGACTAAAATTTAGTTTATTGGATTTTTTTTATAACAAAAAGTAGAAAATATCATTTTTTTTTCAAAATTTTCAGTCTTTTTCTGTTTATAGCGCAAAAAATAAAAATGGCAGAGGTGATCAAATACCATCAAAAGAAAGCTCTATTTGTGGGAAGAAAAGGACGCAAATTTCGTTTGGGTACAGCATTGCATGACCGCGCAATTAGCAGTTAAAGCGATGCAGTGCCGAATTGTAAAAAGTGCTCTGGTCAGGAAGGGGGTAAATCCTTCCGGGGCTGAAGTGGTTAAAACATGCCTGTTTGTAAAAAAAAAAAAAAAAAAATATTGAGGGAAATTTTTTTTTTAAAATTTTCTAAACACACATGTGAATGTGCACAGAGTAAAAATTTTGAGAAACAACAATGTGTGACTTCTTATTTCAATGCTCAATACCAGTTTTGTAAGTAATTTTGTGTTTACCGTGACAATGGGGCTTATTTACTAAAGGAAAATCCACTTGGCACTACAAGTGCACTAGGAGAACCTAGGAGACAGCCAAAAAGAAAAGCAAGCAATAAAGAAATTTCAAAATTTTATCTAATCATTTTTTTTATTAATAAAAATTAGGCATTGTCTGGCATTGCAATGGCCCCCCTACCCGTAAAATAATTAACATATTTCTCCCTAACTTCACGGGCGCTTTGGGTGGCCAAGCCAGTACAGCCAGTATCCAGGCCCATCAGGGAATTCTGTGTAATAAGTCCGGCCTCAGGCCCAACTGAGGCTATATAATTCTGTGAATTTTTTCGTAAATAATTGTGCAGTATGCAGCAGCATACGATGATATGGTTGATTTTGTAGTCCGCCATATGGATTGCTGTCAGAATTAGGCGGAACCGGCTGGCGATTATCCAGAAGGTATTCTCAATAACTCTTCTTGCTCTGGCCAGCAAGTAGTTAAAAACCCTCCTCTACGGGGTGAGGGTCCTTTGGGGGAATGGCCTCATCTGGTACTCGCCCAGACCGAAGGCTTCATCTGCAATAAAGATGAAGGTGAGTCCTTCCACGTTATCCGCATCAGGTGGCAATGCCAGGCCACCAGTCTGGAGACGCTGGTAAAACTCTGTCTGGGCGAAGACTCCTCCATCCAGCATCTGGCCATTCTTCCCCACGTCCACATAGAGGAACTCATAGTGTTCCGACACCACCGCCATTAACACTATAATATTAAACCCCTTATAGTTATAATAGTGAGACCCCGAATGGGGTGGTGGCACAATGTGAACATGCTTCCCATCTATAGCCCCTCCACAGTTGGGAAAGTCCCAACAGTCAGCAAAATGTGAGGCCACAGTCTGCCATTCCTGTGGCGTTGAAGGAAACTGTGGAGTCAAACAAGAAAAAAAAAATAAGTACTTTTGCACATAACATTGCAAGCAGATTACACAAAAAACATTCTTGCACAACATCAGTATAACATTTATTTTAAGGAGTATTTAAAGACAAAAATATAAGGCCCACTTATTAAATTCCTCACCCCCTCTGATGGCCCATTGATAACATTGTATGGTGGGGGAAGGGTTTGAGGTGACTTTGAGAACTCAAAAAAAAAGCCTCCAGCACTCTGCCTAAATTTAAGGACACACATAACGTTTGTACACATTTTAGGGGGGGAGGGTTATAAATGAATTTAAGGACACACATAAGATTTGGACACATTTTAGGGGTGAAGGGTTATAAATGAATTTAAGGACACACATAACATTTGGACACATTTTAGGGGGTGTTTCGGGGAAAGCAGTGCAATGGCTCTGACAATATACATTGTTAAGGGACTAGGCTATAGGTGTATATGGGCCCAGGATAGCATGCTGGGGAGGTTAGTGAAGGCAAATATGCATGTAGGCCAAAAAAGGAGCATTAAAAGATTCCAGCATGCATGTGGATAAAAGGGACATTCACAGCATATTCCAATCATGGTAATTAGGGAACATAGAAATAAATACAATACATTAGCAAACATTAAATACATATAATGTGATGTTAAAGGAGAAAACTTACCCTAATATAGTCCTTCTGCAGGACCTGAATGATGGCAGAGCAGATCTCTGGAATTATGATCCCCAGAGCCTGGGGGGAGATGCCTGTTGAGAACTTGAGGTCCTGCAGGCTTCTCCCAGTTGCCAAGTACTGCAAGGTGATGACTAGCCTCTGCTCCGGAGTGATGGCTTGCCTCATGCAGGTATCTTGCCTGCTGATATAAGGCGTCAGCAAAGCCAACAGACGGTGAAAAATGGGGTCCGTCATCCTGAGAAAGTTCCTGAAATCATCAGGATTATTCTCACGGATCTCACGAAGCAAAAGCATGTGCGAGAATTGGTCACGCTGGAGTAACCAATCCTTGGTCCATGAACTCCTCCTCGCCCTGTTCAGGGACTGGACTTCAGTCAAAGTATGAACCCTAACACCAAGCCCCCACACAGCATGAACTCTACTAGACCTTTCTCTCTCTAGAGATTCAGAAAGGAAAATTCATATTGTCATTTGATTGTATATTGTGTTGTTGCATTATTAAGCTATAAATTATGCTTGTTCCAGGTTAGCTGTACGCATGCGCCACCTACTGGCCAAACATTAATATCATTTGTAATAATACCTTTAACCTTTAAAGGATGTGACATAAAAATCATCACATCCTCTTTAGTCAGGAAGTGAAACCCCTTAGGGATCAGCATTTTCAAGATTATCCCAGCTGCTTAGATGTAATCTCTTTCCATCCATGGCATCGGAGGTAAGCAATCTTCCCCTTCCTCCTCCACAGGTTATTAGGGAAAGGAGATAGCTATTTCAGTTATTATTTTATATGATGTTTACTATTGTATGGTAATGTTATATTATTCTTGTTATTTTCAGTTTTACCGCATATAACGTGTGTCATTCACACTTGTATTGAAATCTGCAACGTGCCAATAAAGACACAGTAAAGAAACAACAGTCTATTATTGTGTACACAGAAAAAGGTTATCTGCCTGGATAGTTACCCATAGACTCCGGGAGTACGGGGAGCGAGGCCAGCACAGTAAAACTCCGTCCAGGAACACTACAGATAGTGCAGAAGGGGAAGAGGTTTGGCCACACGGAAGAGCTACAGTCTGCAATCGACTATACAGCCACTTTCATACAGCCAAGCAGCATACACAGACTGCAGCCCTACACGCTTACTGCACCCACAGGCCGCTACTCAGTCAAGCAGCCATGTCACGCAGTAGCACATCCTCACTCAAAACCAGGTCATGAGTTTACGGTTCCAGCAAGTCGGTGACAGCCAGTGTTGCAGCTGCCATCGCCCGAGGGAAAGCCGAAGTGGCAAAGACGCGAGCTACCTTTGCCGAACAAGAAATGCAGTTGAAGTTAGAAAAGGCCTCGCTAGAAGCTAAGCGAGCGCAAGATAAGGCCTCACTGGAAGCCTCCATAAAGCTTGAACAAACACGTCTGGATGTCGCATTAGAGAAGCTCAATACAGAAAGGGAAGCTGCAACTGCCATAGCTGAAGCAGAAGCCCTGGAAGCAGCCGTGAACCTCGGTGGTGAACGCAGCAACGTGCTTGGCTCTGAACAAGGAGAGCCGAATCCCTCGCAACGCACTTCAGAGTACTTGCACCAACACTTCAAATCAACCTACGATACCTCTCCTCTACAGGGAATAGACGGTGTCCTAGGTGAAACAGACCAAACACTGCAGGTAACAGAGCATGAGAGCAACCAAACTCCTCAGAGCTGCAAGCAGCAGAACTCTCACCAGCACATTACAGATCAAGCCTACGTCTCTGCACTCCACAACCCTCAACCTCCAAACCAGCATCAGAATAATCCTTCTACTACACCAAGGTACGAGACAAGAGGACCTAAAACAGAAACTTCTGACAGGTATGGTCGCACACCACACTCCCACTACAGTAGTGAATTGCCAACATGCTCTAACACCAACCAAGTTATAACAGACTTTGCCAAGTTCTTCGTCAGACGAGATTTACTCACAAAAGGACTTGTAAAGTTTAACGATCGGCCAGAAAATTACAAAGCCTGGCGATTGACCTTTCAAAATACCATAAAAGGTCTAGACCTGTCTCACTCTGACAAAATAGACCTCCTAGTCCAATGGCTTGGGAAAGACTCTGCTGAACATTCCAATAGAATGAGGAACATTAACATAAAACAACCAGAGACTGGTCTTAAAAAGATTTGGAGCAGATTGGAAGAGTGCTATGGCTCGACAGAGACTATAGAACATGCACTTTTTAAAAGGATTGAGGACTTTCCCAGAATACCTAGCAAGGGTTATCACAAACTATGAGAATTAGCTGACTTGCTAGAGGAACTACTTCTTGCTAAAGAGGAGGGATACCTGCCGGGTCTCAACTCCCTGGATGCAGCCAGAGGGATTAAACCTTTAATTCTGAAGCTTCCTTACGACCTACAACAAAGATGGGTCACATATGGTTCTAAACATAAGAAAAGGTTCCAGGTACCATTTCCACCATTCAATGTTTTCGTAGACTTTGTTTCAGAGCAAGCTAAGTTCTTGAATGATCCCAGCTTTGACTTTATACTGCCATCAGCCACTCCCCCTAGCTTCAAACAGCACAGGATGCCAGTGACAGTGAACAAATCCCATGTTTCTCCTACAGATTTTTCCTAAAGGTCTTCCAACACTGTTCACCCAGAGGACAAAGTTGGAGACCCTAGCAAGCAGTGCCCTCTACACAGGAAGCCACACCCTCTACCAAAATGCAGGACCTTCAGGGAAAAGTCCCTAGATGATCGCAAAGCCTTCCTAAGAGAGAACCGCATATGCTTCAGGTGCTGTTCATCCACATCACACTTTGCCAAGGACTGCAAGGTTAGTGTATCATGCACAGAGTGTGACAACACAGGCCACAACTCAGCACTACATCCAGGCCCTGCTCCTTGGACCGCCCAGAGAGCTGGCGATACCAACGAGCATGGCGGGGAGCAAGAGAACACTGGTTCAAACATCTTAGTGGTTACCTCACAGTGTACTGAAGTATGCAAAGATCCTGCAGGTGGTAGGTCTTGCTCAAAGATCTGTCTTATTAGAGCTTATCCAATGGGTCACAGAAACAAAGCTGTCAAGATGTATGCGCTCTTAGATGACCAAAGCAACCACTCCATGGCTAAATCCACATTCTTTGACAACGTCGGTGTTAGGGGTCCACTCTCTAAAGACTGTTGAGACAGCGGGGAGAAGAGCCACCGCCTTTTGTGCAGAGTCCATAGACGGTCGGACTTGCCTACCTTTACTCACCATACTTAAGTGCAACAAGATTCCAGACAACAGGTCAGAAATCCCTACACCAGATGCAGCAATTCACCAGCCTCATCTAAAACGCATGGCCCACCTCCTACCAGAATATGATGAGCAGGCTCAGTTGATGCTGCTCCTGGGAAGAGACATTCTGCAGGTTCATAAAATAAGAGAACAGATTAATGGTCCTCGCAATGCTCCCTTTGCCCAAAGACTTGACCTGGGGTGGGTCATCGTAGGGGACGTCTGCCTAAAGACTGTGCACAGACCCACCACGGTTAGTAGCATGTTCACTAACGTACTTGTCAAAGGACGGCCTGCCTCCTTGCAACCATGTCACAACAGCTTCATCACAAAAGATCTTCCAGGTAGTACTCACATACCTTGTTCCTCTGTAGACCCAGACGAAGATGACCACGCTTGTGACAGTGACTCAGACCACCTAGGGTGCACAGTCTTTCATAGAACAAAGAAAGACCAGCAGGTAGCAATGTCCTTTAAAGATAGACTTTTCTTGCAAATAATGGAAAGGGAGACAGCCAAGGAAGAGTCAAACAATTGGGTCGCACCTCATAGAAAGTGACTACCTATCAACAAGGAAAAGCCCTTTACGCGCAGAGGCATTCTGTCAACCATAAATTGTCTGTATGACCCTCTAGGGTTTGTAGCTCCAGTCACCATTGAGGGTAAAGCACTTCTCAGAGACCTGATTCAAGAGATAGTGAACTGGGATGATCTACTTCCCCCTGAGAAAAGAGATCAGTGGACAGAGTGGAAAAATTCCCTGACAGCCTTGTCTAACTTAAAGGTCCCTCGACCATATGCTCCTGTACCGTCTACAGAAGTCCAAGACCAAAGACTTTGTGCTTTCTGCGATGCTTCTGTCAAAGCAATCGCTGCTGTAGCTTACCTCAGGACCAAGGACATTAAAGGACAGTGCCATATAGGTTTTGTCATGGGAAAAGCAAAACCTGCCCCACTCCCAGAACACACAATACCTAGACAGGAACTTTGTGCCGCAGTGTTAGCTGTGGAGTTAGCCGACACGATTGCTAGAGAGATGAACCTAGAAATCAAAGACACTGAGTTCTACACTGACAGTAAAGTTGTCCTGGGGTACATCTACAACGAAACCAGACGCTTTTACATCTACGCCAGTAATAGAGTGTTGAGGATTAGGAGATCCAACCAAAACAGTGGCACTTCGTTCCAACTAAACACAATCCCGCAGACCTAGCGACTAGAGCTGTCCCAGCCAACCGCCTTTGGGACACAACATGGTTTACAGGCCCTGCATTCCTGTACAATTCAGAACACAACACCTCTGAATCGGAGACTTTTAGCTTGATAGATGCAGTCAAGGATGCAGAAGTTCGTCCACAAGTGTCTGCATTAGTCACTGTGGCTTCACAAAACCAACTCAAATCTCATCAGTTCTCCAGGTTTTCCACATGGAAGTCACTCATTAGAGCCATTACTTCCTTATCCCACATAGCCCGTTCCTTTGGGAAAAGGACTAACTGCAAAGGCTGGCACCGCTGTAAAAATACATACTCAGTGACTGACCTAGAGCAATCAAAACATCTGATCATTTACACTGTGCAACAAGAAATCTTTGCTAGAGAGATTGACTGTATTAACAACAAAAGGCTAATCCCTAAAGACAGCGTCCTAAGGAAACTCGATCCATTCTTCGACAGCAGGAACCTGTTGAGAATAGGAGGTTGCCTTAAAGAAGCTACCTTGGAGTAAGACGAGAAGCATCCTCTCATTCTCCCAGCTCATCACCATGTCACTGCCCTGCTTGTACAACACTATCACAGACAAGTTAAACACCAAGGCCAGCTATTCACTGAAGGAGCTTTGAGGGTTGCTGGACTGTGGATAATAGGAGCAAAAAGATGTGTGCAAGTGTATCTTTAATTGCGTTACCTGTCCCAAACTCTGTGGACTCTTACAAACCCAAAAGATGGCTGACCTTCCACCTGACAGACTTAACTCAGATCCTCCCTTTACAAGTGTGGGCCTTGATGTATTCGGTCCTTGGTCCGTTATCCCTCGCCAAACCAGGGCAGTTATTTTTACTTGTATGACTGTTCGAGCTGTTCACATTGAATCAATGGACACTTCCAGCTTTATCAATGCTCTCAGGCGCTTCATTGCCATTAGAGGTCCCATTAAGCACATCCGCTCTGATAGGGGCACCAACTTTGTTGGAGCGGCCAAGGAACTTCAGATCCTTTCCAATCTAGACAACAACAGTGTGGAAGGGTATCTCAACCAACAGAGATGTACCTGGACATTTAACCCTCTTCATTCTTCTCATATGGGTGGTGTGTGGGAAAGAATGATAGGCGCAGCCTGCAAGATCTTGGATTCTATTTTCCTTCAAATGGGCAATGCCAGACTCACGCATGAATGTCTGTCCACCTTCATGGCCGAGGTCTCAGCCTTCATAAATGCTAGACCTCTGATTCCAGTTACTAACGATTCAGCGGAACCCATGTTGCTCACACCTGCAACTCTACTCACCCAAAAAACCAACACTTTTCAGACATCAATGGAGACAGGTGCAATGCCTAGCCAACACTTTCTGGAACAGATGGAGGAGATATTACATCCAAACCCTACAACTCAGAAATAAGTGGCAAGTTAACAAACCAGACCTGAGGTCAGGATATGTGGTGCTCATTAAAGACTGCCAAGCACACAGGAATGACTGGCCTTTGGGACTTATCACACAGACATTCCCAAGCAAAGATGGACATGTCAGGAAGGTCAAAGTTAAGACTTCTAAACAGGGTGAAGTAAAATCATTTCTCAGACCCATATCTGACTTGATTTTACTTGTGTCCAATAACGCTGTTAGTGGCATTGGTTAACGCCAGACGGGGAGTGTTATGTCTCCAGGAGACCTTTCTCTCTCTCGAGGTTCAGAAGGGAGAATTCATATTGTCATTTGATTGTATATTGTGTTGTTGCAATATTAAGCTATAAATTATGTTTGTTCCAGGTTAGCTGTACGCATGCGCCACCTACTGGCCAAACATTAATATCATTTGTAATAATACCTTTAACCTTTATAGGATGTGACATAAAAATCATCACATCCTCTTTAGTCAGGAAGTGAAACCCCTTAGGGATCAGCATTTTCAAGATTATCCCAGCTGCTTAGATATAATCTCTTCCCATCCATGGCATCGGAGGTAAGCAATCTTCCCCTTCCTCCTCCACAGGTTAAACGTGCCAATAAAGACACTGTAAAGAAACAGCAGTCTATTATTGTGTACGCAGAAAAAGGTTATCTACCTGGATAGCTACCTATAGACTCCGGGAGTACGGGGAGCGAGGCCAGGACACCCCCCCTACCCCGGAGTCTGCACTCACCTAGTATGTGCAGAGAAAAGGAAGTGAATATGTGCGAACAGTATATCCAAGCCTTCCCTGAAGACTGCACCCTAGTCGGAATAAGGAAGGCAGCTCCAAGGAAAGTGTCAAGTGTGCAGAGGAGGTGATGTCACACAGTCATTCATATGCCTAAGGACACCACTGGCTATACACTGATATGGGGGGCCACTGAAATGGCATCCAAGATGAGGCCTTCAGAAGGCCAATTTGAGCCTGGATGGTAAACAGTCTAAAGGTATAGTTTGAGCTTATGCAATTGAGAATCCCAATGATATAGCTTCTATGTAATTCCACAGCCCTGAAAATATGTGTTCCTCTTCAATCATCAAAAGGCAGAGTGGTTTCCTATATACAATAGAAATAGGGGCCGTATTCTTGTTTGCACTGATAAGTTCTTTATAACGTGTATTTGCATTAATTTTTATGCATGTTAAGATGCAGTTAAACGTATGTGCTTATACATTATGCAAAGTAGTTAAACAATTAAACAAACTGCCTTTAAAACAACAATAAGGCAGTATTCACACCTCAGCGTTTTGAATCTGCCTGTGATTTAAAAGTGCCGAGGTGTAAATGACAAATCGCAGAATGCACATTTGAATGGAACCTAAAATTGCGCTGCAATCAAGGCAACCCGCATCGCGTGAGCATGTCGACCAAAAGTTACTCTTTAACTTTTTTTGGGCGACAAGAGCTTCCAGTGAAGTGGTTTGCCGCAATTGCACCACAATTGTAGGTGCCATTCAAATGAATGGCATCTAAAAAAATGTGTTCTGCAATTTGTCATTAACACCTCTGCGATTTGAAATCGCGGGCAGCAAATCTGCCCGCAATTAAAAACTCTGAGGTGTGAATGCAGCCTAAGGCCTAAATAGCCTAGGCTTTAAATTAGTGTTCAGCAACCCCAGACTTGAGCTTAAAGAGTATTTACACTTTTGCAGCTAAATTTGAGAAAAAATTGAGAAAAACTCACTACTTTTCTTATGTGCTCCCAGTCAGTCAGCATACTTTAAATTAATTTTAAAAAATTATACAGTACAGTATATATTTTTTACCTTCCAAGGTGTTTGGAGCAGGCTGATTGCAAGCTACTCTGAACAATTTGAAATGAGAAGCCTCAGTTTGTCCAACTGACCAATAGGCACACAGAAAGTTTCACCTCATTAAAATACAATATACAAGGCCAGCTTCTAGATCTTTAACCCTTTGTTGGGACAGACAGTGTTCTAATCTAGTTTTCAACTGATTTTTTAAGATTAGCTTTTACAAGCGGTAGCCATAAAGTGCATTTACGCTTTTTGTTTCAATATGCTTATTATTTTAACAAAGTAAAAAGAGAATACACACTTTGTCTGAATCAAAGAAAAAAGCACCATATATTTTATTAACTTATTAGTTATTACAGGTACTTATATAGCATTGTCAATTTACGCAGCACTTTACATCTATATTGTACATTCACATCAGTCTCTGCCCTGGAGCTTACAAGCTAAGGTCCCTAACTCACATTCATACATACTGTACATACGCTGGGGCCAATTTAAATAGGATCCAATAAACCTACAATGCTTTTGGAGTGTGGAAGGAAACCAGAGTACCCGGAAGAAAGCCATGCAGGCACAGGTCGAACATGCAAGCTCCAGGCAGGTAATGTCATGGTTGGGATTCGAACACTGGACCCTAGTGATATAATAAATAGGCTCACTTTCACAAAACATGCTACAGAAGAATAGAGAGAGTGAAGGTCCAATATCCCCTGTCACACATAATTTACGGAAATAGGGCTCGGTCTGAAATTCTCTCAAAAGTAAAGCAGGAGAAGTTGGTACTGATCACCCAAACTTGTGTGAACTGTTACTGAAAAAAAGGGCAGGAGCTGATCTATGATTAAAACAATGATGGAAGACCAACAATCTTTGATTAGATAAGTGAAAAAGGGAGAGAAAAGGAAAGAATATGGAGTAAGAAAAGTGAGAGACAAATACGGAAATCCATGGAACGCTCCTAACACGCAGAACCCCCATGCCCGCTGCGGCCCCAGATCAATCAGGGGGACTCAAGTATCTTAGCGAAGGATTTCAGATCCTGTTGATCTAGTTTGCTTGTCCCAAAGGAAACTGGACAGCTTTTCATGGAGCATAATCCATGAAAGTTTGTTTTTGGCGGCAGCTATGTGAACAACTGATGTCTTCTAAAAGATATCGATCGTCATTTTTGCCTCCAAAAATACGAAGAATATGAGTATCTGGGTATACCTAGGGATATCCGCGATTGACTCATTTAAAAGTGCTATCCTGGAATTTTTGGGTATATTGTTTTCAGTTACAGAAAGAATGAGGGTTGATATTCTTGTCCAGAACTGTCAGACTTTAGGACAACTCCACCAGATGTGGAACATGATACCCTCCTTTCCACATTCCCCCTAAAATAAAGGTGGGAAGCCCCAGGATAGATTTGAGTGATCCTGTAGGGGACCATGTGCTATTGAGAAAGAACTTTGTAGTTGGCCTTGACCGAAATCATATTAGGAATATTCTATGGATTCTGTCTGTCCACAAAGACCAAAACTATCCCTGCCCAGTGTATTTCCACATTTGCAACCAATTTGGCATAATACCTACTTTACATTTGTCACAGGTGCCCATTCACATAGGACAGGCTAACAAAATATTTAAAAAGTGCAGCACACCTTTTTTTTTAGATGCCCTTTCCTGGAACTTCCAGCAAGGAAAACGTAATTCTCTTTGTTATGAGAGGGGAGGGAAGCTGTGTTTTCCATAATTAACTCTGGGCTTCTCTATTGTGTATTAATGAGAACTGGATTCAACCAGCCCCCACCCTGCTATTGAGACAGATCATGAGATCATGCTGAGCTAGTTGAGAAATTATTGTAATGAGCCATGCCACCTTCCCCTCAGAAGCATCTAAAAGGTAAGATTTTTTTTTTTTTTTTTTTAAGTATGATGTGTAAATGGGAACACATACCAAAAACATAGTGAGGTTTTCTAACTAAATAATTTAGAGGGCGGGGGGGCGGAGCTAGCAGCGGACATGTGAACAGCTCTTCACAGGAGCTCCGGCCGGGACGCAACATTCTGCCTTAATCCTGAGTGTCAGAGACACGGATCCTGCACGATACCGGCACCCCCTTGCTCACCGGACCCTAAGGAACACTTGGGTATGGTTAAGTACGGGCCAGCTTCCATGGAACCGGCTGCGGAACGTCTGTCACGCTATGCCTGGGGAAGCCAAGATGGCGCCGCACACGAAGCGATGGAACAAGGCCCCAGCAGCACAAAGCGTAGCGGAGCTGAAAAGACATCATCACAGCCTGGGAAGGTAAGCCCGCTTCCACGCAGATCTCCAGGCAGAAAACGAGGTTTCTCCCTAGATAGACTCCCCTGTGATGATATAGCCACAGAACCAACAGTTAATGCGGAAGAACCCTCTTTAAAGCAAATTATGGAGGCCATTTACACATGCCAAACTACTTTAACTGAGCATATTTATGGGATGAGAGCAGAAATGTCCTTCCTGAAGCAGGATGTGCAGACCATTAGAGAGAGGGCCTCTGAAGCTGAGCAAAGAATCAGTGACATGGAGGATGTGGTGCGGCCTATGGAGGGGAAAGTACAATATCTACATAAAGAAATAAACGCGCACACTGATAAGCTGGGAGACATGGAAGACAGACAGAGAAGGAACAATGTCCGTTTTGTAGGATTTCCTGAAAAAGCTGAGGGAACACAGCCAGAAGACTTTCTGGAACTTTGGCTTAAAGATAATATGGCTGACACTACATTTTCCAGATTGTTTGCTATAGAAAGGGCACACAGGATACCTTCCAAACCTCCTCCCCCTGGAGCACATCCGCGCCCTATGATTGCACGCATATTACACTTCAGAGATAGAGCAAGCATACTCAGAGCTGCACGCACTGGAGGTGAATTGCAATACAATGGTAATCGTATATCCATTTATCCTGACTTTTCTGCGGCCACGCAAAAACAGAGAGCTAGCTTCATTCATGTAAAGAAGAGACTCCGAGACCTACAACTTCCCTACAGCATGTTATACCCGGCGAAGCTAAGAGTAGTAGATGGGGGGAAGGCCTCGTTCTTTACTAACCCCACGGAGGCCTCAAGATGGCTGGATTCCAGAGGACGCCGCAGCCCAACTAAACACTGGTAACTGAGTAAGAATTGGTTTCTGAATACACATGATGACTACTCTAGGACTACCTATGCTAGGGTGAAGAAATATCCATGATCAAGATAAATGAGGAAATGCGATATTTGGAGTAGACTCCCTTTGTCGGGGGCAGGCCGAGCCAATTTGATAAAAATGGTTTGGATGCCCCAGCTGTTATACTTACTTCACAACTCCCCAACTTGGATTGGAGAGAAGTGGTTTCAAAAAATCCAATCCCTTTTTAGGGAATTAATATGGAAAAAAGGGCAGGCTAGGATTGGCCTACAAAAACTGCAGCGCCCCGATACGGAGGGGGGACTGGGGGTCCCTCAACCATTTATCTACTTCCTGGCAGCCCAGCTACAACAATTGGGCGGTTGTGCTACCGAGAGTGGGGGAAACAGCAATATTAAAATCATTCTGCAGGGGAATCCACACACCTCATTAGTGGGAGCACTGGAGGCAGACTCGCTACAAGGAGAAATCCCAACATTTAAAATGATCACCAAGGTCTGGCAGGCAGATAAAAAAATAATGGGGTACAAAGGAATATCAGAATACGCGCCATTATGGAACAATAAGCGACTGCATGAACTATCAACAGTAGAAAGGAACAGACTGTGGGAAAACTGTGGGGTAAGCCGGCTGATACAACTATATGAAGGGGACACTCTGAAATCCTTTGAGGACCTAAGACGTGAGTACGGGATGTCAAGCCAGGCATTCTACAGCTACCTGCAGATCAGGCATGCTTTGAACAAGCAGTTTAGTAGACAACTCCCAACATGGTGCGGGATCCCACTACTACAGACAATAATCAAATCAGAGACCACCAAGGGCTTAATCACAGAGGCATACACCCAATTAACAAAGAGAGGTAATACGAAGGCAGGTCTATCAGGGGGAAGGGGCAGATGGGCGGTAGATGTGGGGGTGATAACAGACGAGCAATGGGAGAGGATTCTTGAGCTTGGATCAGAGGTGTCAGTTTCTCCCTCACAAAAAGCCTCCCACTTGATGTTGTTACACAGATCCTACCACACACCAAAAAAGCTGTTTATGTTTGGCCGTAGAACCAACGACGAATGCCCTAGATGTAGAGGAACAGGTGACCTAATTCACATGGTTTGGAGGTGCCCAAAATTAGTTAGGTATTGGACCGAGATTATAAAGAAAATAAATGCTACGTTCAGAGTGGATTTAGAACCTGATCCCAAAATCTGTGTGCTGGGTTATGTCAGTAGTGAACTGAGGGATAGGAGCACAGCCATAGCGATAGTAAGATGCCTGTTTCAAGCCAGAAAATTAATTGCTCAAGCATGGCAATCAAGCACACCTCCAACCCCGGAAGCCTGGGCTGGAACGGTCAACTCCACAATATGGAGCGAAAGGACTTTCTACACCAGGTTAGGTAATTACAACTTGTTCATGAAACTATGGAACCCATGGGTCCAAGCAATGCCACGCTCTCTACTAACATTACCTTAGCGCCGAGGGCAATAGCCTCTTTACCAGGGCAGAGATGCTGTTCCATAGCCTAGAGACCCGAAGTCAAGAGAGAATGTGAGAGGAGGAAGAGAGAGGAAAGGAGGGAAAACATAGATATTAGCTTTAAATAAGGTGTGCACTGGAACAATTGAGGTGGGTCACTGGGGGGAGGGGGTGGGGGGGGATCACTAGTTCTAAAAGCAATAAATATAGCCATGCATGTAAACAGTAAGAGTTTGTGTGGCCGAGACGTATAGAGTGGGTGTTTTTTCTTTTTTTTTTCTTTTTCTTTTCTATGTTACACTTTTGTATAACTGTAACCTTATATATTGAACGCACAAATTAAACCAAGAGAAAAGCTTTAACGGCCACAATGATGTGACTCGGCAAGAGACAACCATGACTATCAATCTGAAAGATGTCTCTGATCAAGGTAACTGAAGTGGCAAAAAAAAAAAAAAAAAAAGATAATCTTTGACACTACAATAAAATGGCATAAAGTCCCGACAGATGCAGCATACAATTTATAACATCACTTAAGTAAACTGTTCTTGATATCAGAGTGAGAAGGAACAAGAACATTGGAGGGAGAGGAAGAGGAAAGTGGAGAACACAGAGGCTTTGGCTCCTAGTTTGAGCAGTTATACTTTTTATTGATAGAGGTTTTTTTTTCTGATAGAAAGGTTTTTTTTTTCCTCTCTCCATTCCTCTACTCAATTATATCACCTTCCACTGATATCAGCTACGGAGATACCCCCCTGGTCGAACTGTATCAGGTCTTTCCCTCCTTTTTTTTTCCCCCTGTTTTTGGATGTTGTTTTTCTCTTATTTCCCTCCCCCCCCAAAAAAAAAAGAATTTTGTTTTGGTTTTCTCTTTTCTCTCTTAGGAGAGGAGGAGAAGGGGAGGTAAGGGAGAGGAGAAGGGGAAAGATAAAAAATTTATTTCTGTTGGTCGAATATAAGGTGACTCTGTTCTTCTTAGAGAACTGTGACCCCCTGCGGTCACTTTAATTCTTCTGCCTTTTTGTTATGGGAGACAGGCACACAACAGGTTGGGTGTGTGTGCAGGGAGGGGGGAAGGGGCTTATGTTGCTGGTTAATCTTGGTTCGTGCTGTGTGCTGCTGATGTGTTTTATTCTCTCCTCACAGGGGATCTACTCAATGGGAATGAGAATGGCTAACAATTATTCGTTGTTACCCTGCAATTGTTCACTTATACATACGTATGGAGGGTAAGATAAAGTTGCTGTCATGGAATGTGCGTGGTATGAATTCCAAGATTAAGAGATCTCTCATCTTTGATTTCATAAAACGATACAAACCTCATATCATAATGTTGCAGGAGACACACTTGCAGGGATCTAAGGTTATGGCACTAAAAAAAACGAACGTGATGAGAGTTTTGCATGCTGAATACTCAACATACTCTAGGGGTGTAGCTATTTTAGTTACCAAAAATGCGGCTGCACAAATTTTGCAAGTCAAACTAGATCCGAACGGTAGATATGCTATCCTGGTATGCCGAATGTATAATGTATCTCTGACATTGATATGTGTGTACGTTCCGCCACCATTCTCCTTGCCGATATTAGACAAAATAATTAAAGAAGCTATACTAATTGCTCAAGGCCCATTATTACTCTTAGGAGATTTCAATGCAGTGTCGGATGGGGCTCTGGACAGACATGGGAATGTTTCAGGGTCCAGACATAATTTATCCTCCTGGTTGGAGAGTTACGCACTCACTGACGTTTGGAGAGAAAGGAACCCTGGAGTTAAGGAGTTCTCATGTCACTCTGAGACCCATAAGACACTCTCCAGAATAGATTTGGCACTGTCATCTGTAGATGGCCTTCCTTACATAACTGCCATCAGATATCTCCCTAGAGCTATATCAGATCATTCCCCTTTGGAGGTCACTCTAGATTTGAGAGCTCCACGGGGAAGGAGACAATGGCGGATGAATACAAAATGGCTCCAAGAGGATTATGTCACCATAAAATGTAAAGAGAATATTGGGCACTATTGGAGGGAGAATGGGAAGGAATCCACATTAGCTATTCAATGGGATGCCTTTAAGGCAACTATGAGAGGGGTATTTACATCGGAAACAAGAAGTTTCACCAAGGCACTTAACTCAGATATGAAAAATGCAGAGATTGGTGCCTTGGAGGCTGAAAAAGAATATATCCTTGACTCATCTCCAGGTAGATATCGACTTTGGCAAGAAAAAACACGACAATATAGCTTACTATTAACCGAACACACTGAAAAAACATGAATACGGCAGGCAAGATCTTTTTTTGAGTTCGGCGATAAGAGTGGACGCCTATTGTCCTTTTTGGCAAGCCCACTTTATGCACCGGTCTCAATAGGTAAGATAAAGAAACTAAATGGTGAGGTAGTTGAGGAGGCCCAAGGGATTCTAAACGCCTTTCTAGACTTCTACGAGAATCTGTACCAGACGCAAACCCAGCACACTGACCAAGAACTGGAAAGGTATATTGCCAATTTAACACTGCCCTCTCTACCACAGGAAGATAGAGAACTTCTGGATCAGCAGATATCCACGGAGGAGATTGGTGCTGCAATCTCATCCTTCAGGCCAGGTAAATCTCCTGGCTTGGATGGATTTCCAGCTGAGTGGTATCAGTTGCATAAAGAACAGATAGTACCAATACTACAAAAAGTCTTTATAACTGCAGAGAAAGAAGGCATATTACCAGAGTCTATGAGGGAAGCATTAATTATAGTGTTACCTAAGCCAGGAAAAGATCTACAGGAGTGTGAGTCATACAGGCCAATTTCTTTGATAAATACCGACGTCAAGATACTGGCCAAGATCTTGGCTGGTAGGTTGCAGTCGGTGATCCTCAAACTAATTAACTCAGATCAAACTGGATTTATACCCGGACGTTCCACCCAAATGAATCTACGTAGACTATATGTTAACCTCCAGACGCCTCATGATAATAATGGAAAGAGAGTTGTGGCATCTTTAGACACCAAAAAGGCGTTCGACTCTGTAGAGTGGAACTACCTATTTTCGCTTTTAGGCAAGCTGGGGTTCGGATCAAAATTCATTTCATGGATTAAACTTTTGTATAATGACCCCAGAGCGAGCATTAGAGTGAATGGCTCTATTTCTGCACCTTTCAAGATCTATAGGGGAACGAGACAGGGTTGCCCCCTGTCTCCTCTTCTGTTTGCTTTGACCATAGAGCCATTGGCGGCTACACTTAGATCTAATATCAAGTTGCAGGGGCTCAGGGTGGGAGAACTGGAGGAGCGTGTGTCATTATATGCTGACGACATGCTCCTATACTTGAGAGATCCAGAGCAGTCATTGACCACGGCGGTCTCGTTGATCCGGGAGTTCGGGAATTTCTCTGGCTTCAGGATCAACTGGACCAAATCAGTCCTCTTCCCGATAGACTCACAGCCAGACTTAATACTCCCAGCCCAGTGTCCCCTGGCTATTGTGGAGAAATTTAAATACCTGGGAGTAGTGATCAAATTACCTGTAGATTCATTCATCGAGGACAACCTATGGCCTATCATCAGAACATTTAACATCTTTTTTATGGGGCAATAAAGCAGCAAGAGTCTCTCTTGAGGTGTTGCAGTTACCTGTTCACAGAGGTGGTCTGGTGATACCTGACCTGAGACTATATTACTTTGCATCCCAATTAGTATTCATCCATTGGAGAATGTTCCCACAACTAAATAACGCTGCGGTTGCAGTTGAAGCAGCAACGGTCACATCATATGAAACCTTACTGAACTTCTTTTACAGGGGAGAAGTCCCCACCGTAGGGGGCAAGGAGATACTAAAATCTGCAAAAAAGGTATTGGAGATTTGCATGAAACATATAACAGATAACTCCCTACATTTATCCCCTAATGCGCCACTGTGGTTCAACCCCAACCTGAAAGAATTCTTTAATTTAGAAGACGGATTTAGATGGTCTAAATTTGGGCTCACATACTTACATCAACTGTATATCAATGGGGAAATAAAAACCTTCTCGCTATTGCGAAGAGAACTGAATGTCCCAGAGACCTGGGAATACCAATTTACTAGACTGAGACACGCTGCGTATGTTCAATTTGGGGCTGGACCGGTGACATTGGAAAACTCTATGATAGAAAGACTACTGGCTACTCCGGATCATACTAAACGAATTTCTACATACTACCATACACTTCAGGAAAAAGAGAATCCTAGAGAAAGTAAACTTAAAGAAAAATGGGTAGAGATCATACCAGAAATTACAGACGGCCAATGGGAAAATGTTCTAGCGTCATACTTGCCCACAGTTATCTCCGCTAGGGACAAATTAATACAGCTAAGGTACTTACATCAGATGTACTATACCCCTTTGAGACTCTATAAAATGGGAAAGAAAGAAGACACTATTTGTCATAAATGCTTAAAAGAAGAGGGCTCTTTTATACATATGGTATTGGAATGTGACAGAGTTAGGCCATTATGGTCTCAGGTGACTCAATTTATTGCTGATACTTTAGATATACCGAACATATGCAGCCCTCTGCTGGGTCTTTTAGGGATCATAGAAGATGAAGTTATGAGTAATAATACAAGAACACTACTAAGACTATTGTTTTACTATGTAAGGAAACTGATTGTACTTCATTGGATCAGGAGAGACTATCTTACTTTGAATGCCTGGAAAGGTTTGGTTAACGCCAACATCACCATGTATAAAATGGCATATGAGTCTAGAGGATCAAGAAAAAAATTTAATAAAGTATGGGGGAGATGGATTAACTCTGAAAACACGCTACAATCCACCCAGTAATTCTGTAGGATACTATTGAACCATTGGATAGTAATTAATAGATCTAGTGGGGAGTTGAATCACAGCAGCACACAGCACAAAAGGGGGGAAAGAAAAAATAATAAAAAAAAGTTTTTCTTTCTCTCTCGTTCTTTGCTTTTCGGTTATTTTATTTTACTTTATTTTTATGTGGGATAGTTCCCTCTAGTTGCTTTATTTGAATATCTTATAGCCTTTGTTCTATACAACTGTTTGGGCTAAGATAAGTTGGTCCTAAGTTTCAAGAAAACAGCCAATGATTTAACGAGTCATGACAAACGCAACGTAATATATAAAATATTTCTTTATTTGTATGCAGGATTTGTTTCTGAATGCACTCTGGAATGTAACATGTATATCCTTGTATATTACCTATTGCGAATAAGATGTATGATTATTTTGGCAAATAAAAAACCTTTAAAAAAAAAAAAATAATAATTTAGAGGGCATGTAAAAAAAAGTCAGTCTGCACAAACAAATAAAGAAAAAAAATGTCTGCTTCTTTGTTACTTTCCTGTTCCTTTGAGGATACAAAGTTATCTACTTATGTAACACCTGTTGTTGCCACAGCTCTCTAAATTATCTATAAATTATTGGGCAAAGCTTCCATTAATACAACCTAGTTCTAACTGTTTCTTATTTAAAGCTGCATCAGAATGTTAGTACAGGCACCTAGCAGTGGCTTTACAATTTCCTATTTATTTTGAACAGCATCAAAGTCTGAGCTGCCATAAAGAACTTGGCTCTACGTTTTCCAACTTCATATCTGCCCTGTAAATGTGATTAGTGTGAAGGCATGAGTACAGATGTACTTTAGCTTTGGAAATTTGACTACTTAGACCAATGTCACATTAGCAGCTATCAGGGAATACCTGTTAGCTGGCTCAGGCATCTGAGTCATAAGTGCACATGTCTTGGTTCATGGTTCTAAACGCAGAGTTGTGGCATGGTATGCACCTACATGCTGGAGCTTCTTAACCTGTGCCCATGCTTCACAACATGTACAAGTCTGTGGTACCATATGGCTATTAAGGGACAGCCTATCTCAGTGTCATTGCTAACTGATCTTCAATACAGTACTTGGGACCCTATACTTGTTTGCCCTATTGCATGCTTTTTTGTCACTGACCCAGCATATTTCTGGTCTGCCTTTGGATATTGCTCTGTAAGTTTGCTTATCCAGTTTGTGATCTCAGCTTCATTTCTGACTCTGATTCTGCCTATGATTTTGTAATGCACTGCCAGCTTGTTGCTGAGCTTGGTCTGCTTTGTAAGTTTGCTATAGTTCCTGGCTCAGTCCCATGTCACCTTTCAGATTCCTTGCCTATACTCTGAGGTTCAGCTGCAGACTTCTATTGAGTGCTCCACCTGCCTACCTACCTCAATACAGCTACAAAATCAATGCTGTGCCATGACCATCAGCAGCTGCAATGGATAATAAGATTAGCTACTAAAAATGGCAATTCTGTCACTACAAGTAGTTAATTGCACATAGACATAACTTTTTTTTTTTTTTATAATCAATTTTATTTTCTGTTATATTTTTCACAATTCACAATTAACCATCCTTAATTTCATATTTTACAATAATTACACAGGATTAACATATTAAACATTAATAAGAGACCAATTGGTAAAATCGTTCTCTTACAACTGGCCCTATCCCCTCCCCCCCCCCCCAAAAAAAAAGGGAAATGAAAAAAACGCTGCCTGTCTCAACCCCCTTCCCACCCCACATAGACATAGCTTTACGTTTTTGTGAGACAGACCTTTCATTGACCAAAGTGTATTTTTTTTCTAGTAAAAACTATGTTAATAAGAGTAATTATGTCAATTCTGTAGATTGTTGTTACAAAATCAACAGTGTGACATGGACTTTAATAATGCAATGATAACCAACAATTGCATTGTTTTAAATAAAAAGCATAACAAGTACTACATGCAGACATGAAAAATGAAGAAACGGATTTCATTTTGGTACATTTTCCCCATCATCATTTTGTTTTCTCTAGTACATGTTTAATTTGAAAAGTTGACAGAGATGTCTATGTGCACTGTAAACAAAAGACTTAAAGAAGATTCTACAGATATTTAAAAGATTTATAAGGGTAACTGAACGGTAAGGTCCCATGTTCCTTATGCCTACATTATATTAGCAAATTAGCTCAATTATTTATAAGTAAGAAACATGTGTATTTCCTTTATTAAAGCAGTCTTAAACCCAAAACCAAAAATGTATTCTATTGCAGCTTTTTTTGATTGAAAATGTATACTTTATTTTGCAAGAAAATATACAAAAAACAAATACTTAAACAGGGTACATTCCAATCTGTACTGCGACGCAGCGCATAAATACACTACATAACAATACATTGCCAAGCATACAAATAAATTACATTCATCCTGGGGTATGATGCCTAATGTGTTGTGCAGAGTAATAATACCCCGAAACATCACATCATGCATGACGCCGCATTACCCTGAAAGCATTACTTCAACAACATGTCACCAAAAGTCAGATCATACAGTCTAGTAACATTCAAAATGGGCAACGGGTGTGATGAGGGGGTGGAGAAGGTGGGGTAGGGGAGGGAGAAAAGAGTTCACAGGCCCGAAGCTTTATTGAACTGCCAAAGGATACACGGGGGAGGGGAAATCTTCAGACCTCCTCTTCCTCCTTGAAGTCCATCAAGTGATAGTCTCTGAGCAGACTGTGAACCAGTCTGCGACAGTCCTCGTTGGACATCCTCTCCCGCTGGTGAATGAGGCGCTTCCTGGCGCACCACAAAGCGTTCTTAAAGCAACACAGCACCCGCCAGGCACCGTCAATGTCCTCCTGTGAATGAGTTCCACAGAAGAGCCCGTTCAACACACCAAAGTGTGTGATAGCAGTCTGTGGCACAAAGTCTTTGAGTTCAGGTTCCAGGGCCCTCAACAGGTCCTGTGCAAAGGGGCACTCCCAGAAAACATGCAGAGCAGTTTCCTCCTGGATTATGCAAAAGGGGCAGTGCCTGTATCTGCACAGGTTTCTGGCATACATGAATGTCCTGAGTGGCAATCTCCCTTGGATTGCCATGCATGCCAGATCTTTGTGCCTGTTGGTGAGTCTCTTTGAAGAAACATTCCTCCAGACCACTTAACAAGTGGCTGAAGGGAGGTCTGGAACAATCTCAACAATGTCCGATACTCTAATCAACTTGTGGATAGTTTTTGGCTTCCACAAGTCGGGCTTCACTCCATGTAGCCCCAGCTCCTTAATAAACTTGAAGGTGTCCAAGTAGTACCAAGGGGTGTCCCAGTTGTAGGGGATGGAGCTGTCCCATTTGTCCCATCCAAGGGTCCTCCAAAGAGGCAGGAGAAAAAAACAGGACATAGAGTTACCACCAGAATCCACAGTTCTGTCAACCAATGTCCTGCGGATGCAGTTACAAGCAAAGCACACCCTCAGTAGGGTAGCGATGTCGGGCACGCCCTTACCGCGGGGTTCCTTGAACATAACCGCCCGCTTCACTCTGTCCATTTTGGAGCTCCATATGAAGTGAAACACCGCCCTGGTGATGGCCTTGCAGGTGTTAACCCGGGGGGGCCAGGCCTGGGTGAGGTACTGCAACACAGGGAGAATCTCGCTGCGGAGTACCAGTGTTTTACCTTCCATGGTGAGTTCTCTGAGGCTCCAAAGTCCAAATTTCTGTCGCATCTTTGACAGTCTTTCCTCCCAGGACTTCAGGGCTGCGCCCTTAGCTCCAAACCAGACCCCAAGAATTTTGATGAAGTCTGTCTTGATGCTGAAAGGAATGGGTGCAGAAGAAGGCAGGAACTACTTTCCGAAGAGCATGACTTCTGACTTCCCGCAGTTGACCTTTGCCCCTGAAGCTTGGCCGAAGTCCTCACAGGTCTGGGCGAGTGTGTCGATGGAGCACCGATCAGCACAGAACACCGTCACGTCGTCCATGTAGAGTGAGCACTTGACCTCCCGTCTGTCCGGTCCTGGTGCGGTGATCCCTCTGATCTCTGGGTTCCGTCTGATGCTTCGGGCGAAGAGCTCTATACAACAAACAAAAAGAAGAGGTGAGAGAGGGCATTCTTGTCTGACCTCAGACAAAATTGGAAAGGGGTCAGTTTTACAGCCATTTATCAGCACCAAACTAGAAATGTCATTGTACATTACATTCACATATGAACAAAACATTTCCCTAAGACCAAACCTGCACAGAGCTCTGCACATGAACTCATGGAAGACACGGTCAAAGGCCTTCTCCTGGTCAAGACTGACCAGGGCCGCGTGCACACGGCGGCCATGAATGTACTGGACCGTGTCCCGGACAAGCGCGAGGCTGTCTGCAATCCTGCGACCAGGAATGCCGCAAGTCTGATCCGGGTGGATGATCTGTCCGATGACAGACTTCAGCCTGTTGGCCAGGACCTTGGCGAGGATTTTGTAGTCCACATTCAGAAGAGAGATCGGACGCCAATTTTTAAGATCCGATCTCTCCCCCTTCTGCTTATACAAAATCGTGATCATCCCCTCCCTCAGTGATGGAGGCATTCTGCCCTCCACCACCATCTCCTCGTACAGCTCTAGCAGGTCCGGGCCCACGAGATCCCACAGTGCTACATAGAGCTCAACTGGGAGACCATCGCAGCCCAGGGTCCTGCCTCGCCTAAAGGATTTAGCGGCCGAGTGCAGCTCCTCCAACACCAAGGGGGCGTTGATGGTTGATGAACCTGCAGGATCAATTTGGTTAGAGATACCTGACAGGAACCTGTCGGCCGCCTGTGTGTCCATTTCTTTTGGGGAGTAGAGGTTGGTGTAGTAGTTGCTGACCACTTGCATCACAGACTTCTTCCCCTTCTGGAGTGTTCCGGTCTCGTCACGCAGCTCTGACAAGGGTGTGTGTCCTGAGTGAAGTTTCCTGAAAAAGAAAGAGTTACAATTCTCACCTTTCTCAAGATTCTCCACCTTGGCACGGAAGACAATGTGCCTGGATTCTTCCTCAAAGTGTCCTTTCAGGCTCTTCTTGGTGTCCTCCAGGTCTTGCCTAACATCCCAGCCACAGTGATGAAGGTCCTGCAGGGACTGCAACTGACGCTGCAGTCTCCTGAGTTCCTTCCTCCTGGCGCACTTGCTGGCGTCCCCTTGCCTGAAAAAAGCTGCGCAGCTTAACCTTCACAAACTTCCACCAGTCACTTACCCTTCCGAAGAATCTTTTCCTCCATCCAGGTGGCATAGGCCTCCTGGAGTTCCCCCATCAATTCCTCGTTTTCCAGCAGGGTGCTATTCAGCTGTCAGGAAATGGTTCACCCGTTGGTATCACTGTCGGTCTCTTGGATCGCAGTACCAGTGTCCACCAGCTGGTGTCTTCCAACATCCAGGACCTGTAGTAAGAGGACTCACCTGCTGGTGGCACTGTTGCATCCTTGGGCCGTAGTACCGGTGTCCACCAGCGGGTGTACTCCGGCAGTATGGAGCAGACAGCACTCTCTGCCCTCAGGTGTAACATGAGGTCAATTACTGCAGCCTTATAAATACCCGGCAAGCCCTCACATGCTTGCCTTGGTATCTTTCTTCCTTGCGCCCTGACCTGTAACCTGTATCTGTAAACCTGTATCTGAACCTGAACCTGAGTTTGATTCTGCTCCTGAGCCTGTATCCGATCCCATCCTGATCCTGTCCCTCCTGTGTTCCTATTCCCTTGTAGCCATATCCCATCCATTATCTCCCTCTCCTATCCTGCCCTTGTTCAGTTGCTGATCCCCTGTGTATGACCCTGGCCTGACTTACGTGTTTGATTTTGGTACTTCCCTTTGGCTGTATATATTATCTGTTGTCTGTGGGTTTCTGTTGGTTGGTTGAGCACTATTTGTAATTGGGGTGTTTGTTTATTTATATCACTTATCTTAAATAAACATTATTCTTATTTCACTTTACATGCGTTTTGGTTTCCTCTTTGCAGTCCACACAATCTGGTCACACCTGTTCATGACAGTATACCAAGGCCATCTCTGACCAGAAGTGGCTGCACAGGGGAACCATCTCGGTTCTGTTTCATGTTGCTGGGATGAATTCAGATATAATTGTTTATTATGCTCTGCTGGCAACAGAGAGTTCTGAATATCTCCGCCAGACATTGAAAGGGTCAGGGGCGTAACTACCACCATAGCGACCCATGCGGGCGCTATGGGGCCCGCAGCCAAGTGGGGCCCAGTGAGGATGAGAGCACCACCAGCACAGTCTCCCAGCCAGGGGAAGAGAGAGGAGAGGAAGAGGCAAGCTGTGACCTGTGCCCAATGCAGCGTGACCTGTGCCCCATGCAGCATGACCTGTGCCCAATGCAGCGTGACCTGTGCCCAATGCAGCGTGACCTGTGCCCAATGCAGCGTGACCTGTGCCCCATACAGCGTGACCTGTGCCCCATGCAGCGTGACCTGTGCCCCATGCACCATGACCTGTGCCCCATACAGTGTGACCTGTGCCCAATACAGCGTTGCCTGTGCCCAATACAGCCTGGTCTGCCTGTGCCCCATACAGCCTCACTTGTGCAGAGGAAGAGGCAAGCCACCCGGATCAGCAGAGAGCTGAATTGCCCGATGTAATAGCTTTTATTAGAACTTCCAGTGTTCCCGGGGCTCATGTTACATAGCTCCACCTCTTGGCCCGGCACCTTTGATAGACAAAACGCCAATCAAATCCGGGTGGCTTGCCTCCATACTAAGGTCATGCCCAATGCAGCATGACCTGTGCACAATGCAGTGTGACCTGTGCACAATGCAGCGTGACCTGTGCCCCATACAGCATGACCTGTGCCCAATGCAGCGTGACCTGTGCCCCATACAGAGTGACATGAGTTCCCTAAGTACCCTTGGATGCAAGCCATCTGGTCCCGGAGTTTCGGTGCCTGTGTGTCAGCCTGGAGTTTCAGTGCCCGTTACCCAGTCTGCTGAGCCGGTGCCCGTTACCCAGTCTGCTAAGCCGGCGCACGTTACCCAGTCTACTAAATCGGAGTCCGTCACTCGGCCTGTTAAGCCAGTACCCGTTATTCGGCTTGCCAGACCAGTGCCTGGTGTCCAGCTTGCTGGGCCGGGGCCCGTTACCCAGCCCACTGGGCCAGGGCCCGTTACCCAGCCTGCTGAGCTGGTGCCTGTGATCCAGCCTGCCCTTACGGTGCTCGCTGTTCAGCCTAATGTTCCAGAGCCTGCTGCCCAGCTCGACGACCCGGAGCCTGCTGCCCAGCTCGACGACCTGGAGCCTGCTGCCCAGCTCGACGACCCGGAGCCTTAATTAATGCCTAATTAATATATGCTTAATTACGTAAAAAAGTGAAAAAATAAAAGTATCAGTCTGTATACATACCTCATATACAGACTGTGTTTTTATAGTATTGGATATATATATATATATATATATATATATATATATATATATATATATATATGTATATATATATATATATATATATATATATATAAATAAATAGATCATGCATACGAGTGAAGGAAGTACCAAAAGTGAAAAAATCAAAGAAAGGAGACCAGGTGATGGTGATCGAAAATTCAAATGAATTGATGACTGTGTGGTCCGGGTGGGGGGGGCAATCTTCAGTGTGACCTCTCGTAAGCCACATCATTGGTTTCCGCCCCGGCTCCGGTGGCTGTGTTGGTGGAGGCGTTACAGGACCTCTTGGGGAGAGTGAGCAGGCATTTTGATTTTAAGGGGCCTCTCTTATAGGAAGTTTTTCGCTTATAGGACACGCATCATTGGGTAACTATGTTATATGGAATATGTATGTTTCTTTTGGTATATGTAACTAAGCCTCTATAAGTATATCCTTATTGTATATTTTTAACAGACAGACCTCTGAAGAAGACCTTGAACATATAGGTTGGAACGCGTCAAGTCCTTTTTTCGCTATTGATAATAGCTACATGATGTTGTTATGAAAAATATGTCTGCATAAATGCGTGTCTGATTTCACTAGATTTGTAAACACTCTATATCAGAGCTCATTTTTTTAACAATCCTTGTGTAAATTATTTTTTGTACAATAAACATTATCCTTTTTATACAACATTGGTCTAATATTTCAAACACTGCTGCCTAAAAATCCCACCTGGGGAAATCTTTTTCCTATTTTTTGCTTTCATAATAGGGGTGAGCAGCACTTTTTTCCCCCTCCCTCAATTGTGTCTCCTTTTTGCCGATGCCTGCCTTCTAGCCCAAAGTCTCAGTGCCTGTCTTCCAGCCTGATGTGCCTACCTTCCAGCCTGATGTGTCTACCTTCCAGTCTGATGTGCCTGCTTCCCAGTCTGATGTTTTGGTGCCTGCCTTCCAGCCCAAAGTCTTGGTGCCTGCCTTCCAGTCTGATGTGTCCACTTTCTAGTCTGATGTGTCCACTTTCCAGTCTGATGTACCCGCTTTCCAGTATGAAGTCTCGGTGCCTGCCTTCCAGCCTGATGTGCCTACCTTCCAGTCAGATGTGTCCACTTTCCAGTCTGCTGTCTTGATGCCTGCCTTCCAGCCTGAAGTCTCAGTGCCTGCCTTCCAGCCTGATGTATATACCTTCCAGTCTGATGTGCCTGCTTTCCAGCCTGATGTCTCGATGCCTGCCTTTCAGTCTGATGTGCCCACTTTCCAGTCGGTGCCCACTTTCCAGTCTGATGTGCCTGCCTTCCAGCCTGCTGTCTCGGTGCCTGCCTTCCAGTCTGATGTGCCCGCTTCCCAGTCTGATGTGCCCGCTTCCCAGTCTGCTGTCCTGATGTCTGTCTTCCAGCCCGAAGTCTTGGTGCATGCCTTCCAGCCTCATGTGCCCGCTTCCCAGCCTCATGTGCCCGCCTTCCTGCCTAATGTGCCCACATTCCAGCCTGATGTCTCGGTGCCTGCCTTCCAGCTTGATGTCTCCACTTCCCCATCTGATGTGCCCGCTTCTCAGTCTGATGTCTTGGTACCTGCCTTCCAGCCTGGTGTCTCGGTGCCTGCCTTCCAGCCAGATGTCTTGATATTGGTGTCTCAGCCTGGAGTTTCGGTGCCGTGTGTCAGCCTGGAGTTTCGGTGCCCGTGTGTCAGCTTGGAGTTTCGGTGCCCGTGTGTCAGCCTGGAGTTTCGGTGCCTGTGTGTTAGCCTGGAGTTTCGGTGCCCGTTACACAGTCTGCTGAGCCGGTGCCAATTACCCAGTCTGCTGAGCTGGTGCCCGTTACCCAGTCTACTAAATCGGAATCCGTCACTCGGCCTGTTAAGCCAGTACCCATTATTCGGCTTGCCATACCAGTGCCCGGTGTCCAGCTTGCTGGGCCGGGGCCCATTACCCAGCCCACTGGGCCAGGGCCCGTTACCCAGCCTGCTGAGCTGGTGCCTGTGATCCAGCCTGCCCTTACGGTGCTCGCTGTTCAGCCTAATGTTCCAGAGCCTGCTGCCCAGCTCGATGACCCGGAGCCTGCTGCCCAGCTCGACAAGCCGGAGCCTGCTGCCCAGCTCGATGACCCGGAGCCTGCTGCCCAGCTCGACGACCCGGAGCCTGCTGCCCAGCTCAACAACCCGGAGCCTGCTGCCCAGCTCGACGACTCGGAGCCTGCTGTCTGCTCTGATGTGCCCGCTGTCTGCTCTGATGTGCTCTCTGTCCGGTTTGACGTATCCGCTGCCCAGTCTAAAGTACCTGATGCCCAGCCTGACGTGTCCTCATCCATTGTTTGGTGTGAGGCTATTAACTTTGGACAATTTCATCAGGTTGGAGCGTCCGGAGGCCGCTCCTTTGAGGGGGGTACTGTCATGAAATGGTTCACCCGTTGGTGTCACTGTCGGTCTCTTGGATCGCAGTACCAGTGTCCACCAGCGGGTGTCCTCCAACATCCAGGACCTGTAGTAAGAGGACTCACTTGCTGGTAGCACTGTTGCATCCTTGGGCCGTAGTACCGGTGTCCACCAGTGGGTGTACTCCGGCAGTGTGGAGCAGACAGCACTCTCTGCCCTCAGGTGTAACATGAGGTCAATTACTGCAGCCTTATAAATACCCGGCAAGCCCTCACATGCTTGCCTTGGTATCTTTCTTCCTTGCGCCCTGACCTGTAACCTGTATCTGTAAATCTGTATCTGTATCTGAACCTGAACCTGAACCTGAGCCTGCTTCTGAGCCTGTATCCGATCCCATTGTGATCCTGTCCCTCCTGTGTTCCTATTCCCTTGTATCCATATCCCATCCATTATCTCCCTCTCCTATCCTGCCCTTGTTCAGTTGCTGATCCCCTGTGTATGACCCTGGCCTGACTTACGTGTTTGATTTCGGTACTTCCCTTTGGCAGACTTACAATCGCCACCCCCAGACCAGTAGGAGGGACCAAGGGTCCCCAGGAGGACAGATGAGTGTACCTCCTCAAGGGAGGAAGGGCGCACTCCTGGAGCATGTAGATATCACTCTGCTGACTAGAAAGAAAGGTCAGAACCGCTTGCCCTTTAGATGTATCCTTGATACTCCTCACATTAATGGAAAAGATTGAGATCTCAGCCATAATGAAAAAGGGTATGAGGGTCTAGTTAACAAGGGTCCAAACTTACCTCCCCGGAGGGGGGGTGGCTCTTCCATTGCTTCTTCTGCCTGTCCTGTGTTCTGGGCCAGGCCCAGCTCCTCAAGGACAGCCTCCATTGTCTGCTGGATGATGTTGACGTGGGGGGGAGGTCATGCTTGGGGTCGACCATGATCTCCTCCTCTTCCTCTTCCTCCTCCCCTGCAGACTCTAGGTCCTCCATTACTTGTTCTGGTCAAGGACAGCCTCCATCATCTGCTGGTTGATGTTGACGTGTGGGGGAGGTCATGCTTTGGGTCGACCATGATCTCCTCCTCTTCCTCCTCCTCCCCTGCAGACACTAGGTCCTCCACTACTTGTTCTGGTCCAGCTCGCGCTGGACCCTGTTGAGCTGTTTGGTGGAGGTGACGGGTTCCTCAGCTGTTGGGCTATCTGGCTTCCGTTTCCGGCTTCCTTTTGGGCCACTGGTGGGGGTGGAGGGGGGTGGAGGGGGGTGGCAGGGTGGGGAAGTCCTCCAGGGAGGACAGGTTCGGGGGGGAGGGGTGGGGAGGGGCTCCTCCGGCACAGAGGTGGTGGGTGGGGGTGTGCTGGAGGCAGGGGGTGGGGCAGGGGCACAGGGTGGGGCAGGGGGGGCGGGAGTGGACTTATCTGTGGCCTTTCGAGGTTCCTTTGGTTTTTCTGGCAGCTTCCTCCCGGTGCTGGAGGATGGCTTACCCTGGATCAGGGTTCCAGCGTAAGTCCGGGTCTTCTGGGGGCAGTGTCTGAAGACATGCTCTGCCAAAGGTTGCAGGCTTTGGACCTTGGACAGTCTTTGGTCTCATGGCCTGTAACCCTACAGAACCTGCAAGCAAGCTCTGTACAATCCTTACCTATGTGTCCCAGCTGCCCACACCTGTTACAGTTGTAGGGTATGCCGGGGTAGAAAAGGATTCCTGCGGATGATCCCAGGGAGAAGAAAGGCTGCAGGTGCTGGATGTCCCCCGAAAGGGTCTTTCCTCAGTTTGCAGAGCACAGACCACTTACCTATCCAGAAGCCGTTGACATCGAGTATTTGGATCGGGTCCTTTACCACGGTGCCGAACCTCTGGAGGTAGGTGGCTATGTCCTTTCCACTGGTATGGGGGTTCCTCATGGCCATCGTCACCCGCTTTTCATCCCGTGTTATGGGGCAGTTCGCGATGAACTTCCGGAAAGGGGATTCAGGGCCACTGATCTTCACCATCTCCCAGTATCTTCTGCAGACCTGAAATGACACAAAAGTTATAAAGAATATACCTCTTGTGAAGGCCTGCACAGAAAGCGTCTCCGCTTTGCTGAACCCCTGTTCCAGAATCATCTTCTTTCCGAAGATCTCTGGGGTCATGTCGGGGACTCTTCCATCCACCTCCTTCAGCTGCAGCACGACCGTCTGCTTCATCCAAGGTTCCAGTGCTGGGAGCCCGTCTGCAGGCTGGTCTGGCTTGGCTGGTCCTGGGCTCTCTGGCTTCCGTTTCCGGCTTCCTTTTGGGCCACTGGTGGGGGTGGAGGGGGGTGGAGGGGGGTGGCAGGGTGGGGAAGTCCTCCAGGGAGGACAGGTTCGGGGGGGAGGGGTGGGGAGGGGCTCCTCCGGCACAGAGGGGGTGGGTGGGGGTGTGCTGGAGGCAGGGGGTGGGGCAGGGGCACGGGGTGGGGCAGGGGGGGCGGGAGTGGACTTATCTGTGGCCTTTCGAGGTTCCTTTGGTTTCTTTGGTTTTTCTGGCAGCTTCCTCCCGGTGCTGGAGGATGGCTTACCCTGGATCAGGGTTCCAGTGTAAGTCCGGGTCTTCTGGGGGCAGTGTCTGAAGACATGCTCTGCCAAAGGTTGCAGGCTTTGGACCTTGGACAGTCTTTGGTCTCATGGCCTGTAACCCTACAGAACCTGCAAGCAAGCTCTGTACAATCCTTACCTATGTGTCCCGGCTGCCCACACTTGTTACAGTTGTAGGGTATGCCGGGGTAGAAAAGGATTCCTGCGGATGATCCCAGGGAGAAGAAAGGCTGCAGGTGCTGGATGTCCCCCGAAAGGGTCTTTCCTCAGTTTGCAGAGCACAGACCACTTACCTATCCAGAAGCCGTTGACATCGAGTATTTGGATCGGGTCCTTTACCACGGTGCCGAACCTCTGGAGGTAGGTGGCTATGTCCTTTCCACTGGTATGGGGGTTCCTCATGGCCATCGTCACCCGCTTTTCATCCCGTGTTATGGGGCTGGTGCCGACCAGGGTAGAGGTGGGGGTTGAGGCAGCGGCATTCCCGGGCTTGGAGGAAGTGGCTGAAACGGGGTTCTTCTTGTCCTTGCTGGTCTTCTTGTCGCTCTTCCCCATCGTCGAGGAGTTGGATGTCACTTTAGGTGTTCTTAGACGGCTTCCTTCTGGTTCCTCGACGTCTTTGCTCTTTTCGTAGCCTTTTCAAAGGCTCTAGCATCTACTGCCCGGAGGTAGTAATGCGGAGTGGGGGAGGAGGGAAGACCGCAATCTCGTTCCCTGTGGGGGCTAAGCCTCTAACCCAGTAGCAGCAAGTAGGTGAAGCTGAATTTAATCAACGATCCTACCAGGCCGAGCAGAGGGTACCCCACAAGGACCAATTGGCTTGGATAGATGCAAGTGGTTCTCAATGTCCTAGCTGTGAAGCAGAGACACCCCTAAGGGCTAAAGTCGATACTACACTTTCTTTTCTTTGGTTTTTTACCTGTTTTCACCTGGTGATCTGACCAGTAACACACCTCCTGTATTCCTGTATTAGTGAGATACAACTCTGGATGAATGAGAACAGGAGGCACATCAGGCAGCAGAAGTAAGTCTGGATGAGGGTAGTGTTAAATAAATTAGCAAATTTAGATATACTAATAAATTGAAGCCAGACTCGAGGTCACACTTTTTTATCAGTTACAGCAGTTTTTTTTGTTGTTTTTTGGATAAATTTTGCATGAATAAATAAACACTGATCATTTTAATCACCCTTGCCAGTTTTAAGTGGTTTGTCTCATCCATGTTAACTGATATATTCTGCAAGAGAGCTGGGAAGCGTGCACAAAACAACAGACTTGCTGGATGGATCACCAGATCAAAATAAAGAAAGCCTAAAAAAGGAAACTACCGTATATACTCGAGTATAAGTCGTTCCGAGTATAAGTCGAGGCCCTAATTTAACACAAAAAAAATGGGAAAAACTTATTGACCCGAGTATAAGACGAGGGTGAGAAATGCACAGCTACTGTAAGTGGAAAAGAGGGTCAACGATGCCCATTTGCAGCATCACTGTGCCCATTTGCATGCCTCACTGTGCCCATTTGCAGCCATAGGTCCCCTGAACTTCAAACTCGGTAGTTAAGGGTTCCTAGATGCCCCCTAGCTGCAGCCAAAATTTGGGGTCTCTGAACCCAAAGGGTCCCGAAATGACATTGCTGCAGATAGACACAGTTGACCGAATTTGGGGCCCCGTATCTCGGGGCCACTTAGTGCTAAGAACCCCAAATTTGGTGTGCAAACCCAGTGGAACTAGCACCATAAAATTTCCAAGGCTGGGGTTTCTAGCACCAAGTGGCCCCGAGATACAGGGTCCCAAATGTCAAGCACTTTTCTGCAGCAGAGAATGACATTTTCCGAACCAGATTTGGGGCCCCGTATCTCAGGGCCACTTGGTGCTAGGAAACCCAGCTTTGGATATGTTATGGAACCAGTTCCACTGGGTTTGCACACCAAATTTGGGGTTTCTAGCACCAAATGGCCCTGAGATATGGGGCCCCAAAGTCGGTTCAGAAAATGTCAAGCACTTTTCTGCAGCAGAGAATGACATTTTCCGAACCGAATTTGGGGCCCCGTATCTCGGGGCCACTTAGTGCTAGGAACTTCAGCTTTGGATATGTTGTGGTACTAGGTCCACTGGGTTTGCATACCAAAGTTGAGGTTTCTAGCACCAAGTGGCCCTGAGATACGGGGCCCCAAAATCGGTTCGGAAAATGAAATTTTTTGCTGCAGAAAAGTGCTTGACTAGAGTATAAGTCGAGGGGGGCACTTTCAGCACAAAAAAATGTGCTGAAAAATTCGACTTATACTCGAGTATAATACAACCATCATATTTAAGAATGGGTAAGCTGCAATACATTAAATCTTTGCTTTTGGGTTTAATACTGCTTTGACTTTTCCTTGTATTGGGTGAATGTGTAAGGGCTTCAAATTGGGGAGAGGGATAGCAACTTGCCTGCCCTATGTAAACAAGTAAGCTGTAAATAACTTCTGTTAATGTTTACATCATTCCTAGGGCATCAAAGGTGCTCAGTGTCCACCACACTGATGTTTTGAGAAAGGTGCCACGTTATTTTAGCTATCGGCATGTTGAAAGGCATTATCAGTATGTTGGGATGTGTTTGTAGGCTTTCAGCCCTCTAGTCAAGGTTGCCAGTCACTTTGTTTGGTGTAACACAGTAGAGCAATTTAAAAAAATAAAAAAATAAACACATACAAGCAAGTTGAAAGATATAAAGGGAACATATATGGCAATTCATTACCAGAATGGATTTTAAATGTTCACTCATCTCTAGCAGTCACACCCTCTTCCCCTTTACTGTCATGTATTTATGTCATGTAATACCAACCTAAACGCCATCTCCGTTCCTCCCAAGATCTCCTGCTCTCTAGCTCCCTCATCACCTCCTCCCATATCCGCCTCCAGGACTTCTCCTGAGCCTCGCCCATCCTCTGGAATTCCCTTCCCCAATCTGTCAGACTGTCTCCAAATTTATCCACTTTTAGGCGATCCCTGAAAACTTTCCTCTTCAGAGAAGCCTATCCTGCCTCCATCTAACAACTGCACTATTTTCTCCATTAGCTCATCCCCCACAGCTATTACCCTTTTGTAAAACTTGACCCTCCCTCCTAGATTGTAAGCTCTAACGAGCAGGGCACTCTGATTCCTCCTGTATTGAATTGTATTGTACTTGTACTGTCTGCCCTAATGTTGTAAAGCGCTGCGTAAACTGTCTGCGCTATATAAATCCCGTATAATAATAATAATAATAATAATGTATTTGATGTTCTAGTTTCAGCTCAAAACAGGGCTGTGATGATGTAAATAAATATATTTAGCTAAATCTACAGTACCTATTGCGGGCTATTTTTTGAGACACTATGCAGTGTAATAAACTTGCAATTAGAGGAATACAAACAGCACAAATTCATGTTTTGCTAGCAAAAAAGAGTAGCCATTCTTTAATCAATATGCTGTATGGTTATTGTTTTGATTTAATTTGTACGCTGCTGACGAATTCCACCGTGATTTACATCTCACAGTCCCTGTCCCCTAAAGGAGCTTACAGACTTGTGTCCCTAACAAAGGCATGAAAAATATACACAATACAAACACCAGGGCTAATTTAGATGAAAACCAATTAACCTACCAATACATGTTTATGTTGTTGGAGGGAGCTGAAAAGAACATGTAAGTACTTAAACAATCTTATTTACTGAAGGATTAACTGAGATGAGTTCCATATTTACAAATCCCACAAATACAATTCCACCTTCACCAGAGAGAGTGCATGATTAACGTGTCCTCTGTTACCTCAAGTGAGCAACATGTAGGCTCAGCACCTCCATAAATTATTAAAAGTTCTCAATAACTCTTGTAACACCAACTGAAATGAGGATATTATGCCTAACAGCAAAGGAGAGCATTGCATATATATTAGAGCTCATGTATGGTACAGGGTGTGATGGATGCTGCGTCACACTCTGGCTACCTTCACCATCTTGTGTTAAATAGCTGATCAAACTCACACCATGCTGCCAATGATACACAACAATGACACTTTTAGCATCACCCAGCACAAAGATTTTCCAGCTCACAGGACTATGATCTAAGTGCCAGCTGATTGATAATGATCATTCCTGGGTATGGTTAACTACACAGCAGCATGTCCCTGGAGCCGATGTGCATGCCCGGCAGGTGCGATGACCGTCAGGCACCCGCGATCACTCGGGACAGAACGAGAACCGGGATGTGTGTGTGTAAACACACACATCCCGATTCTCTCAGGGGAGAGGAGACAGATTGTGTGTTCATACTAAGTATGAACACTAATCAGTCTCCTCCCCTAGTCAGTCCCATCCTCCCCTACAGTTAGAACACACCTAGGGAACATAGTTAACCCCTTGATCGCCCCCTAGTGTTAACCCCTTCCCTGCCAGTGACATTTATACAGTAATTAATGGCTATCTTTAGCTCTGATTAGCGCTGTATATATGACAATGGTCCCAAAATAGTGTCCAAAAGTGTCCGATCTTTCCGCTGCAATGTCGCCAGAGGCGGCTCTCTAATTAGGCAAGTTAGGCGATGGCCTAAGGCCTTGCCCTCTCAGGGGCCTCGCCGTCGCCTAGTTTGCATAAAGAGCCGCCTCTGCTATCCTCCTGCATCAATCTAGTACAGTCAGCGCAGCGGAGCTTCATGCCCGCCTCGCTTAGTTTACAAACAGTCCTCCTCGCTGCTCTGTAACACCACGCCCCATCAGATCACTACCCAGTCTCCACTCCTGTCAATAAAAGTCCATTGGAACAGCCGGCAGAGACACACACACAGACCGACAACTGCCCTGCCCCTCACCGCCCCACCAGCAAATGCTGTCCGTCCCTTGAGCCGATATCTTGTGCAAGGGCCGGGCACAGCTAGCTTAGCACCTCAGTAGGATCGCGAGTCCACCCTCCTTCCAGGGCGGGGCTTCTGTATTGGAGGCGGAGTCAATGCCAGTTCACTCGCTGTAGCCTGTCTGTGTGCAGCCAACTGACTGCTGAGCTGAGGATGTGCTGACTGAGCTGTGAGGGGACAGAGCCACTATGTGTGAGGTACATGTGACTGGGGTGTGTGTGCATGTCACTAGGGGGTTTAACATGTGATTAGGGGGGTGTGCCTGTCACTAGGGGGGGTGCATGTCACTAGTGGGGTGAACATGTGATTAGGGGGAGTGAACATGTGATTGGGGGTGTGCATGTCACTAGGGGGGTGTGCATGTGATTAGGGGGGTGAACATGTGATTAGGGGGGTGTGCATGTCACTAGGGGGGATGTGCCTGTCACTAGGGGGGTGAACATGTGATTAGGGGGAGTGAACATGTGATTGGGGGTGTGCATGTCACTAGGGGAAGTGAACATGTGATTGGGGTGTGTGCATGTGACTGGGGGGTGTGTGCATGTGACTGGTGGGGTACATGTGACTGGGGGGTGTATGTGACTGGGGGGGTACATGCGACTGGGGGGTGTGTGCATGTGACGGGGTGTGTGCATGTGACTGGGGGGGTACATGCAAGTAGGGAGGTACATGCGACTGGGGGGGTGTGCATGTGACTGGGGGGTGTGGGCATGTCACCAGGGAGGTGTGCATGTCACCAGGGGGGGCATGAATGTGACTGGGGGTGTGTGCATGTGACTGGGGGAGTGTGCATGTGACTGGGGGTGTGTAAGCATGTGACTGGGGGGGTACATGCGACTGGGGGTGTGTGTGTGCATGACACCGGGGGGTGTGTGCATGACTGGGGGATGTGTGCATGTGACTGGGGGGGTGTGTGCATGTGACTGGGGGGGTGTGCATGTCACCAGGGGGTGTGTGAATGTGACTGGGGGGTGTGCATGTGACTAGGGGTGTGTGTGCATGTGACTAGGGGGGTGTGCATGCGATGGGGGTGCATGCGATGGGGGGTGCGTATGTGACTGGGGGGGTGTGCATGTCACCGGGGGGGTGTGTGAATGTGACTAGGTGGTGTGCATGTGACTAGGGGGGTGTGCATGTGACTAGGGGTGTGTGCATGCAATGGGGGGTGCGTATGTGACTGGGGGGGTACATGCGGCTGGGGGTGTGTGCATGTGACTGGGGGAGTGTGCATAGTTGCCAACTGTCCCGGATTTCCCGGGACATTCCCGGGACTTGGACTCCATTCCCGAATTTGTGGCGTCCCAGGAAATGTCCCGACAAATCCGGTTCCCGTTTTCGAAACCGCCGCCGCTAGAGGTCGGCGGCCGGCGGAGACAATGTCTCCGCCGGCCGCCATTTTATTGAAGTTAAGGAAGACGGCTGGGGGGGCTAGACGAAGCTTCTGCGTCGCCGCCCACCCCCAGCCCCGCTCAGCCTCGGCCCGCCCTGCCTCGCCCCGCTCCGCCTCGGCCCGCCTACCCCCCGCCCCGCTGCCAGTCTGATATGGAAAGGGGTGGGGGGTTCTAGCCATGCTGCGGACACACCTCTAGGACACCTCTGAGGTGGGGGGGGCGCGCGCACCGCTGTGGGACACCTGATGTGAGTGGGGGGGGCACTGGGGACACCTGATGAGGGGGGGACACCTGATGAGGGGGGGACACCTGATGAGGGGGGGGCACTGGGGACACCTGATGAGGGGGGGGGCACTGGGGACACCTGATGAGGGGGGCACTGGGGACACCTGATGTGAGGGGGGGCTCCGCCGGGGACTCCTGATGTGAGGGGGGGCTCCGCCGGGGACACCTGATGTGAGGGGGGCTCCGCCGGGGACTCCTGATGTGAGGGGGGGCTCCGCCGGGGACTCCTGATGTGAGGGGGGCTCCGCCGGGGACTCCTGGTGTGAGGGGGGGCTCCGCCGGGGACTCCTGGTGTGGGGGGGGCTCTGCCGGGGACTCCTGGTGTGAGGGGGGGCTCCGCTGGGGACATCTGATGTAAGGGGGGGCTCCGTCGGGGACCCCTGATGTGAGGGGGGGCTCCGCCGGAGACCCCTGATGTGAGGGGGGGGCTCCGCCGGGGACCCCTGATGTGAGGGGGGGCTCCGCCGGGGACCCCTGATTGTGAGGAGGGGCTCCGCCGGGGACTCCTGGTGTGGGGGGGGCTCCGCCGGGGACTCCTGGTGTCAGGGGGGGCTCCGCCGGGGACACCTGATGTGAGGGGGGGCTCCGCCGGGAACTCCTGATGTGAGGGGGGGCTCCGCCGGGGACTCCTGATGTGAGGGGGGCTCCGCCGGGGACTCCTGGTGTGAGAGGGGGCTCCGCCGGGGACTCTTGGTGTGAGGGGGGGCTCCGCCGGGGACTCCTGGTGTGAGGGGGGGCTCCGCCGGGGACATCTGATGCAAGGACGGACTCTGCTGGGACACCTGATGCAAGGACGGACTCTGCTCAGACATCTGAAGCAAGGACGGATGGCTGGTGGCAGGCGACGTGGCTGGTGCCACGCTCAGGGATCACACTGATTCAGCATTATGGTGAGTTGAATGATTTCATTTTATATTACAATGTAATAATAGAAATAATGCACTTCAATCATCCTGACACCATAACAACCATGGTGTCGGGATGATTGAAGTGCTAACACCAGGTGTTTCGAGTATCTTTATCTGCTGATTGTTAAACTTTCTAGAATACACATATTTCTATTGTGTAGGATCCGGGGCTGCTGTCCCGTCATTTCCCTCTCTCCCCCTCTCTCCCTCTCTCCCCCTCTCTCCCTCTCTCCCTCTCTCTCCCTCTCTCCCCCTCTCCATCCCTCATTCATCTCAGACTCTAACCACACCCTCTAGAGCCACGCCCATTTAAGCCACACCCACTATTCCGCGTAAACCACGCCCATTCTTCGCGCGCCGCACTTGTCTATTTTTGCTAGGCCACGCCTACTGACGAATGCCCCGCCCCCTAATTATTGGACAGCTCCGCCTACAGCCACAAAAGTGTCCCACATTTTTTTTTTACAATGTTGGCAACTATGAGTGTGCATGTGACTGGGGGTGTGTGAGCATGTGACTGGGGGGGTACATGCGACTGGGGGTGTGTGTGTGCATGACTGGGGGGATGTGTGCATGTGACTGGGGGGGTGTGTGCATGTGACTGGGGGGGTGTGCATGTCACCGGGGGGGGGTGTGAATGTGACTGGGGGGGTGTGCATGTGACTAGGGGTGTGTGTGCATGTGACTAGGGGGGGTGTGTGCATGTGACTAGGGGTGTGTGTGCATGTGACTAGGGGGGTGTGCATGCGATGGGGGTGCGTATGTGACTGGGGGGGTACATGAGACTGGGGGTGTGTGCATGTGACTGAGGGGGGTGTGTGCATGTGACTGAGGGGGTACATGCGACTGGGGGGGTGTATGCAATGGGGGTGTCCATATGCGACGGGGGGTTGAGCATGCAACGGGGGTGTGAATGTGACTGGGGGTGTGTGTGCATGTGACTAGAGGGGTGTGCATGCGACAGGGGGTGCGAATGTGACTGGGAAGTACATGTGACTGGGGAGTACATGTGACTGAGGGTACATGTGACTGGGGTTTACAGTCAGGTCTGCTCAGTCCTCTGCCAGTGTCCCAGTGTGCCTGCCTGTGATTGACAACCTGGGTTCCCCTGACCTGACTCCACCCCACCCTCATCTTCAGCCAGCCAGGGCTCCACTGCGGTGGTCGGGAGGTCCAAGCTCAGTCCAGTGCCGATCCTCAGCCATGGTGGGCAAGGTGCTCTTCATTCTGTGCTGGCACTGCTCATGATCAGCTTCTCTGCGGCTATCTCCCACCAGGAGCTCTTCCACTATGAGGAGTCCGAGGGAACCTACTGCTGCCCAACAGGGATGATGAGACCTCCGAGGTGGTGAAATTTTCGCACAGCCCCTCTTCTTCTATGAGGCTGAGTTCAAGAAGCTCTATGTGAGTACAGCACCGAGAGAGACAGAGCACTGACACCAGCACTGAGAGAGACAGAGCACTGACACCAGCACTGAGAGAGACAGAGCACTGACACCATCACTGAGAGAGACAGAGAGCTGACACCATCACCGAGAGAGACAGAGCACTGACACCAGCACCGAGAGAGACAGAGCACTGACACCAGCACCGAGAGAGACAGAGCACTGACACCATCACTGAGACTGAGAGAGACAGAGAGCTGACACCATCACCGAGAGAGACAGAGCACTGACACCATCACTGAGAGAGACAGAGCACTGACACCAGCACCGAGAGAGACAGAGCACTGACACCAGCACTGAGAGAGACAGAGCACTGACACCAGCACCAAGAGAGACAGAGCACTGACACCATCACTGAGAGAGACAGAGCGCTGACACCATCACTGAGAGAGACAGAGAGCTGACACCATCACGGAGAGAGACAGAGAGCTGACACCATCACCGAGAGAGACAGAGCACTGACACCAGCACCGAGAGAGACAGAGCATTGACACCAGCACTGAGAGAGACAGAGCACTGGCACCAGCACTGAGAGAGACAGAGCACTGACACCAGCACCAAGAGAGACAGAGCACTGACACCATCACTGAGAGAGACAGAGCGCTGACACCATTACTGAGAGAGACAGAGAGCTGACACCATCACTGAGAGAGACAGAGAGCTGACACCATCACTGAGAGAGACAGAGCACTGACACCAGCACCGAGAGAGACAGAGCACTGACACCAGCACCGAGAGAGACAGAGCACTGACACCAGCACTGAGAGAGACAGAGCACTGACACCAGCACCAAGAGAGACAGAGCACTGACACCATCACTGAGAAAGACAGAGCGCTGACACCATCACTGAGAGAGACAGAGAGCTGACACCATCACTGAGAGAGACAGAGAGCTGACACCATCACCGAGAGAGACAGAGCACTGACACCAGCACTGAGAGAGACAGAGCACTGACACCAGCACTGAGAGAGACAGAGCGCTGACACCATCACTGAGAGAGACAGAGCGCTGACACCATCACTGAGAGACAGAGAGCTGACACCATCACCGAGAGAGACAGAGCACTGACACCAGCACTGAGAGAGACAGAGCACTGACACCAGCACTGAGAGAGACAGAGCACTGACACCAGCACCAAGAGAGACAGAGCACTGACACCATCACTGAGAGAGACAGAGCGCTGACACCATTACTGAGAGAGACAGAGAGCTGACACCATCACTGAGAGAGACAGAGAGCTGACACCATCACCGAGAGAGACAGAGCACTGACACCAGCACTGAGAGAGACAGAGCACTGACACCAGCACCAAGAGAGACAGAGCACTGACACCATCACTGAGAGAGACAGAGTGCTGACACCATCACTGAGAGAGACAGAGAGCTGACACCATCACTGAGAGAGACAGAGAGCTGACACCATCACCGAGAGAGACAGAGCACTGACACCAGCACTGAGAGAGACAGAGCACTGACACCAGCAGTGAGAGAGACAGAGCGCTGACACCATCACTGAGAGAGACAGAGCGCTGACACCATCACTGAGAGACAGAGAGCTGACACCATCACCGAGAGAGACAGAGCACTGACACCAGCACCGAGAGAGACAGAGCACTGACACCAGCACCGAGAGAGACAGAGCGCTGACACCATCACTGAGAGAGACAGAGAGCTGACACCATCACTGAGAGAGACAGAGCACTGACACCATCACTGAGAGAGACAGAGCACTGACACCAGCACCGAGAGAGACAGAGCACTGACACCAGCACTGAGAGAGACAGAGCACTGACACCAGCACCAAGAGAGACAGAGCACTGACACCATCACCGAGAGAGACAGAGCGCTGACACCATCACTGAGAGAGGCAGAGAGCTGACACCATCACTGAGAGAGACAGAGAGATGACACCATCACCGAGAGAGACAGAGCACTGACACCAGCACCGAGAGAGACAGAGCACTGACACCAGCACCGAGAGAGACAGAGCACTGACACCATCACTGAGAGAAACAGAGCGCTGACACCATCACTGAGAGAGACAGAGCGCTGACACCATCACTGAGAGACAGAGAGCTGACACCATCACCGAAAGAGACAGAGCACTGACACCAGCACCGAGAGAGACAGAGCACTGACACCAGCACCAAGAGAGACAGAGCGCTGACACCATCACTGAGAGAGACAGAGAGCTGACACCATAACCGAGAGAGACAGAGCACTGACACCATCACTGAGAGACAGAGCGCTAACACCATCACTGAGAGAGACAGAGAGCTGACACCATCACCGAGAGACACAGATCACTGACACCAGCACCAAGAGAGACAGAGCACTGACACAATCACTGAGAGAGACAGAGCGCTGACACCATCACTGAGAGAGACAGAGAGCTGACACCATCACCGAGAGAGACAGAGCACTGACACCAGCACAGAGAGAGACAGAGCACTGACACCATCACTGAGAGAGACAGAGCACTGACACCATCACTGAGAGAGACAGAGCACTGACACCAGCACTGAGAGAGACAGAGAGCTGACACCATCAACAAGAGAGACAGAGCACTGACACCAGCACCGAGAGAGACAGAGCACTGACACCATCACTGAGAGAGACAGAGCACTGACACCAGCACCGAGAGAGACAGAGCACTGACACCAGCACCGAGATAGAGCACACTGCACTGAGATGGAGTGCTCCGACACCAGTACTGAGAGCATGCCAGCACTGACACCAGTACTCTTAATGCAGTTCAGTGGGGCCTCATGTCTAAGTTATGCCTAAGGCCTCACAAAGCCTTGAGCCGCCTCTGAATGTCGCAGTCCTGATAGAATCACAGATCGCCGCCATTACTAGTTAAAACAAATAATAATAAAAAATGACATAAATCTATCCCCTATTTTGTAGACACTATAACTTTTGCGCAAACCAATCAATATACGCTTTTTTGCGATTTTTTTTTTTTTACCAAAAATATGTAGAAGAATACATATTGACCTAAACTGAGGAAAACTTTTTTTTTTTTTCATTTTGGGATATTTATTATAGCAAAAAAGAACAAAATATCGTGTTTTTTTAAATTGTCGCTCTTTTCTTGTTTATAGCTCACAAAATAAAAACTGCAGAGGTGATCAAATACCACCAAAAGAAAGCTCTATTTGTGGGGAAAAAGGGACACAAATTTTGTTTGGGTACAACGTCATGATCGTGCAATTGTCAGTTAAAGTAAGTTTTGCCGCACAGCAAAAAATGGCCTGGCCAGGAAGGGGGCAAATCCTTCCGGGACTGAAGTGGTTAATCTGCCACAAGATATTCTATTTTTTTTTATTCCTTTTATTCAGATTTTAAAAACATACATAAAAGTAACAACCTTAGGGCAGCCATACTTGGCTTAAACTCTACAATCTTGGCCTCGCAGGGCCCAAAAAAGAAGACTAAACTAACATAGTCCTCTAACTATTTCTTAAAGTAACCCCCCCTTCCTCCTCCCCCTCCCCCCTTAACGTCACAGCCCAGTTTTAAACAATAATGAGATTTGAGTTCTCCTTCACCAATCTCATGACTAATCTACACACCGCTGAGATATTACAGATCTATATTACATTATGAGCCTACAATCCTCCGTTAACAGTACTCACCACCATTACCCATAACTATATGGAGAATTCCCGCGTTAAGTCCTAATGACACCTCATTTTAAGGCTTAATCATTACACTTATCTGGTTATCCCACCATATTATCAGAACCATACCATGCCTGCCAAACGTTTTCAAATTTCTTTCTACACCCTCTAGCTTGGTATGTAGATTTATAAAAGGGCATCATGTTGTTCACCAGCATCTTCCAGAAAGAAACTTCTGGAGCCTTTGGATCTTTCCATTTAAGTAATATTGCTTTTTTGGTGTAAAACAGCAGTATAGTAAGCAATGGTCTCAAAGCCCTAGTCTGAACCACCTCCTCCACTAAACCCAACAGACAAACCCTGATATTTAGCGGAATGGAGACTGTGAGAAGGTCCGAAACACATGAAAGGAACTCCTCCCAATATCTTTTTATGTGTGGACAGTGCCAGAAAATGTGGCTGGCGTCTGCCGGGGAAAAAGCACACCTCCAGCATTCCGCTGACACTGTCCCAAAAATCTTAGCCAACCTGGCTGGAGTGAAAAAGCTCCTATGAAGGAATTTGAATTGGATCAGCCTGTCTCTGGCTGATACCAGATGGCAAAACGGCTGAATCCACATCTCATCCCAATCCTCACCCTGCAACTCAGGAACTTCAGCTTCCCAACTACTTCTGACTCTAGCTACAGCTTTGGGTGTATTTTTAAAAAACCTCTTCTGATAATATGGATTCAAGAGTTGATGGAATGGATTCCACTTTGCGGTCCCTGAATTGTGACTGGAATGCATGCCTAATTTGTAAGTTATGGAAAAAGTATGTATTCTCCAAGTCATGCCTCGTCTTTAACTGGGGAAAAGTCAGAAGGTCGCCAAAGGAGGTTATGTCTCTAAGTGTTTTGACTCCCTTTACCGCCCACATCATGGGATCCGGTATGTTGTAGAAGTGTTGTAATGTGGGGTTCATCCACAGTGGGGTCGTGGGTGAAAAGCCCTGAAAGCTGGGGGATGCAAGATGCACCGCCAGTTCCCACGCTTTAATCATGGCCTTCATAGTAGTTGTTAACGGTAATTCAGATTTAAGACCCCTAAATAGTGCCATGCGTAAGCTTTCGAAAGACCCCAAGTGAGCTGCCTCCAACACCATGGCGGCGTCACCCTCATCCTTGATTAACCATCTGTGGGCAAAAAACATTTGCCCTGCCAGATAGTACTTGTGCCAGTCTGGGAGTGCAAGTCCCCCCTGTCCCCCGGCTCCTGAAGTACCTTGAGCCCGACTCTAGGAGGCTTGGGGGCCCATAAAAATGAGCCCATTAATCCATCTAGTTGTTTGAAATACGATTTTGGAATCCACACTGGTGCGTGTCTCAAAAAATATAAAATTACCGGGAGGACCTTCATTTTAAGCAGACTGATCCTGCCTATCAGGGACAATGGAAGTCTAGTCCACGCCTGAATTTTTTGTTTAAGGAAAGTCACCAAAGGGAGCAGATTTAGGGACATATCCTCATTTATATTAGCTGTAACCCTTACCCCCAAGTATTTTTATTGACGATACCCATTGTAAAGGTAACTCTGGATCCACCCCATTTTTTGCCTTAGCATCTAATGGGAGGATTGAAGATTTACTCCAGTTCACCTGTAACCCAGAGAACCTGGCAAACTCATCTAGTATGTCCAGTACTACCTTCAGTGAGTTCCTAGGGTCTTCAAGAAACAGGAGCATGTCGTCAGCATATAATGCTACTGTTTCATGAATTGTGCCCACTCTAATATCCTGAATCTTTTTAGAGGCACACAAGGCGATAGCCAAGGGTTCCATGACCAGGGCAAAAAGGAAAGGGGATAATGGACAGCCCTGTCTGGTACCTCTACTAATTGTAAAGAAAGGGGATACTGCTTTAACCATACGTATAGCCACCTTGGGATTCTTGCATAACATGGAGATCCACTTCCTAAAGTATGAGCCGAATCCCATAACCTCCAATACCTTACTCATGAATTGCCAGTCTACTGAATCAAAGGCCTTTGCTATATCTATGGAAACCACAATTCTAGATTCAGAGTTGTTGGGGGGGAGTTGTAGGTGCGTGAACAGTCTCCTAATGTTGGTGTCGGTCGACTTGCCTGGCATGAACCAGTTTGGTCTATGTTAACTACTTTTTGTATAACTTGGGCAAGTCTGGTTGCTAATATTTTGGTTAGAAGTTTAAGGTCTGTATTCAGGAGGGCAATTGGGCGGTAAGATGCACAGTCAGTCAAGTCCTTCCCAGGTTTAGGCAAAAGAATCATATATGCTTCCATCATTGAATCCGGTAGAGAGGAGCGCTCTAGACAGTGTTCTAGTAACCAATTAAACCTAACTGCCAGTACTTCAGCATTAGCCTTATAGAAATCTGCAGGAAAGCCATCAGGCCCGGGGGCTTTGTTAGGTGGGAAAGCAAACATTGCAGCCTTGATCTCCTTAACCGTGATTTTGGTCTTTAACAGGGCATAGTCTTCTTCCGACAGTCGGGGTATAGGCAGTTTCTGAAGTATATTATCCAACTCCGCCGCATCATATGGGGGAATAGAAGAATATAGTGAGTTGAAAAAATCAACGAACTCCTGCATAATAAGTGTCAGATCACTTACCAATGCCCCGCCTTTGTCCTTAATAACTGGAATATGCGCCATCAGGGGGTGATCCGCCACCAACATAGCCAGGAGCTTCCTATTTTTGTCCCTTTCAGCAAAAACCTTGTGCATTTTCTGAGTCTCTTCTGCCTTAGTCTGACTTTTTACCCATAGTGACAATCGCCTTCTGACTTCCAGAAGGGAACTATAAGAGCTCTCCTCTGGGGACTCCGCATATGCCTTAGCACATTCTCTCTCCTCCTGTTGTAAATTTTTGTATTCCTCATTCTCATTAACTCTAGCAGTCTTAATGGCCGATACACATTCCCCCCTGCCAACCACCTTGAAGGCATCCCAAACCACTGGGGGATCTGCCGTGTCAATGTTAGCAGTCCAATACTGCTGGATAGCCTCCTCCAGCTGGGCAGCAACTTTTTTGTGCTGCAACCAACTAGGGGATAAACGCCAGCCCCCTCTCTCCCCCCGACTGGAAGGTCAGAGTAAGGGACAGAGGATTGTGATCCAACAGACCCCCAGCCAGATAGTCAATGCTCTCCACTGATGGCATTATCAGGTTGTTGCCAAATGCTAAGTCTATTCTTGCCACGGATCCATGGGCTGTTGAAACATGAGAGAAGCATCTATCCAATGGATGCTTCCACCTTCATAGTTCCACCACTCCAGCCACTGAGGCCCAGCCCCTCAGATCCTCAGAGCTTGCCCTGGCCGGGTTGGAGGAATCCAACGCCGCGTCTAATACAGCGTTAAAATCCCCCAACACAATCAGGGGTAAATTAATGTATTGAGCCAGCCTAGTCCACATATCATACAAAATTTGAACCTGGAAAGGAGGAGGCATGCACACATTAATTATCAATATACGACTATTGAAGATATCAAGTACCACTGCAGCAAACCTGCATCAAGGGTCCGTAATCACTTGGTGGATAGTACATGGGACCGACCTACTGCGAGGGGAGAATGGAGACTCCCGACCTACTGCGAGGGGAGAATGGAGACTCCCCTCGCAAATGTAGAATATGTAGAGTGTACAGCTTTTTGGATCCACTGTTTGTGCAGTGCCATGACTCTGCTTCCCTCAAGGTGGGTTTCCTGCAATATAATTAAGTGTGGCTTATAATGCTTTAAATAGTGGAAAATCGAGGCCCGTTTGAATTTGCTATTGAGTCCCCTGACGTTCCAGGACACTATGTTTACTTTATCAGCCATGACATGCAAAGGTCCGTAGGACCAGTATTATGGAACGCCAGGGGACCTACCTGTTCCCTCCCAACGGTACTGACTATCATTAGTAACCGTGCAGAACTCTTACTCCAAACAGTGGGTACAAATATCTGAGCTGTGATGAATAAAACATCCCCCCCTGCCATTATACCAGAAAAAAAAAAAACTAAACACAAAAACAGTTCCGGTATGCAGCTTCTTCCCAAAAACAGAAAAAAACTTCCTGTAGGTCTGGTCGTTGCAAACAACAGTTCTGCAGCACTGTTTCAAATCTGCTTGACCCTTTCACTCCAGTTCATGAACAAATGGAGCAACCGAGAAAGTGATTGATTAAAAATGAATCTATATCCGGATAGGAAGGGGAAAATCCTCTGTGAACAGTTAGACCTATACCACCATCATATGTGTTTACGATAATTCCAACATACTCAGACCGGTAGTCTCCCCCGTTCAGCATGATAGACTAGTCAGGTAAATTATGAGAAACATACAGAGTCATTACTGTTGGGGACCTGAGGAGGCTCCCTTGGTCCCTTACCATCATTCACTACTTCATCTTACCTAGTTAGATGCAGATCTCAAAGACATTAAAAAAAAAAACTGCGGGGTTCACCATTACATATATCTGAACATAGACCCCAAGGACTTTGTACCCTGCTCCATGGATGCTCTAGTGTTGGGAAACCGAAAACAGGAGCCCAGAACAAACACAACAGGTGCAACTGTAGAATCCAGGAGTATTTGGCCATTTTACCATGACAGGTCAAGAAAGTTCCTTATCCAGCCAATCACTTGCTTCTCCGGGGTCTTTAAAGAATTTCACACTGCCCTTGAATTGAATCTGGAGCTTGCTCGGATACAGCATGCTGTATTGGATTTCCTTGTCTCTTAATCGCTTGCGGACTTTATTAAAAGATCTGCGTTGCTGTTGCGCAGCTGCCGAGAAGTCCGAAAAAAACATTACTCTGGCATTTTCATACTTGAGCTCCTTGCCTTTTTCTGGATTCGGCCAGGATCATGTCATGGTCCCTATAATTTAGAAACCGAACCAGCAGGGGCATAGGAAACGCTCCAGGAGGTCTGCGGCCTGTGGGTACTCTATGTGCTCTTTCCACAACATATGTGGGGGGTAAATCCTCCAACGACAGTATCTGCTTGAAAAAGGCCTCAGCAAACACGACTGGCTTGTCACCTTCAGCACCCTCAGGCAGGCCCACCACCTTGATGTTATTCCTTCTCTGTCAGTCTTCAGCGTCTATTGCTCTGCACTGAAGGGAAAGCACCATGTCCTTTAGCTCAGCCAGATTAACCCCCTGAGAGTGAGAAACATCCTCCACATAAGAGACCCTGGATTCCACCGTGGAGAGCCGCCCCCTGATCTTATCTAAGTCATGCCTGATCAGCGTGCATTCTTAAGATAGATGGTCAATCCTGCCCATTAGTTCTGACTTACTGGTATTTATGGCTTCTAGGATCGGTCTAATAATAGCCTCTGTGTCCACAGCCCCCAGTGTGTCCTCTGCCAGTTCAGCGTCTGGTCCCAGCTCCACAGCAGCCCTCTCCGTCACCATCGTCACAGTTGACTGCTTGGCGCACTTTGCTGAGCTCCGTGCAGGCAAGATGGCAGGGGCGGAGTCTCTGTCCCCTTCCTTCATGGAGCGTGTTTGGCGCGGGTCTTTAGCAGCCTTCTGGTTCTTTTTGGAAGCCGAGGAATGCCTTCCTGTGTTCCAGACACCTTCCCCTGCAAGATTGTGGCGGCAGATTTGCTGATAAAGTGCTCCTTTATCATGGATTATGCCAGGATGAATGGAGCTTCTGAGAGAAGCGTGCTGCCTCGTTCACATCCGGCCACGCCCCCCTGCCACAAGATATTCTATTGTAAAATATCACATTTTCACAATATTAGTGAAAAAAATTATGACTTTAAATAAACATCTGTAAAATATACTGTCACCACAGACAGGAATATCGAGAGATTTACCACACAGTAGCTCTCTTCAAAGAGACATGAATTCTCTAAGTTCTACATCAGTGCATTAGAAACAATATTAACACTTTTGTGTTAACATTGTTTAGTAATAGAAAAGGTAAAATGGTGCAAACAAAATATTTGCATGCAAAGGGTATTATAAATAAACAAAGAGACAATAATGCAAAAGGGAGATAAAAAGAAATTAAGGGTAAAAATACTTAACAATGTTCTAGCTCTGTGCATTCAGCAATCATGAGTCCAACAAATGAGCATAAGGTGGATCAGTTGCTCTCATAGATCTTGGCTGAAGTTCCTTGTTTTGATGGTAAAAGGGGAGCTCCCGACTTTTCTGGGTCTGGACAGAAATGTCCAGACCCAGAAAAGCCCCTCTTTTCTGGGTCTGGACTGAAATGATCTTACCAATGAAAAGGTCTGAGGAGTGGCAAATGGGATGTCACTGTGTTTATGACCATGTAGTGGCCACTCCAAATATACAGTTTTATACAGGTAATAAGATATCCGAATGCTTACAGGTTGCATTCTGGTAACTTGTATGTTATTGTCCAGCATGAAATTACCTTATGAATTAATACAAATATGATGGGTACCAGATGGTTATTTCACCTAGGAGAGGTGATGTGTCCAGTTTGTGGCTAGTACATATTGGGGTTTCACTTGTTGGCACATAAACAGAGTACTTGAACTCTAATAGGATGACTGGATCTTTTTCTAGTTCTTGATTTAGACTCTGTCTTTATTAAGTGAGATGAAGTAAAGTATAGTGAAATTCAATAAATGTAATTATGTGATGTGAGGTGCACCTGTATGTACATCAAACAGCATTTCGTGTATACACAGGGAAATTTGAATAAAAACAACGTTTTGGATGCCTGAAATTAATAGATGAACATCATTTCATATTTTACTGAATCGGTCCCAAGTTCACTTAACTTCACACTTTGGTAAATAAGGCCCAAAATGTTTCGGGTCTGAATTAAACCCAACAGCATTCCATAATAAGAATGACACCATGTTATTCTTAATGTACAAACATCTATTACATGAAAAATATTATTGTATTCTTAAAATAAATACCTGCTGCAGCAAGCATTTATGAAAATTAGCTAAACATATGACATAGTCAAGAATATAGGTCACTAATTGTAAAAACTTCTGCAAAGTCTTTGTTTCCTGTTGAAAAACTTACATAGAATAGTGTGTCAGCACATGAAAATTTTACAATGGTTGCTATTCTCGCATCTATAATGTAAGAACTGACTCTACAGAGTGTTTTTTAGTCTGAAAACAGGAAAGAAACTCAGGATGAGATCAGTAATGATGTCTCTCAAAGCATGCTGTGCCTATTACAAACAAGAGTGTAATCATTGTGTTTGGGCTATTTATATAAAATTCCATCAAGATCATTTAAAAATGACAAAGGGAAGAACTGTGCACATCTTCCAATGCATTTTGAATGTATGTGATGCACACACTGTATTAATTTATACCCTGTGTATATAGAATACAAAGTTATAAAAATATGAAAACAATCTGAAAAACTGTGATCGAGGTACTAGTACATGTACTGCATTTGTTAACTTATATATATTTTGTTAAGTTTTATTAAGTTTATATATATAATATATATATATATATATATATATATATATATATATATATATATATATATATATATATATATATATATATATAAACTATTGTTTTCATACAAACTTTCTATATCTTCTCATACGCATGAGTGCAATTATCAGATCTTATATAAATGGTATCCCCACCCTACACTTCTACACAAAATTGTTCCATCTATTGTTGATACTTGCTGGCGATGTTTGTGGGAGCCTGGCACCATGACCCACATTTGAGGCTCCTGTCCGAAAATTCTCCCATTTTGGGATAAAATATTACACTTGTTTGGTAAATTGGTGGTAGATAAACTCCAGAATGAACCTCAGATTACAGTGCTATCCTCGTTACCAGGTTGCTATAGACAAATTAAAAGAAACTTAGTTAGACACTTTATCACAGCGGCTCAGTCTGTGATAGCCAGGTGTTGGCACCAGACAGACGCTCCATCGGTGGCCGAATGGGCTTGCGAGTTGGACAAGATCAAGCTTGTGGAATGTATGATGGGATGAGGATAAATCACACAAACTTATGTGGATGGTATGATCTTATTTCAGATATACTTTTGACGTTGACTCCTTTATCTCCACTAACATTTGAGGTCTCCATTGTGTACGGAATCTTACCATGATATCCCCCCCCCTCCCTTCCTTTCTCCTCTCTTTCTTCTCTGCTTCTCTTCTTCTTTTCCTTCTTATTACAATTAATACCATTTCTTCTGTACATATTCATTGAAAACTGGCATAATTGTGTTGCCTGCTAACCCAGGTATCATGTCCTTAGCTAAAACAGGTAATGCTGTTTTGTATCCCTCTTGGGGCATACCCTTGGGGTTTTTTTTTTTTTTTCTTATATTGGCTGTTTTTTTTTTAAATGTAGTCCAGTGGTTATTGATAGCCTATAGGCTTGAACGCTATTGTTGGTATTGGTTTTGTGTAACCACTGTTTAAAACTGACATTTTTTTCTTTATATTCTGTTCTACATAGTTTGTTACTCATCATATTGTGGATGTACCGTTCCGGATACCTTTGCTCAGATACAATTTATATTTATATTGCAAATCTGTATTAGTGTTGATCACTATTATTTTGAAAATGATGACAGCTCATTATGACCAAAAGGAAATAATTAGCGATTCCACGTATATGCAAATGCAAATTTCTACTAAGTTATTCTATAGCACTGCACTGCAACCATGTATGTGAAAGAAACATTTTTATGTGAGATGTGCTCTACCTTGTGTGCATTTAATGTTGTATTTTGCAATTAGTATTCCTATTTTTTTTTCCTTCTTTTGCTAACAAATGCAGTTATGAATGATTATTACAGAGTAATGTCTGCTATTCTGTAAAGTTACATGTAAAGTTACATGTTACAAGTGAACATTTAGATTCATAAAAAAATTTTCTTCCAATATGTCTAAATTTATTTATTTATTTGTGGCGCAGTGGTGGTATTTCGAGTAAGGGGCGGTTGTTTACCCTAATATCTACAGTTATTGAACATTTAGATTACCTATTTGTTGTATGTTGTTTTTTTTCATGTTTTGTTTTTTTTTTTTTTTTATTTAAGTGACTTATAAAGCGGTAATTATTTATGTTCATTCTTTAACCACTTCAATACAGGGCACTTATACACCTTCCTGCCCAGACCAATTTTCAGCTTTCAGCGCTGTCGCAGTTTGAATGACTATTGCGCGGTCATGCTATACTGTACCCAAACTAAATTTTTATAATTTTGTTCCCACAAATAGAGCTTTCTTTTGGTGGTACTTGATCACCTTTGCGGTTTTTATTTTTTGCTAAACAAATAAAAAAAGACCGAAAATTTTGAAAAAAATAAAAGTTTTGCCTTTGTTTCTGTTAAAAAAATTTGTAAATATGTAAATTTATAAATAAGTTTTCTGATAAGGCGGCACTGACAGGCACTGATACGGCGGCACCGATGAGGTGGCACCAATGAGCGGGCACTGACGGGCACTGACGATGGGCACTGATATGCGGCACTGATGGGCATTGATAGGCGGCACTGATGGGCACTCATGGGTGGCACTGGGTGGCACTGGTTGGCACTAATGAGCACTGATAGGCAACACTGATGGGCACTGAAAGGCGGCACTGCTGGGCACTGATAGGGTGGCACTGATAGGTGGCACTGATGGGCACTGATAGGCAGAACTGCTGGGCACTGATGGGCACTGATAGGCGGCACTGCTGGGCACTGATGGGCACTGATACATGGCACTGATGGGCACTGATACGCGGCACTGATATAAGGCATTGATAGGCATCCCTGGTGGCACTGGCAGACATTGGAGTGGGCACTGATTGGCAGCTGCCTGGGCACAGATTGGCAGCTGTCTGAGCACATATTGGTATTTCCCTGGAGGTCTAGGGGGCATACCTGGTGGTCCAGTGTGGTGGCCATTCTGGTGGTCCTGGGCGGGTTCCCTGGTGGTCCTGGGCGGGATCTGAGGGGGGGCTGTGCTAATAAACAATCAGCACAGACCCCCTGTCAGGAGAGCAGCCAATTAGCTCTCCTCTACTCGCGTCTGTCAGACGTGAGTGAGGAAAAGCCGATCACCGGCTCTTCCTACTTTCAATGTGATCAGCCGTGATTGGACACGGCTGATCACGTGGTAAAGAGTCTCCATCAGAGACTCTTTACCTAGATCGGAGTTGCGATGTGTCAGACTGACACACCGCAACAATGGTCGTCGCAATGTGCACCCCCTGGGGCGCGCAGCGGCTCAATATCCTGATCACGTCATATGACGTCCAGTCAGGTTATTGAAACCACTTTACCATCGTCATTTTGCTATATGGCGGGCGGCAAGTGGTTAATCATACTTCGCTATTATACAGGTCGCAGCGTACTTAGCACAATGGCTTGGTGGTCTGCTGAAATATCTCCACAGCACTCATGGTATGAGTTAAAATCCCAGGCAAGCTACCATCCACCAGCTGTGTTTACTTTTTTAGTGCACAAGCGAATTAAAATAAACAAAGAAATGTAAACTGCCCGTTAGCTAGCGTGTGGTGTTTGGAATTCCATACCACAATATTATTGAATACTTACATACCATTGCATGCATTTGAAGAGTTAATATAATAGATTCAGCCAAATTAAAGAGCATTGGCTATTTTCAGCATATGCTACTTCGGCTAATTGTCATTTCCCTTTTTTCACCAAAGCAATCTTTTAGAATCGCTCTGTGAGATATGAACCCATGAAATCCTTCAAAGCCTGAGGTTTTAAGGTAGAAGCTCTGACCACTAGCCTATTGGGCCTAGCACAATCATACATAGAAAATACATTTACTAGTGTTTGATGTTTCTTCTCCCTGAGCTGTCTTCTCCCCGAGCCGTCTCTAATACCGCCGCCGTCTTCTTCCACTGCTGTGTTCTTCGCGCAGCCAGTTACCCACTAATAAAAAAGAAAAATCTGCTCTTCTTCTGTGGCCATTTGATAAAAGATGCCACACAGCAGGTGACAACACAGCGGAGGAAGACCACCACAGAAGAAGAGCTTTTTTTTTTTTTTTATTAAGGGGAACCCGGAGGTTTGGAAGAACACAGCAGATAGAAAAGATGGCGGCGGTAGGAGAGACGGCTATGGGAGAAGACCACTGGAGGAGAAGATGGTGGTGGGAGAGATAGTGACAGGAGAAGACGGCTCAGGGAACAAGACAGCTCGGAGCTATTTTACAATAAAGAACTTGTCAAAAACTGTCTATCTTTTTTTTACATTTCACAGTTTTTTTGGTGAACGGGTAGGGGTACCCATACCCATTCATATGGGGGGGTAGGATCTGGTTTAATTAAAGGGGGCTTCCAGATTCTGATAAACCCCCTGCCCGCAGACCGACAACCACCAGTACAAGGGTCAGGCACTAAGGACGGCAAAGCTGTTAATCAGGCAGCACTGATCACAGAGGGAAGCCGGCTTAAATGGGCCGTTTGGCGTCAAACGATGTGCACGCGCGCGCACCGGCACGTACAGGCGCGTGCACCTGCAAACGCCCGCGCGCGCGCCCCCGCACACGCCCGCGCGCACGCCCCCGCACACCGGTACACACAACAGACCTGCCCGGGACACGCATGCCAGCACTGCAAGGAACGCACACAGCGGAGCCCGCAGGAACGCGCGCGCCAACGCACGCCGACGCGCCCCGGCGCACACCACCGCGAGCACCCTGCCCGCCGAGGTACGCTCTCTGACAGTGCCCCCTCCTCAAGGGCAGCCTCCGGATGCTCAGCTGGGCCAACCTGGTTGCGTGAGAGTCTTTAAAGGCTTGTAGCAGTTCCTCAGCATGAAGATTACTTTCAGGCTCCCAGGAGTTATCCTCGGGTCCATACCCCTTCCACTTGATGAGATACTTGATCTGATTACGCCTTTTTCTGCAATCCAGGATTGCCTCAATTTCAAATTCCTCCTTGTTATTGATCATAATAGGCTCAGGTGGCTTGGCATTACGGTCAGAGAAAGAATTAGGAACAACTGGTTTCAGAAGTGACACATGGAAAACCGGGTGTATTCTAAAAGAATCCGGCAGGTTAAGTTCATACGCAACGTCATTTACTTTCCTTTTTACCGGGAAGGGACCCATAAACTTAGGTCCCAGTTTCCTAGAGGGACAAGCCATCTTCAAATTAGTTGTGGATAGCCACACTTGGTTATCAGGCTCTAGGATAAGTTCCCCACGTCTCTTCTTGTCAAACATCCTTTTAAAAGATGCCTGGGACTGGGCCATGGTCTCCTGCAGAAGCTTACTATTGGTAGAGAAGAACTCCATTGTTTCAGTCACTGCAGGAAGGGCACATTCCGGGATAGAGCTGGGTAGGAAGGAGGGATTGAATCCATAGTTGGCAAACAATGGCGTTTGGTTGACGGCTGAATGCAGAGAGTTGTTATACGAAAATTCTGCGACTGGTAACAGGGACACCCAGTCATCTTGAGAAAATGCTGAGAAGCAACGGAGGTATTGCTCCAGAGTTTGGTTAGTTCTCTCCGTCTGGCCGTTTGTCTGGGGGTGATAGGCCGAAGAGAATGCCAGCTCAATTTTAAGAGCACTGCACAATGCTTTCCAGAACCGGGAGGTGAACTGGACACCACGATCTGACACAATATTAGCGGGAACCCCATGTAGTCTCACTATTTCCTTGACAAAGATCTTCGCCGTTTCTACGGCCGTGGGTGTACCCTTCATGGGGAGGAAATGTGCAATTTTGGACAGTCTATCAATCACAACAAAGATAGTAGAGAAACTTTCGGATGGGGTAGTTCTACGATGAAATCCATTGAGATCATTTTCCAGGGCCTGTCAGGAATTGGTAGGGGTTTCAATAAGCCCCAGGCCCTTGTGCGGTTGCTCTTGCTCCGGGCACAAGTGTGGCAGGAACTGACATAATTCCTACAATCTTCAGTCAATTGTGGCCACCAAAAGGTGCGCTGCACCAGTTCGGTTGTCTTCCGGGCCCCAAAATGACCTGCCAGCTTGTGGTCGTGGCACAACTCCAATACCGGCACCCTAAGATTCTCAGGAACCATGATCTTGCCTTCGTGCCAAAGCAACCCATCGCTTAGGCTGGTCCCAGTAGGTTGGGGAATTTCTGAGGAGGCTTGCCTTATTCTGGAGATTAAATCTCCCTGAAGAAGTAAAAAATTTCCCGCAGGCAGGATAGTGTCCGGAGGGGCGGTTTCTTTGGAGTCATGAAACATTCGTGACAATGCATCTGGTTTCACATTTTTAGAGCCAGGTCTGTAAGTGATGTGAAATAAGAAGTGGGAGAAGAAGAGTGCCCATCTGGCCTGTCATGGTTTTAGTCTCTTGGCAGATCTCAAGTATTCCAAGTTTTTGTGGTCAGTATAGATTAGAATAGGATGTACAGCACCCTCCAGAAGATAACGCCACTTCTCCAGAGCCGTCTTGATGGCCAAAAGCTCCCGATCTCCCACATCGTAATTCCTTTCAGACATAGAGAGTTTGCGAGAAAAGAACGCTATTGGGAACAGAAGAGCCTTGGGGCCCTGGCGTTGGGAGAGTACTGCCCCTACTGCGATTTTCGAGGCATCGACCTCTAGCACAAATGGCAGGGCAGGGTTAGGGTGCTTGAGGATAGAAGCTGAGGTGAACAGACCCTTTAATTTTTCGAAGGCCGATTGTGCCCTGGACGTCCAACAGAATCGGATTCCCTGCTTTGTTAGTCCCGTAATGGGAGCAATGATTTTAGAAAAGTCTTTAATGAATTTCCTGTAAAAATTGGAAAATCGAAGCGTTGGACCCCTTTCCTGTCTGTAGGTGTGGGCCAATCCAGGATGGCGGACACCTTCTGTGGGTCCATCTTAATACCTTCAACTGAAATGATGAGTCCCAGGAATTGGATACATTGGAGTTCAAACTCGCATTTGTCGAGTTTAGCTTATAGTCCGTGTTGCCTGAGCCGAGCAAGGACATTCCGGACGTGCCTGCGATGATCAGCCAAGGAAGAGGAAAAAATGAGAATGTCATCAAGGTAAACGATGACGTAGAGATCCAAAAATTCCCGGAAAATGTTGTTCACAAAATGTTGGAATGTGGCTGGGGCGTTACAAAGACCGAAGGGCATAACGAGATACTCGAAATGCCCAAAACGAGTGCGAAAAGCGGTCTTCCACTCCTCCCCCTCTTGGATGCGGATTAGGTTATAGTCTCCGCGAAGATCCAATTTCGTGAAGACCCTTGCAGTTCCCAGCCTTTGGAATAACTCAGGCACCAGGGGTAGTGGGTAGCGATTTTTAATCGTTATCCTGTTTAATTCTCGGTAGTCGATGCATGGTCGAAGAGAATGATCCTTCTTCTCTACAAAGAATAACCTGGTACTGGCCGGAGAAGTGGACGGGCGGATAAACTTCTTCTTTAAATTTTCATCTAAATATTGCTTCAATGTGTCCAGCTCCTGCTCAGTCAACGGAAAGATCCTGCCGAAGGGTACCTCGGTTCCAGGTAGCAACTCTATAGGACAATCGTAGGGCCTGTGTGGAGGTAGTATCTCTGCACCTTTCTTGCTGAATACATCCGAGAAATCTCAGTAGGGCTCTGGGATAGCTTGGAGCAGGTTGGCATCAGGATGTAAGCAGAGAAGCTGGGGAACCTCAAGGTCGGCTCGGTAGCATCCAAACAGAGATATTCCCGGTGCTGAGGGCCCATAATAGCTTCTAAGGGAACGGTCTTTTGAATGACTGGGCCGGAACAGAGGGCGGAACCGTCTGCAAGATGAACAGCCAGGTTTTGGGTCTTGGGTCGAAGAGGTATGTCATGTTGAGCAGCAAAGGTCAGGTCGACGAAGCAACTGCAGGCTCCGGAGTCAATGATGACTAGAACTTGGATAGCCTTTCCGGGAAGATGCAAAGTGACAGAGATAGTTAGATGCGTACTTGGTTTTGGCATAATAGTGGCACAGGTACGAACAGCGGGACGACACTTACGCGTCTTGTTGGGGCAAACGCTGGCGTAATGCCCTGGTTCCCCACAGTAGAGACAAAGGTTATGAGCCCGTCTGCGTAACTTCTCTTCAGGAGTCAAAGAGGGACGAAGCAGGCCAAGCTGCATGGGTTCTGGAACATCAAAAGCTGGAACAGGTGGTGGAGCGGAGGGCCTACTGGGAGGACTGGGAACTTGTGGAAGCATCCAGGTGGGACGAAAGGTACTGGTGGATCTTTCGGTGCGTCGTTCTCTCAGCCTACGGTCAATCTGAATGGACAGGTTGACTAATTCTTCCAAAGTCTGAGGCACCCCGACCCGTGCTAGCTCATCCTTAAGTGGGTCAGACAAGCCCATCCTAAACTGGTGGCGCAGGGCTGCGTCGTTCCACGCCGTATCAGAGCTCCAGCGCCTGAATTCTACAGCGTAGTCCTCTGCCGCTCGACGGCCTTGACGGAGGGAGTTCAGGGTGGCTTCGGCAGTTGCAGTTAGCTGACGGTCTTCGTAAAGTTGTGACATTGCCACAAAGAAGGCATCCAGACTCTCCAAGGCGTCAGACTTTTGCTCCAAGAGTCGGTGGGCCCAGGTTTGAGGTTCACCTGATAACAAGGAGATGACGAAGCCCACCTTAGTGGCCTCTAGAGAGAAGGTGAGTGGCTGGAGAGCGAAATAGAGACCACATGCATTTCGGAAAGCACGATACTTGATACGGTCTCCGAAGAACCTTTCTGGTATTGGTACTTTGGGCTCTGGAGGGAGCATGACTACGGAGGGTGCTGAGTCTTCCAGTCTGGTATAACCCTCTTGTAAGCTTTTCACCGCTTGGGTTAATCCCGCCAGATGTCTGCAAAGCTCATCCATAGGGGAGGCCCCCTGCCCGGACTCGGTCATGGCTGCCTGATACTGTCAGGCTCCTACTTACCAGACCGGTGAGTCCGTTTGGGCAGAAGGTAGGCTCCCTTACGCGTCCGACTCGCGGCCCCTGGTAAGGTAAACAGGAGGCACAGGAGTGCGGAGTGGTATGAGAGCCTGTTTGCAACAGTCCAGATACTGAAGGATGAGCAGGTAAGATGGCTGGAGCTGGCTGGAACACAGGCAACAAGACTGAGCAGGATGGTCAGGAGACAGGCTGGGTTCGGCAACAGACAGGCAGTTGAGGTACAGTGGAGCAGGCAAACGGATAGTCAGACAGGCAGAGGTAAGGTGCAGGCAGAGTTCAATGGGAGGTTCAGGAGACAAGGCCGGGTTGTCAGGATATCAGGATCAACACAGGTACAAGGGTCAGGCACTAAGGACGGCAAAGCTGTTGATCAGGCAGCACTGATCACAGAGGGAAGCCGGCTTAAATGGGCCGTTTGGCACCAAACCACATGCACGCACGCGCACCGGCACGTACAGGCGCGTGCACCCGCACACGCGGGCGCGCGCGCCCCCGCACACCGGCACACACAACAGACCTGCCCGGGACACGCATGCCAGCACTGCAAGGAACGCGCACAGCGGAGCCCGCAGGAACGCGCGCGCCGACGCGCCCCGACGCACACCCCCGCGAACACCCTGCCCACCGAGGTACGCTCTCTGACAAAAGGTCTTCAAACTATGGCCCTCCAGTTGTTCAGGAACTACAATTCCCATCATTCCCATCATGCCTGTAAATGTCAGAGTTTACATGCCTCATGGGATGTGTAGTTCCGCAACAGCTGGAGGGCCGTAGTTTGAAGATTCCTGAGTTAAAATATGGAATAAACCAAACTGATGTGCATTGGCTAATAATGCTGCTGAGTACAATGCACATTTTCAGGAGGTGATACTATCAGTGGGTTTGAACTCATGGCTTAAACCATTGAGGGTAGCAGGGCATACCACTATGCTACAGAGCTGAACAAATACCCAAATAGAAAATACATTTACTAATGTTTGATTCTATACAATATTGTTTTGCATTTCAGGCATTAATATTATAGTAACAACCATGCTCATGCTGATGTGGCATTGGCTAATAGGCATTAGCCTTTTTTTTAGCATATGCTGCTGAGTACAATGCAAGCTTTCATTAGGTGATACCATCTGTGTGATTTTCAGCCATTTGAGCACAATTATATTGAGAACTAGGGATGATCCGAACACCCCCAGGTTCAGTTCACAGCAGATTATGCGAACAGGCAAAAAATTTGTTCGAACTCGCGAACAGGGTTAAAGTATATGGGACACGAATGTGAAAAATTGAAAGTGTTAATTTTAAGGGTTAATATGCAAGTTATTGTCATAAAAAGTGTTTGGGGACCTGGGTCCTGCCCCAGTGGACATATAACAATACGGGAGCAGTGATTTTAATAATGCTTAAAGTGAAACAATAAAAGTGAAATATTCCTTTAAATCTCATACCTGGGGGGTGTCTTTAGTATGCCTGTAAAGTGGCACATGTTTCCTGTGTTTAGAACAGTCCCTGCACAAAATGACATTTCTAAAGGAAAAAAAGTAATTTAATAGTACTCGCGGCTATAATGAATTGTCGGTCCTGGCAATACAGATAAAAGAAGTCATTGAAAAAAATGTCATGGGATCCCCCCAGTCCATTATCAGGGTCTGGTATGGATATTAAGGGGAACCCCGCCCCAATTTTTTTTTTTTAAATGGCTTGGGGGGCCCCCCTCAAAATCCATACCACATCTTATCCGAGCAAGCAACCTGACAGGCCACAGGAAAAGAGGGGGGTGGCGAGAGAGCACCCCCCTTCTGAACCCTACCAGGCCAAATGCCTTCAACATTAGGAGGGTGCTTTGGGGTAGCCCCCCAAAGCACCTTGTCCCCATGTTGATAGAGACAAGGGCCTCATCCCCACAACCCTTGCCTGGTGGTTGTGGGGGTCTGCGGGTGGGGGGCTTATTGCAATCTGGAAGCCCCCTTTAACAAGGGGACCCCCAAATCCCAGCCTCCCCCCCTGTGTGAAATGGTAACGGGGTACAAATGTAACCCTACCATTTCACAAAACAGTGTCAAAATGGTACAAATGAGAAGACACGGCTTGGGACAAGTCCTTTATTAAAAACTAAAAAAATGAAAATGTCCCACGAAGTCTTCTTCTCTCACTCCGCCGACGGACAGAAAAAAACAAAAAAAAAGCCGCCTCCATGGGAGGCACCCGCCGTATGACACGTCTTTGTTTTGACAGTTTTTTTATAATTCAGTGTGGGGCCACACAGTGATGTTCCCGAGTGACCCCGCCCCTTCTGACGCATGGGCACTTCCTATGGCTTTCCCGGGGCATCAGAGGGGATAGGGCCACCCGTTCAAAATTGTTTTGGCCCACCCTTTGCAGCTATAACAGCTTTAACTCTTCTGGAAAGGCTGTCCACAAGGTTTAGGAATGTGTCTATGGGAATGTTTGACCATTCTTCCAGAAGTGCATTTGTGAGGTCAGGCACTGATGTTGGATGAGAAGGCCTGGCTTACAGTCTCCTCTCTAATTCATCCTCAAGGTGTTCTGTTTCATTGAGGTCAGGACTCTGTGCAGGCAAGTCAAGTTCCTCTACCCCAAACTCACTCATCCATGTCTTTATGGACCTTGCTTTGTGCACTGGTCCAAATCATTTGGTGGAGGGGGGATTATTATGTGGGGTTGTTTTTCAGGTTTGGGCTTGGCCTCTTAGTTCCAGTGAAGGGAACTCTTATGCCCTGTACACACGGTCGGACATTGATCGGACATTCCGATAACAAAATCCATAGATTTTTTCGGACGGATGTTGGCTCAAACTTGTCTTGCATACACACGGTCACACAAAGTTTTCGGAAAATCCGATCGTTCTGAACGCGGTGGTTTATTCTGAGCATGCGTGGCACTTTGTGCGTCGGATATGTGTACACACGATCGGAATTTCCGACAACGGATTTTGTTGTCGGAAAATTTTATAGCAAGCTCTCATTGATCGGACAAATTTTTATTGCAAGCTCTCATTGATCGGACATTCCGACAACAAAATCCATGGATTTTTTCCGACGGATGTTGGCTCAAACTTGTCTTGCATACACACGGTCACACAAAGTTTTCGGAAAATCCGATCGTTCTGAACGCGGTGGTAAAACACGTTTGTCGGGACTATAAACGGGGCAGTAGCCAATAGGTTTTGTCTCTTAATTTATTCTGAGCATGCGTGGCACTTTGTGCGTCGGATTTGTGTACACACGATCGGAATTTCCGACAACGAATTTTGTTGTCGGAACATTTTATAGCAGGCTCTCAAACTTTGTGTGTCGGAAATTCCTATGGAAAATGTGTGATGGAGCCTACACACGGTCGGAATTTACAACAACAAGGTCCTATCACACATTTTCCATCGGAAAATCCTATCGTGTGTACAGGGCATTAGGGTGTCAGCATACCAAGAAATTTTGGACAATTTAATGCTCCCAACTTTGTGGGAGCAGTTTGGGGATGGCCCCTTCCTGTTCCAACATGACTGCACACCAGTGCACAAAGCAAGGTCCATAAAGACATGGATGAGGGAATTTGGGGTGGAGGAACTTGACTGGCCTGCACAGAGTCCTGACCTCAACCTGATAGAACACCTTTTGGCTGAATTAGAGCAGAGATTGCGAGCCAGGCCTTCTCATCCAACATCAATGCCTGGCCTCACAAATGGAAGAATGGTCAAACATTCCCATAGACACACTAAACCTTGTGGACAGCCTTCCCAGAAGCTGTTCTAGCTGCAAAGGGTGGACCAAACCAAATTTTACCCTACGGACTAGAGCCTCGTACACATGATCCGATTGGTGGCCAACCGAGCATCAGACTTTTGTCAAAAGGGCGTGTGCCTGGATTTTGTCTTGCATACTAACGACACACAATTGTCGGCCAACAAACACAAACGTAGTGATGTACTAGACGTACTATGAGACTACAAAGAGGAAGTTCATTTCTCAAGCGCCACCCTTTGGGCTCCTTCTGCTAATTTTGTGTTAGTAGAAGTTTGATGAGTGTGGATTCGCACTTTTCATTTCGTGCTTTTCAGTTGGTTTCTGAATGGCCGTTCGTCAACCAGCCATTTTGCGGAATCGGAGGAGAGATCGTGCTATTATTGAGCTTGAAATTATTGCTTTGACCCAAGTCCAGTCCAACGACAGGAGGAGGAGGAGTTCTTGGACCAAAAATTGGTTGCTTAATCGTGATCAATTATGTCATATGCCATTGCTGCGGGAGCTCCAGGAGTATAATCCGGACGATTTTCGGAATTATCTGCGGGTGACGGACCCTGCTTTCACCAACTCTTGGCATTGGTGACCCCTATATTAAGAAGCAGGACACATGCATGAGGCTTGCCATAACTCCAGAGCAAAGGCTCATAGCCACCTTGTGGTACTTGGCGACGGGAAGAAGTCTCCAGGACCTTAAGTTTACCACTGGGATCTCCCCCCAGGTCCTGGGACTCATTATTCCAGAGACCTGTTGTCATGAAGATCCTGCCAGTAACCGGCGATCCAGGCATCCGGGAACACGGCCATGGGTTCCACTGCGCATGCGCGCGCGTCCACGGGTGCGGTCACGCATGGGCACGCGCGCGCGCACTCCCGCTATCAGGCGGGCTATTTAAACCGGTCTATCACACACTATCTCCGCTGTCTGCTCTACAGCGTTGTGTGTGTGTAACCTGATCTGATCTGAGTATCCTGCTATCTGACCCGGCTTTCCCATTTGACCATCCTGCTATCTGCCTGCACCAGACCCTCTTGGCTTGCCTGACCATCCGCTGTCTTATCCCTGGTACCTCTGCTGCCCGACCGTTACCGACTACCGGCTTGTTGACCCTTCTACCCGCTGTCTATGCCAGTCCAGCGTACCAGTCTATTACCTGCTGTCTGTTCCAGTCCAGCGTTCCAGTCTATTACCTGCTGTCTGTTCCAGTCCAGCGTTCCAGGCTCCTACCTGCTGTCTGTTCCAGTCCAGCGTTCCAGGCTCCTACCTGCTGTCTGTTCCAGTCCAGCATTCCAGGCTCCTACCTGCTGTCTGTTCCAGTCCAGCGTTCCAGGCTCCTACCTGCTGTCTGTTCCAGTCCAGCGTTCCAGGCTCCTACCTGCTGTCTGTTCCAGTCCAGCGTTCCAGGCTCCTACCTGCTGTCTGTTCCAGTCCAGCGTTCCAGGCTCCTACCTGCTGTCTGTTCCAGTCCAGCGTTCCAGTCTACTACCTGCTATTGTTCCTAGTTCCAGTCCTGTGTTTCCGGCTCTTACCTGCTGGGTTCCTGGTCCACCCTGCAGTCCGGTCTTTTCCTTCAATCTTCTCTTGGCTTCAGATTCCAGAGGGTGCCACCACTACTGAACTCCACGACTGTTGATCCTGCCAGGCATCCATACCACTCCTCACTCCTGGCCCCCTGTCCCCATTCCAGGGGAGCAGGAGTGGGAGGTGTAGGGGAGGTCTCTCTCTGCACTTCAGGCTCAAAACCTACCAGGTACGTGACAGTAGCAGACAGCCATGTCAGAGCCTGAGCAGGGAACCTCTCCTATGGAGGAACTTTGTGCACACCTGGCAGGATTGACTGAAGCAGTCAAGAACCTGCAGCAAGGATATACCAGGTTGGAGGAACGAGTATTAACTTTGTTCAGCCCCATGGGGGCTCCTTCTGCTCCTGCTCCTTCAGTTGGGCCTTCCTCAATGGTGGTGATGCTTCCCCCAGAACCAAAGGTTCCTATACCCGAACGTTTCTCCGGAGATCGCCATAAGTTCAGGGCCTTCCGTAACTCCTGTGAATTATTCTTCGCTCTTCAGCCACGTACCTTTTCCCTGGAGGCTACCAAGGTGGGCTATGTAATTTCTCTGCTTTCTGGGGACCCCCAAACCTGGGCCCATCGCCTCTTGGAGCAAAAGGATATATCCTTAAACAACCTCTTTACTTTCTTTGACGCACTGGGTCAGTTGTATGATGACCCCCAGCTGTCCATAACTGCGGAGACAGTCCTGCATACCCTTCAACAGGGTCGCCGGGCGGCAGAGGACTATGTGGCTGAATTCAGAAAGTGGAGTGCGGACACTAATTGGAACGATGCAGCTCTCCGCTATCAATTTCGGATGGGACTATCTGACTCACTGAAGGATGAATTGGCCAGGGTGGGTACACCACTGACTCTAAATGCCTTAATTGATCTGGCCATTCAGATCGATCGACGTCTACGAGAGCGTAGGTCTGAGAGAGCGATGGGGTCTTCCCGTCCAACTTGGGTTACCCCTAAGGTTTCCCATCATTCAGCACCAGCACCACCTGTCTCCATGTTTAATCGACCTGAGCCAATGCAAGTAGGAGTCCTACGGCCTTCTCTCACCCAGGAGGAACGACAACGTAGTCGAACAAATAATCTGTGCCTGTATTGCGGGGAACCTGGGCACTATGTCAGGAACTGTCCCATCAAACTCCGTAAGTGTTTATCTCTGTCCACGGACTATGTTGCACCTCTGGCTAGAAGTACCACTCACCTTGCTCTTTCTCTTCTGCTACAGCTTCCAGGAAGGACTCTGCAAATAACCACTATTATTGATTCCGGAGCCTGCAGTTGTTTCATGGACTCTCTTTTTGCCACCCAACATCAGATACCTCTGTTACCCAAAGCCCACGGGTTCTCCATCCACTTAGCTGAAGGAACCGCTATCAAATCTGGACCTGTCACCCAGGAGACCATCCCAATACCCGTCTCCATTTCTAACGTACATCAAGAACAGCTACGCCTGGATATTATCACTTCACCTCTGTTTCCCATAATCCTCGGTATGCCATGGTTACAGGCACATAATCCGGACATTAATTGGATCACGGGTGAGGTTACATTTCCTTCTTCTTTTTGTCAGCAGTTCTGCAGAACCAAGAATGCCCAGGAAGACTCTACTCTGCTCTGCCTGGATACAGACCCTGGTCTACATCTGTCCATTCCTGCTGCATATCATGACTTTCTGGACGTATTTAGCAAGCAGAGGGCCGAGGTGTTACCTCCTCACCGGGCCTATGACTGTCCAATCGAATTACTCCCCGGTGCTGAAATTCCGTTTGGAAGAATCTTTCCTGTAACTGAAGTGGAACAAGGGGCCTTGAAAGAATACATTGATGAGAACCTTAAAAGAGGCTTCATTCGTCCATCCACGTCCCCCGCAGGTGCCGGCATCTTCTTTGTGCAGAAAAAAGATAAGACCCTCAGACCTTGTGTGGATTACCGTGAACTAAACAAGATTACTGTGAAAAATCGATACCCTCTCCCCCTGGTGCCAGAGTTGTTCCAAAGGTTAGGATCGGCCACTATATTCACCAAACTTGATCTCCGCGGGGCCTACAATTTAGTTCGTATTAGGGACGGAGACGAATGGAAGACCGCTTTTCGTACCCGCTATGGACATTTTGAATACCTCGTGATGCCGTTGGGCCTGTGCAATGCCCCTGCCACATTTCAGTACTTTATCAATGATGTGTTACGTGACTTTCTTGATCTGTTTGTTATCGTCTATTTAAACAACATATTAATTTTCTCTTGTTCCCTTGAATCCCATCGCAGGCACGTCAGAAGTGTGTTGAGCCAGCTTCGACAACATGGTCTATATGCAAAGGCTGAAAAATGTGAATTCGAACAGGAAAGTATTCCATTTCTGGGGTTAGTCATTTCTAGTAAGGGCATCAAGATGGATCCTCAAAAGGTCACTGCAGTTCTAGATTGGCCAGTCCCGACAGACAAGAAAGGGATCCAGCGGTTTGTTGGGTTCGCTAACTTTTACCGTAAATTTATTAAGGGGTTTTCAGCTATCATTACACCTATCACCCAACTAACAAAACAAGGTACACGCTTCCATTGGTCAGTTGAAGCTCAAAAAGCTTTTGAGACTCTCAAGGGTCTTTTTACCTCCACCTCTGTACTCAAACATCCAGATTCCTCTCTGCCATTCATATTAGAGGTGGACGCATCTGAAATCGCCGTAGGGGCAGTGCTATCCCAAAGACAGGGAACTAAGGCCCTGCTGCACCCTGTGGCCTTCTTTTCTCGTAAATTGTCCACAGCGGAGGGGAATTATGATGTAGGTGACAGAGAGTTGTTGGCAATCAAGTCAGCATTAGAGGAGTGGTGCTACCTGTTGGAGGGCGCCGCTCACCCAGTTCCAATCTTTACGGATCACAAGAACCTGGAGTATTTGAGATCTGCAAAGAGGTTGAAGCCACGTCAGGCCAGGTGGGCTCTCTTTTTCTCCAGGTTCTCCTTCCATGTCACTTATCGCCCTGGTTCCAAAAATACCAAACCTGACGCCCTATCCAGGATGTTTCATAAACCCCAAGAGATTTCTCCTCCAGACACCATTCTGGCTCCGGGGAACTTCCTTTTGCTTCAGGGAAACCTGCTTTCCCAAATTAAGCAGGCTTCCGCAGGATTGGAATCTTCCATTAGAGCAGAACTCCAAGTTAAGGATGGGTTACTGTGGCATGAGAATAGTATCTTTATACCTGAGACACTACGAGTTGCAGTATTAGAACTCTGCCATGATCATGCATTGGCTGGACACTTTGGCGCGGCTAAGACCATGGATTTGGTACAGCTTACCTTTTGGTGGCTTCAGCTATGTGAGGATTGTAAAAGGTTTGTAGAGTCCTGTACCACCTGTATCAGAAACAAAGGGCACAGAACAAAGGCATGGGGACTCCTAAAGCCCTTACCTGTCCCAGATAGACCCTGGAAAATGCTCTCTATAGACTTTATTGTAGAATTACCCCCGGCTTAGGGCTTCACTTCAATCTTTGTCATAGTGGACCAGTTGTCGAAGATGGCTCACTTTGTCCCAATGAAGGGCACCCCGTCAGCCACAGAGACGGCACAAGCTTTCATCAAAGAAGTCATCAGGCTTCATGGGGTACCAGTCAATATAGTTTCAGATCGGGGGGTACAGTTTACCTCCCGATTCTGGAGGTCTCTATGTAAAACTTTAAACATTGAACTTTCATTTTCATCAGCTTATCATCCTCAGACGAATGGGCAAACAGAAAGAACAAATCAGACTCTTGAACAATATTTGCGATGTTTTCTTCTTTTGCCCAGGATGATTGGATTTCTGTTCTTCCATTGGCCGAATTCGCCTATAACAACTCTATTCACTCTGCTATCAAACAGACTCCGTTTTTTGCAAATTACCGTTTCCACCCTTCATTTTTGCCTAACTCTCTTCCAGAATGTACAGTACACGCAGTTCAGGAGAAATTGGATTTCTTTTCTTCCAACAACCAAGTTTTACAGGAGACCATGACCAGGACCCAGGAATATAACAAAGCAACCTTCGACAAAAAGAGGCGAGGTGAGCTGTTACTTGCACCTGGGGATCAGGTATGGTTGTCCACAGTAAACCTCAGGTTAGCTTGCCCATCCAAAAAATTGGGCCCCAAGTTTCTTGGGCCGTTTTCCGTTAAACGGAGAATTAATAAAGTTGCATATGAACTTGAACTCCCGGACTCACTAAAAATACATCCAGTATTTCACGTGTCCCTACTCAAACCCTCTGTCTCCAACCCATTCCCGGGCCGAAGTATGGATCCTCCTGATCCAATCTTGGTAGATGGGGAGGAGGAATTCGAGGTGGAGGCTATCATGGACTATAGGAAAAGAGCTAACCAGAATCAATTTTTGATAAAGTGGAGGGGGTTTGGCCCAGAAGAGAATTCTTGGGAACCAGAAGATAATATTCATGCTGAAGATCTGTTACAATCTTTTAAAAGATCCCATCCAGAGAAATTTTCTCAAAGGGGCATCCGGAGGCTGCCCCTTGGGGGGGGCAATGTCATGAAGATCCTGCCAGTAACCGGCGATCCAGGCGTCCGGGAACACGGCCACGGGTTCCACTGCGCATGCGCGCGCGTTCACGGGTGCGGTCACGCACGGGCACGCGCGCACGCACTCCCGCTATCAGGCGGGCTATTTAAACCGGTCTATCACACACTATCTCCGCTGTCTGCTCTACAGCATTGTGTGTGTGTAACCTGATCTGATCTGAGTATCCTGCTATCTGACCCGGCTTTCCCATTTGACCATCCTGCTATCTGCCTGCACCAGACCCTCTTGGCTTGCCTGACCATCCGCTGTCTTATCCCTGTTACCTCTGCTGCCCGACCGTTACCGACTACCGGCTTGTTGACCCTTCTACCCGCTGTCTATGCCAATCCAGCGTTCCAGTCTATTACCTGCTGTCTGTTCCAGTCCAGCGTTCCAGTCTATTACCTGCTGTCTGTTCCAGTTCAGCGTTCCAGGCTCCTACCTGCTGTCTGTTCCAGTCCAGCGTTCCAGGCTCCTACCTGCTGTCTGTTCCAGTCCAGCGTTCCAGGCTCCTACCTGCTGTCTGTTCCAGTCCAGCGTTCCAGGCTCCTACCTGCTGTCTGTTCCAGTCCAGCGTTCCAGGCTCCTACCTGCTGTCTGTTCCAGTCCAGCGTTCCAGGCTCCTACCTGCTGTCTGTTCCAGTCCAGCGTTCCAGGCTCCTACCTGCTGTCTGTTCCAGTCCAGCGTTCCAGGCTCCTACCTGCTGTCTGTTCCAGTCCAGCGTTCCAGTCTACTACCTGCTATTGTTCCTGGTTCCAGTCCTGGGTTTCCGGCTCTTACCTGCTGGGTTCCTGGTCCACCCTGCAGTCCGGTCTTTTCCTTCAGTCTTCTCTTGGCTTCAAATTCCAGAGGGTGCCACCACTACTGAACTCCACGACTGTTGATCCTGCCAGGCACCCATACCACTCCTCACTCCTGGCCCCCTGGCCCCATTTCAGGGGAGCAGGAGTGGGTGGTGTAGGGGAGGTCCCTCTCTGCACTTCAGGCTCAAAACCTACCAGGTACGTGACACCTGTTCTGCCATTATTCAAGTCCTGCAGAATGACTATATTAGGGTAAGTTTTTACCTTTAAGATCACATTCTATATAATAATGTTTGCTATTGTATTAATTTTTGATTACATAATTATCAATATTGTAATATGCTGTGAATGTCCTTTGTCCTCATGCATGCTGTAAGCTTTTCCTGCTCCTTTTTTGGCCTACATGGATATTTTCCATAACTAACCTCCCCAGCATGCTATCCTGGGCCCATACACACCTAGCCTAGTAACTTAACAATGTTTTTTGTCAGTTACATTTTGGGGCTTACCCTAAACAACCCCTAAAATGTGTACAAATGTGGTTGTCCTCAAATTCAGGCAGAGTACAAGAGACCATTTTTTGGGGCCCAAACTCATTTGGAACCCTCCGCCCCAAAAATGCTAAGTCAACAGATACAAATACTCTATCTGCTGACTTTGCAAAAACCTATACACACTATCCCTCTTTTGTGTTTACATTTCTCTATAAATTCACCAAACCATGTAGTGCAAGGGCCTGCCTGATTACCTACAAATTGTAATGTAGAAAGTTTTTGTCTCCTATTATATTGATATGTATTTTCAGAATGACAAAACGTGCTGCAATTTGGACAGTGTGTATCCAGATTTTTAGATTATGATACTTCTTACCTGTCCACTGGGCTGCCAATAGTGTAAGTAAGGAGGGGCAGGATAAAGTATCACAGATTATTTATGCAATCAGCTCTCATGGAAGTGGAGAGGGTTACCCGTCCAAAACATCCCCCCCACCCTAAAATTTTGCCAATGGGCCACCAGAGGGGGAGATGAATCAGATAAGTTGACCGTATCCTTATGTTGGCTAAGCATGTTTGTGTCAAACCTGCTTGCAATGTTATGTGTAGAAGTAGTCATTTCTTTTTTCTTTTTTTATTCCACAGTTTCCTTCCAACCCAGAGCAATGGCAGGACATTGCAGCCCAGTTCCACCATCAGTGGGATTTTCCCAACTGTGGTGGTCCTATTGATGGCAAGCATGTCCGGATTGTCCCACCACCCAACTCTGAATAATATTATTTTAATTATATGCAGCATAGTCAGCAGCATAGTCATGCTAGCTGTAGTGTCTGCCAACTATGAGTTTTTGTATCTGGATGCTGGGAAGAACGGCCACAACTCTGATGGAGGAGTGATTATGAGTTGTACAAGTGGCTCCAGAATGGCACCTTAAACTTGCCACCTGCTAAGGAGAGTGTTGAGGGCCTCAATTTTGTTCTTTGTTGCAGGTGAGGCCTTTGCTCTGGGGGAACATCTGATGAAGCCATTTCCTATGAGGAACCTCAACCCAGAGCAGAGAATATTCAATTACAGGTTCTGTCGTACCAGAAGGGTGGTCAAAAATGCCTTTGGCATCCTATTGAGTCGTTTCAGGCTGTTTTTGACTCCAATCAACCTGGCACTCTACAAGATCAACCATGTGGTCCTGTGTTGTTATATTTTACATAATTTTTCAGAAGGAATGTTACCAGCTACCTTGCATCACTGCCAAGTGACGTGGACCCTGCAGTGGCAGGGCCAGCTGAAGAGGCTGCAGCTCCGCTGTCTGTGGGCATACTGACGCCTATTGAAAATGCCCATGCTGGATTGTTCTCACAAATTGGCAGAGATTTACGGCAGGAATACCTTGATTATTTTGTGGGTAGAGGAGAAGTGGCTTGGTAGCAAATTGTAGCTAATTATGCCTAATATAATTTCAAGATCATAAACTCATATTTCATTTGAACTATTGTTGTCTGTGTTTCTTATCTGTCTAATATGTTCACAAACGGGCTTTATTTTGGCCACTTGCTCCAATAGTGCAAATGTACCTGTATTTGCTACATGAGGTGACAATATGTTCTTCAGCTAACTATTATGGTGTGCTGTGGGTCTGCTACACACACACAATGTTTTTGTTCCTAATGGATCTAATGCATGAAGTTCAAAAACATTATGCCTTTTTAACTCTTATAATTTTTTTGAGGACTAAAAATTGCAGGAGTTGGCCACATTTAAGAGCATATTGTCACTGTAACTAAAACAACTTAACAAATACATTGGTTTTGAGCATTGAAATAATAAGCCACACATTGTTTAGTAGAAAACATTTTACTCAAAGCACATTCACAGCGTTTTAAGGTTTTAAAACAAACCAACATCTTGGTGTATAACATGTATGTTTTGCATTATTTCACCTTTTTTGGGGCTAAACAATCATGTTTAAAAACATTAGTTACACATCCCAAACTCAGAAACTTGCAAAGTTCGATTTTGGTAAAGTGAAGGCCAAATGAGACATTACTATCCCAAGGCTGTGTGGATATTGCATTCCTCACATGGGGTGATCTCACCCCTCTAAAAGCCAAAATTTGAAGCCATGTACACGTAGAGGCATAACAATTAAATTTCCCCTATGATCCCATGCCGCAAACGTGTGTAGTTACAAACATCTTTTTTTTCTAAACCTACAAAACACACAGTGTGTCAACATGTGTTATCTCCCATCATGGGGTTTCAATGGACATGTTTCGGGGATGCAACCCCTTCCTCTGAGCTTCTTTGGTTATGAGGAAGGGGTTGCACCCCCAAAACGTATCCATTGATAAACAGTGATGGTGGATAGCACATGTTGACACACTGTGTGTTTTGGGGCTATTTGCAAATGAGATATATGGAAATACACACATTTTAGGCATGGGATCATGAGGGATATAAGAATGTTAAGGCACAATTTGGGGGCACCTTCAAATTTGGGGTTTTATATTCTTAAAAACACAGAAACATTACAATTCACATTAGTTAGGGCAGTGTTTCCCAACTCTCCTCCTCAAGATGCAAACCCAGGTCATGTTTTCTATACTTGTAGAATTTGGCACAGGTGATGTTGTCATGTTCACTGTTAGTAATTCACACAGTCATTTTTAGACTGAAGAAAATACAGAAAACATGACCTGGTGGTGCACCTAGATGAGTGGAGTGGAGAAACACTTTTTAGGCATGGGATCATGAGGGATATAAGAATGTTAAGGCACAATTTGGGGGCACCTTCAAATTTGGGGTTTTATATTCTTAAAAACACAGAAACATTACAATTCACATTAGTTAGGGCAGTGTTTCCCAACTCTCCTCCTCAAGATGCAAACCCAGGTCATGTTTTCTATACTTGTAGAATTTGGCACAGGTGATGTTGTCATGTTCACTGTTAGTAATTCGCACAGTCATTTTTAGACTGAGGAAAATACAGAAAACATGACCTGGTGGTGCACCTAGATGAGTGGAGTGGAGAAACACTGAGTTCTGTCCCTAAACTTTCACATTTCAAAGTGTGAAAAACATGGTAAATAGTAATATGGCAAACAGGAGCCAACAAGTGGAACAAAAAACTTCAGAACAGACAAGAGCAAATTGATATTTGGCAAGCATGTCCACAAAATCTCTGATTCTTCTCTGTAAAGCAGTGGCAGCCTCCTTGATTTGCTCCAGATCCTACAAACAATGCAACATATCTGCACTCATTCTGCCAATAGTGCAGTGTGGAAGATCATGACCTTGTAAGAAGAGTAAAAAGTATTGAGGAAACAATGGTTAGGTGGCTGAGGCCCTACATAGTGAGTTATGGTCAAGTTATTAGTCAAATTCAGGAAATACTTACCTACCCAGTCTATTGTTGCTTGCAACCTGCTTGCCCTTCAGACACGTACACTACTAGGAATGTACACACTGCAACTACTCTGCAGTCTTGGCCCTGGTGCCTGGGTCTTCAAAACTCAGGTACCTAGCAACACTGCCAGCTCCTTCCACCTCTTCCTTCTTGTCACAGAACTTACCACACTCCGCTTGAGTGTTTCTGGCAGTATACCACTTCCTCCCAGTCTGGACTCCAATATCAGATATTCCAACCTCTCATAAGCACAAAACAAGGTGACACTTGTTTCACTGCTAGCATGGACTAACTCTTTATTTGAGATCTCACACAAATATATACAGCAGAATGACTAAAACCTAACCTAATTAACATGAGCTAATTATCTAACATGACCTTTTTCCCAGACTTGTGTTCACCGAGCTTCACACAGTACATTATACATTATCATAAGTACAACCACAGGACGTTTTCACACTAGCAGGAGCTAATTACAATTAACAATACAAACAGTGTTCCCCCCCCTCCTCAGCCTAGTCATCAACAACTATAGTAGGAGTAGACTGTTCGTCTCCTAGCCAGTCCTGGAGGCTAATGTGATCAGCTCACTCAATTAACATGTTGAGTTCAGAATCAAACAAACCAATAATAGTCTTTACATATATATCCTGGGAGATATTGGGGATAAATATTACTGTCCCATTTTAAGCAATCCAAGACATACCCTCCAAGTCACCATTTCCCATATGGCATACACAGGGTCCCCAGAGTCTGTGTGTCCTGGGGGACCAGGACCCGAATCCACAGTAATACCACCTCAAGGCATACAGCTCACAAAGAGCACCATTCCCCCAAATGCCAGGGCCCATAATCAGTCAGCAGGAGGCTTGCATTTAGTCCCCTCCAAAAGCCTCTATCCCGGGTGAGTCTGTTACACTTCTCAATGCTAATGTTAATGCACTACATACTTTGCTAATGTGTGGCGTGGGTGTTTTGTTGGAGACTGCTGGTTGGAAGCTAAACAGTGGGGACCTTGAGTGGAGAGTGAACAAATTTTGCTTTGTGACTGCTGGTGATTGCTGGGTTGCATTTGTAGGTTCTTTTTGGGGCTTTTCCTTGTAGCTTTTTAACACCTTTTTCTGACACTTTTTAAACAGCTTTTTATTCTTTGCTTCCTTCAGCCTACTAATTAAGGGGAGTAGTTGATTGGTCACAGGTGCTTGAGGCCTATATAACCTTCTGTAGAACTCATTGTGAGCCTACTCATCTTTGAGCTTGCTGGAACTTAGACCAAGTGAAACTGGACTAAGTGGTGAGTTAAAAACCAGAGTTGAAAACAAGAGGTTATAACAGGGGTCAAATACCTGTGTATTATAAGTACATGATTGCTGCGAGTGCAGGGGGGCTGTATTGAGTATTAGTGTCAGGTAGTACCTGTGTATTGTGAGTACCTGAGTGTTGTCTGAGTAGTGTGTGTGGATCGTTAGTACTTGTGAATTGTGCACATTGGTCAGCGAGTGCACGTTGGCCAGCGAGTGCATGTTGGTCAGCGAATATCTTGTTGAGTATCTGTGTATAGTCTTGTTGAGTATCTGTGTATTGTCTTGTTGAGTATTAGTGTCAGGAAGCTAGTTGTTGTAATTTGGACAGGGCATAATCCCCAATCCTCATTAAATTAGTAGGTACGATGCCGGTGGGTGTGGAAATGCGACTCGGTATACATCTTGCAGCATGTATGCATTCCTTGATCATCCGATCAAGGGCGAATACTGCTGTGCAAAATATAAGCACAATGTTTCCCTGGAAGCCCAAGTTCTGAATCTGGGGAAGCAACTGTCAGCACTGAGAAGTCTCTCCATACTAAAGGAGAGCCAGGAACGTACATGGCAGGTGCCGGCAGGGACCAGCACAGAGGCGGGTGGAGACAAAGAGGTGCAGGCACTAGGAAAGAGTAGATAGGTGACAGTCAGGAAGGGTAGAGGGGGAAGTGCCAGGGAGGCTGATCCAGGGCTGGAGCATCCCAATAAGTATGCTCCATTGAGTGACATTGGTGAAACCAGTCAGGGACCAGCACTGCTGGAGCTGAGGGACTCTTCTAGCTGCCATGGAAAGAACGTGAGAGTGGGGGAGAAGCGAAGGGAAAAGAAAGACAGATTCTGGTAATAGTGGACTCAATTTTTAGAAGGACAGTGAGGGCAATCTATAACAAAGACCTGAAGCGCCGAACTGTATGTTATCTACCTGGTGCTCGGGTTCAGCACATCACGGATCTGGTGGACAGATTACTGGGAGGGGCTGGGGAAGACCCAGCTGTCATGGTGCACGTTGGCACCAATGACAAGGTCAGAGGCAGATGGAGTGTCCTAATGAACGATTTAAGGGACTTGGGAGCTAAATTAAGGAAAAGGATCTCCAAGGTAGTATTCTCAGGATCACTACCGGTACATCGAGCCACACAAGAAAGGCAAAGGGAGATTAGGGAAGTAAACAAGTGGCTGAAGAGCTGGTGTAGTAAGGAGGGATTTGGGTTCCTGGAGGACTGGGCTGACTTCTCAGTCGATCACCAGCACTATAGAAGGGACGGACTGCATCTTAATGAGGAGGGTGCAGATCAGCTGGAAGTAAAGATGGCCAAAACGTTAGAGGGGTTTTAGGCAACGGGAGGCAGGGCCAAGAGGTAGAGATAGGCAGCGCGGAACATATTCCAGAGGGTAGTATTGGGGGCATTAGTTGTAGGTTGACTAAAGCACATAAACCCAAGGTAAGTATAGTAACAAGTCCTAGTTTCAATCTTGGAACACCCAATAAGAGGATAGTATGTGACTGGTCTAAACTACATGGCGTGTTCACCAATGCCAGAAGCCTGGCGGACAAGATGGGTGAACTAGAGATACTGTTGTACAAGGAGGATTTGAATTTTGTGGGAATTTCAGAGACCTGGTTCAACAGCTCTCATGATTGGCTGACAACCATTCAAGGGTATACCCTTTATCGCAGGGATAGAGAGGGTGAAAAAGGGGGAGAGGTATGCCTATATATCAAGAATAATGTAAAAATTAATGTGAGAGATGACATCACTAAGGGAGCTAGGGAGGAGGTGGAATCCTTATGGGTAGAGCTCCAAAGGGATGAAGCTAAGCGGAAAATATTACTGGGAGTATGCTATAGGCCCCCTAACCTGAGGGAGGAGGGGGAGACGGATCTCCTATCACAAGTTGGATTAGCAGCAAGGATGGGAAGTGTTATCATAATGGGGAATTTTAATTATTCAGACATAGACTGGGCGGAGGGAACCAGGCATTCGTCTAAGGCTCGCCAGTTCCTAAATGTCTTGCAGGACAATTTCATGGTTCAGATGGTAGACGCACCAACTAGAAATAAAGCGTTACTGGATCTACTGATTACCAACAATACAGACCTGATCACGGATGTGGAAATAAGGGGGAAATTTAGGAAACAGCGATCACAGGTCAATTGGCTTCAGTATAAATCACACAAATAGAAAACATAAGGGGAATACAAAGACACTGAATTTCAAAAGAACCAACTTCCCTAAACTACGAACCTTGTTAGAAGGCATGAATTGGGATAAAATCCTAGGAATAAAGAACACGGAGGAGAGATGGGTTTGCTTTAAGAGCATATTAAATAAGGGCATTAGCAATGCATCCCATTGGGTAATAAATTTAAAAGAGCGAACAAAAGTCCTGGATGGCTTAACTCCATTGTAAAAGCGTATATAAAAGCAAAGGAGAAGGTCTTCAAAAAATACAGGGTTGAGGGATCATCATCAGCTTTCAGACTTTATAAAGAATACAACAAGAAATGTAAGTGTGCAATTAGGGCGGCTAAGATAGAACACGAAAGACATATCGGAAGAGAGCAAAAAAAATCCAAAGAAATTCTTTAAGTATGCAAACAGTAAAAAAGGGTGGACAGACCATACTGGCCCCATAAAGAATGAGGAAGGACATCTGGTTACAAAGGATGGGGGGGGTGGCAAAGGTATTGAATTTATTCTTCTCCCCAGTCTTCACAAGGGAATCAGGGGGCTTCAATAACCAAAACTGCAGTGTTTATCCTTATTACACATCACAGGAAGCACCTCCATGGTTAACAGGGGACAGAATTAAAATTAGAATTGAGAAACTTAACACTAATAAATCACCGGGACCAGATGGCTTGCATCCGATGGCTTGCAGACCATTGTTCCTAATTTTTACTGACGGTCTACTGACTGGAATGGTACCAGTTGATTGGAGAAAAGCCAATGTAGCACCAATATGTAAAAAGGGCCCAAAATACATCCTTGGGAACTACAGACCAGTTAGCCTAACATCAATAGTAAGCAAGGGAGGGGATGATAAGGGATTATATACAAGATTTTAGTCATGAGAATGGTATCATTAGCAGTAATCAGCATGGATTCATGAAGAATTGTTCTTGCCAAACCAATCTATTAACCTTCTATGAGGAAGTGAGTTGCCATCTAGATAAAGGAAGGCCCGTAGACGTAGTGTATCTGGATTTTGCAAAAGCATTTGACACAGTTCCCTATAAAAGTTCACTGTACAAAATAAGATCCGTTGAACATAGGGTGAGTATATGGATTGAAAACTGGCTACAAGGGCGAGTTCAGAGGGTGGTGATAAATGGGGAGTACTCGTAATGGTCAGAGGTGGGTAGTGGGGTCCCCCAGGGTTCTGTGCTGGGACCAATCCTATTTATTTTGTTCATAAACGACCTGGAGGATGGGGTTAATAGTTCAATCTCTGCATTTGCGGACGATATTAAGCTAAGCAGGGCAATAACTTATCTGCAGGATGTTGAAAACTTGCAAAAAGATCTGTAGAAAAAATAAAAAAAATAAATAATGCATTTGGGTGGCAAAAATGTGAATGCAATCTATACACTGGGGGGGAGAATCTCTGGGGGAATCTAGGATAGAAAAGGACCTGGGGTTCCTAGTAGATGATAGGCTCAGCAATGGCAGGCTGCTGCTAACAAAGCAAACAGAATATTGGCATGCATTAAAAAGGGGATCAACTCCAGAGATAAAATGATAATTCTCCCGCTCTACAAGACTCTGGTCCAGCCGCACCTAGAGTATTCTCTCTGGAGAAGAGACTCTTGAGAGAGGAAATGATTTCAATTTATAAATACCGTACTGGTGACTCCACAATAGGGATAAAACTTTTTCGCGGAAGGGAGTTTAACAAGACACGTGGCCACTCATTAAACTTAGAGGAAAAGAGTTTTTACCTTAATCTACGTAGAGGGTTCTTTACTGTAAGAGTGGCAAGGGTTTGGAATTCCCTTCCACAGGTGGTGGTCTCAGGGGGGCATCAATAGTTTCAAAAAACTATTAGATAAGCACCTGAATGACCGCAACATACAGGGATATACAATGTAATACTGACATATAATCACACACATAGTTTGGACTTGATGGACTTGTGTCTTTTTCAACCTCACCTACTATGTAACTATATGTTTGGAATCTAAACACTCCACACGTATACACATTTGAAGCCAGATTCCAACAATACTTACTTGCACAACAAGAGGCTCCTGAATACTTTCTTTCTCTTCTGGGTCGCTTTGGCCCTCAGTGTGACTCACGTCAGGGGATTTGATGTCCACAATGGCAAGGTCTGTGCTTGGTCCAGGAGTCAGATCCCATGCCTCCAAACAAACATCCTGGGTGAGCTCACCACACTCTCCTTGCTCTAAAAATAAACAATACTCCATTCATTAAGCCACCCCAAGTCCCATATGTTTCTAGCATCTATTTTTCTACATTAGTGGACCAACCTTGCATTTGGTCTGATGTCAATGTTTGCTCCTAATTTGTTGACTCCACCATGCTGCTCTCTGGTTGTTTTTCTGTGAAAAATGCATAGAAAAGGGATGATGATGTCATTTTACAGAGGGCAAACACTGGACAAGTGCCAACATTTAAAAAGTCCAGCAGTTGCCTCCACCCCTCTTGTCTCCTATGGGAAAGGGGATATATGATGATCGTCCTAGCAGGCGTGACTCTGTGTGATCCCTGAGGCCTCTCCTCTACCCATGTCTACACTGGCAAAGCTGCATTAATGGGCACTGATGAGGCAGGCAGCAACCAGAAAGTGTTCTTTACCACTTAAGTTCTGACCTAAGCCCATGGCCTTTGGCCCACCTAAAAACACCCCTGTTGGTGGCTAAATGAGTGTGTTTGAAGTTGTCACTTACGTTTTTGGGGGGAAGATGGCCTTGTTGCCTCCCCTGTTGGGGTCCGAGCAAGGGTAGACTCTCTTCGTCCCTTGTGGTGGCTTGGCTGGATCCTCTTTTTTTGGTGCTTCCCTGTCGAAAGAAAATTAAAAAATTAGTTACAAAAATAAAGAAATGTGCAAAAACATGATAAAAAAGGAATGTTCATATCTGCTTTATATTTACCTTTATCTTTAGAATACCAAGTCATACAAAGATTTTAGAAAACCTTATATATAATTCTCTAGAGCTACTTGTAGAAAGAACATATACAGACAGCTAATTTACACTCCACCACTGCGGGGTTGCCTGTAATCCGCCGAATCCGCCATGTTATCCCTTCTGAATGTTCCGCCGTGTGTGTCGCATGCATAAGAGAGATGGTCATGCCCCAGCATCATAACGCACTGAGAGCAGAGTTTCACGCATGCACAGTGTATATTAAGCCAGAACGCACGGTCAATGGAACGGCTGTAGAAACGATCTTGGAGTGGAGGATGAACGATCACCAATGCAAGAAATGAGCCATAAAATGAAGGTACAATTGGAAATTGGGGCATAGGTGGTTAGTGGCCTACACTGCTTAGATTGATGCCTATATTGGGACCAGCTTATGAGTTAAGCCAGACATTATAGTTTGTCTTGTGTTCTGTCTTGCAAGCATCATATCATTTATCATGACAGATACATTTATTGCACCTGATTTTTTTACCCCAATTCATTGACCTGTAACGGGAGCTGCCCTGTCTCTGGAAGGTCAAGAGTAAAGACTACTCCAATAAAATATTGAGGAAGGCAGCTTTGGAGAAACTGCTTGAGTTAGTGAAACCAGTGTACCCCAGGGCAGACATCAACTATGTCAAGACAAAAATATCAAACCTGAGGAGTACATTTAAAATAAAGCTCAACAAGGTCATGGACTCACAGAGATTTGGAGCATCACCAGATTTCATATATGTCCCCAGGCTATTGTATAACAGCAGCCTGTGTTTTTTGACTAACCAGACAGAACCCAGGCCATCGCTGTCTACACTCCCTTTGACATCTGTTGAGGCCACAGCTCCTCAGGTCCACCCAGGTCCTGCTGCACAAGAAGAAGATGTGGAGGAGCCCAGCTTGACCCAGGTATAGCCAGGTATAGCATTATTGAACATGTTTGGATCCAAAAATACAATGATGATAACTAGAGGTTATTGTTAATATATTTCTGCCCTAACAAAGTGGTTTCCATATCAATAGATAGGAGCAAAAATGATTGGAACAAGAATTAAAAATGCTGGGGTCAGAATGATGTATTTTTTATTTGTCCACTTTCAATTTGCAACAGTGAGGAGATCAAAATTGTGTGTGATTGATGAACAAACCCTAAAAAAGATTCAAATTACCATATTTATCGGCGTATAACACGCACTTTTTTCCCCTTAAAATCAGGGGAAAATCGCGGGTGCGTGTTATACGCCAATCCCCTGCGATCCTGAGCTGCCAGATCTAAAAAATCGCCGACCGAGATTTGAAAATGGCGCCGCCGGCGCCGAAATACACAGAGCCGGTCCTCGGCTCTTCTCGGCCACTTTCGACTTCACTCGAGCACCGCCCGAACCTAGCCAAGTGTACTCGGCTAGGTTCGGATAGCTCCGCTCACAGTCACGCCCATCCCGGGAGGGACTACGAGTGGAGCCGAAAGTTAACGAGAGCCGCCGAGAAGAGCCGAGGACTGGCTCTGTGTATTTCAGCGCCGGCGGCGCCATTTTCAAATCGCGGTCGGTGATTTTGAAGCCCAGTATGGCAGGGGATCGAAGACTGCACTGGGGCAAGGCTGCACTGGGGAAGGCTGCACTGACAAGGCTGCACTGGGGAAGGCTGCACTAACAAGGCTGCACTGGGGCAAGGCTGCACTGGGGAAGGCTGCACTGACAAGGCTGCACTGGGGAAGGCTTCACTGACAAGGCTGCACTGGGGAAGGCTGCACTGGGGAAGGCTGCACTGACAAGGCTGCACTGACAAGGCTGCACTGACATGGCTGCACTGGGGCAAGGCTGCACTGAGAAGGCTGCACTGGGGCAAGGCTGCACTGAGAAGGCTGCAATGATGGGCATTTAAATGTAAGTTTTTTTCCCTTCAACTTCCCCCCTAAAAGTTTTTTTTCCTTAAAATTCCCTCCTAAACTTGGGGTGCGTGTTATACGCCGGTGCGTGTTATACGCCGATAAATATGGTATGTCCCATTTTCATACACAGAAAGTGTTAGTCTGGAGGAGCCAGTGGTCAACAGTCAGACGGAGTCCCAGATCTCTCCCCTACACCCTCCTGCTAAAAGGGCCAGAAAGAACAGGAATCTGGGTGAGGCCACAGCTGCCTTCCTCAGCCAGGCCACTACTGCGCTCTGTACAGACCAAAATAAGGCTGAGGGATTTGCCGTGGTGACGGCCAACAAATTAAGGGGGATGAACGGTGAGCAAAGGAGCAGGTATGAGGAACTCATCCTGCAGCTCCTCAACAAGGGGGTGAGGGGCCAAATTTCAGAAAACACACACCTGTGTGATTTTGTGGCCCCACATCCACCACCTCCACAGCCACCCCACCCACCACAGCAGCATGGCGGGCAGTGGCAATACCAGCCACAAGACCCCCAACAAGGCTGGGGATTTTCACCCCTTCACCAATTACTAATTTCCTTTTTTTGTTGTTTTGGAATAATGATTTTATTTGTTATATTTTCTATATTTTTGTATGAATATAATGCACTTTTTGGTTAAGTTCTTTGTATTTGGATGACAGATAGCATCTCTAATTTAATTTGATTTTTTTTTTTTTTGATGCACAATAAAAAAATTGTGTAGAATAATACTTGGCTTGTGTTTTACTTCAAATGACAGTTTGGGAGTAGGCAGTTACATTTAAAAAAATACAATGTAAAATTAACAAGGGACACCAACATAGTTGTATCTTTGATCTTAAAAACTACAGGATAATTGTGTTGTGGTAACTTGCCCAAAAAATAAAACAACAAGCATAATAATATTATTCTTGATATCACTAGAAAAAAAATGCCTTTTAAAATATGTTTGCCATAACTCCATCAGTATCACCAGCAAAGCAGCTTCATTATTATCCCATTAAAGAAGAAGAGAATGTGCGCTGCATTTCGACATTTTATAATTTTGCCACGACATGATTGTTAATTCTCCATTACGAACGCTAGTTTACAAGACCGACCACTTCTGGCTCGTTCCTTGCTTCTGATTATGCGTGTTTGTACTTTGGGCTTTTGTGTGATGGACTTTTGTACAGATGATACAAAAATCTCACAACAGACCGTTGTCTGCCAAAAATGTACTAGCCTGCTATCCAACATTTATTGGCTGAAAGTTGGACAACAATTGGACATTATTGGATACTAATGGTTGGATTTTTGGCCAACAGTCTGCCATCACACAATCTCCTGCCAACAATCGGATCCTTAAGACTGGGCTACCATTAAAGTTCATGTGTGTGTATAGGCAGGCGTCCCAATACTTTTGGCTAGATAGTGTATCTGACAAGATTTACAAAGGTGGTGGAACCCTCCTACACATAAATACTACATTTAGACATAGTTTTAGGACCTGAGTCAGGAGTTATGTTTAACAACATAGAGAGATGAACAACTTCTCTACATGAAGCTGCATGCTTGGGATTCAAACCCAGACCCTCGAAGATACTAAGCAGAATTTCTAACCTCTAAGTCACAGAGACACCACATATGGAAACCTCCTACACATAAATACACATATACTGCATTTCTTTGGATATATACAGTAGGTGGTGGAATTATAATACTCAAGAGTTATTCTTCTTGATTTATTCTGTGATATTTGGTGTGTGAGTGTAGAATAGTGATGTTACCCTCTAATTTTGGGGAATTACATTTTGATTTCTGATGTTGGTACACATATCACATTTTTTGGGCTCAAATTATGATTATTTGGAAATAATAAAAAACACACAAAATTGTGACCCATTTTAAATTTGCATCAGAAATTGTACTGTTTGTGGTTTGTAAATACACCCGTGTGAGTTTGAGTAAAGATTTTTGTGAGATGGAGCGTAACAAGTGAAAGTGACAGTGAAAAATATATTTTACCAAAACATCAAAACATTCCACAGTCTAACATTCTTAAAAACAAAATGGATGAGAAAAAACAAAATAGAAGCAGCAACATTGTTGCAAGGAACATTTATTTCAGAGAAAGATACATTTCATCTCAACATTAAAAGTATTTATTTGGGGAAGTTACAATTGTACCATTAGAATCAATGGCTGAAACTTGCATTGGACTATACCAGAGCCGATTTTCATTCTCAAAAACACATTTTAGCCAAGCGCTAATGTTGGTATTTACTATAGCACCTTGTAAAAAAGCCATGGAAGCTAAAATGAGAGCTGCAGGTCTGAGCATGCTCAGTTGTGTTGGCACCTAGTTGTACAGAGACGGGGAATTTATCTCTTTTCAGACTTTTAAATATATTTCAGTGGGGCTGGGATTTGCTTGGTTCCGCAGCAGATTCATATACCGCTGATGAAGCTAAAGCTTGTTGCTATTCCCCACCGCATTGGTGGGGTTTTTTCATGACGTTGGTGGGGACCTGCCCCTCACCGGGGATAAGAGTGGCTTGGGCTGGCCAACTGACCATTCCACATGGGTCATTTACATGAGAGGGATCCCAGACATGCTCACATCCACAGAATCATACACATAAGGTAACAGATGCTCATTTATATCACACACATAACACTTTTCAGGTCTATTTTAGTATCACTTATTATATATCACCATCATTATGGAGTGCACATAGTTATCAAATTGTGGGTTTGGACTCGGATTTAATTTTGGTGGGTATATGCACACACATTTTTTTGGTAGCAGTCCTTTTAGTAAGCACACTTTAGTTCACTGCAGCAATCACACACCATATATCACCTCCATTTAGTCACTGGTATAGGTTCACCTTATCAACAGTTCATTCATATCCATGGTCTCATTTACATATCCTTGCAGAGCAGTGTGGGTTGTCAAGCACACACAAGATTCACATGGTTGTGATATGATCACCTGGTCTTCACCTGGCTGCTGTCCCTAATTTGGATGGGATTCCTCACCTTAGCCCGGGGGGGAGATCATCATCCCTGTCCCCCGTCTTCCCTTGGATATAGGTTGGGCATCGCTATTGGACTATTTTGTAAGTTATAGACCCCCCTTTTTTTGAGAGATGGTTCTCTTTTTAAAGGGTATCCTATATTTATAGATATTTTATTGATTTCATTTCAGAGCATTTTACTTCTGATGAGTGGCATGAGCCATGAAACATGCGTTGAGTACACTTTGAACTGATGCCCACACAAGTGGATGAATGATCTATGTAATTGTACTGCTAATCATGTTGTATTTTACTTTGTATAATAATTGTATATACAAATTAACTGTTATTTAAAGCATATCAAGTCTTCTACCAAAGATTATTGATACTTTTTAACTTGATTTGGAATTAATAAACATTTTAATTATCAATATAAACTATATATTTATTCAGTGACATGCCTCATATAAAGTCACATTCTTTCCTCTTCCTTTTCTGTTTAGCCGCTTCAGATCCGCGCTATTGCCAAATGACGGCAACAGCGTGGACCTACATTGCCGGGACTATGTCTATTAACGTCGTCCCATGCACATGCGGCCTGCGCGCCCCCTGCAGGGCACGCGCGGCGCGCTCATTGATCAGCGAGTCTATGAGACTCGCCTGATCACAGATCAGAGTAAGGGGTCGGTCCCGACCTCTTACCACATGATCAGCTGTCAGCCAATGACAGCTGATCATGTGATGTAAACAGAGCCGGTAATCGGCTATTTTTTCTCCTCGCGCTGACAGCGTGAGGAGGAAAAAAAAGCCGATCACCGGCGGCCGTGAGAGGGACATCATTCCCAATCACGGCGATCATCTTCCCCCTGCCAGTGACACCTAGCAATTGGCAGCAGTGCCACCTACCAGTGCCCACCAGCGTCACCCATCAGTGCCCACAGAGCCATCCATCAGTGCCATCCATCAGTGCCCACAGTGCCACCCATCAGTGCCCACAGTGCCACCCATCAGTGCCACCCATCAGCGCCCACAGTGCCACCCATCAGTGCTCACATCAGTGCCACAACAACAGTGCTGCACATCAGTGCCACCTATCAGTGCCCATCAGTGTAACCTACCAGTGCCCATAAGTGCCCATCAGTGTCGCCCATCACTGCCCATCAGTGCCACCCATCAGTGCCCCCCATCAGTGGTACCTATCAGTGCCCATCAGTGCCACCTATCCGTGCCACCCATCCGTGCCACCCATTAGTGCCACCCATCAGCGCCCATAGTGGCCATCAGTGCCGCCTTATCTGTGGCCATCAGTACCGCCTTATTTGTCCCCATTAGTGCTGCCTTAACTGTGCCTATCAGTGCCGCCTTAAGTGTGCCTATCAGTGCCGCCTTAACTGTGCCTATCAGTGCCGCCTTAACTGTGCCTATCCGTACCCATCAGTGCAGCCTATCAGTGCCCACCAGTGCCGCCTCATCAGCGCATATCAATGAAGGAGAAAAATTACCTATTTGCAAAATTTTATAACAAACTATGAAACATGATTTTTTTTTTTTTCAAAATTTTCCATCTTTTTTTGTTTGTTTAGCAAAAAATAAAAATCCCAGCTGTGATTCAATACCACCAACAGAAAGCTCTATTTGTGGGAAAAAATGATAAAAATTTAATTTGGGTACAGTGTTGTATGACTGTGCAATTGTCATTCAAAGTGCGACAGCGCTGAAAACTGAAAATTGGTCTGGGCAGGAGGGGGGTTTAAGTGCCCAGTAAGCAAGTGGTTAAACATATATTAGGGATGGAGGTTTGCTACTGCTATGATTAGGTTGGGTCATGTCACATTATTACAGTGTGTTATAGGTTCCCCAGAAATTTGCTAAAGTTAAACTCATGCAGTGTGTACCATATTCCTTCCTTTTTTTAAAAAGAAAAGTCTGCTTACTTTTTTTGGACACGCCAAATCTAAATGGGGATGGGTTTAGACAATGAAATCCAAAAACAATAAAATTATTTTATATGCTGTGTGTCATCGTGTTTCAATTAGAACCAGAAAAATACAAATCTAACTTTTTTTAGATTCCTCCAAAGATAAACGGGGATGTGGTTTTGCCAATGCAATCACAATTTTGTAGAAATACCACTTTTGTTGTGTTTGGCATATTACTTTGATTATAATTCTCGAACTATAACATTTAAAGCAGAGTTCCACCCAAAAGTGGAACTTTGGCTCATTTGTCTCCTCTCCCTCTCCGGTGCCACAATTGGCACCTTTTGGGGGGGAGGGGGGATACCTGTCATTGACCGGTATCCTGTTCTCACTTCCTGAAGTCCGCGCTATGGCCCATGATGTCACCGTGGGGCTCCCTCCTCCTCCCCTTGTCACCGGGCCAGTAGGAGAGAAGAGCAGCACCTTGCGATTGTGCTGTAGGGTTCCCGACGTAAAGCCGTAAGTCTACACTGCCGGGTTCACTTACCCGCAATGGCAGCGGCAGCACCGACATCTCTGGAGTCCAGGACAGGTAAGTGTCCTATTATTAACCAGCAGCTGCAGTAGGTGTAGCTGCTTGCTTTTAATTTTTTTGGGTTACTTCCGCTTTAAAATTATTTTGTTGTTCGATTATTAAATGGGGATGTGATTTTTATCATTAAGGCACATCAGAAATGGTAGAAATACTTATGCAGTGTGAACAATATTCATTCCTTTATTTAGTGTGAAAAATAATCTATACTTTAAATATTTGATCTGAACAGCTTTATGCTTTGTGTCAAGCCTAAAATGTAGCTGAAATGCTGTCTATGTCTATTCCTTATTTCAGTATCTTAATTAAACTTGATGTGGATTTGTAGAATTAAAACATGCAAGCTCTGGGGTTGATTTACTAAAGGCAAATCCACTCTGCACTACAAGTGCACTTAAAAGTACACTTGGAAGTGTGGTCGCTGTAGATCTGAGGGGAAGATCTGAAATGAGGGGAATCTCTGCTGATTTTATAATGCAATCATGTGCATGCAAAAATGCTGTTTTTTATTTTCCTGGCATGTCCCCCTCAGATCTACAGGAACTGCACTTCCAAGTGCATTTGGAAGTGCACAGTGGATTTGCCTTTAGTAAATAACCCCCTCTGTGTCTGTCTCAAAGTGCATACCAGTCCAACAGTTTCAGTGCTGACTGGTACCACAATTTCTGCTTTGTGTCTCCACCCTCCAACATACACTATATTACCAAAAGTATTGGGACGCCTGCCTTTACACACACATAAACGTTAATGGCATCCCAGTCTTAAGCCTCGTACACACGGTACAATTGTTGGCCAACCGAGCGTCTGATTTTTGTCAAAAGGGTGTGTGCCAGGATCTTGTCTTGCATACCAATGGTACACAATTGTTGTGCCTCAAAAACACGAACGTAGTGATGTACTACGAGGAATTTCAGCTCTTGAGTGCCACCCTTTGGGCCCCTTCTGCTAATTTCATGTTTGGTGAGCATTGATTTTGAGCATGCGTGTTTGTACTTTCGACTTTCGAGGCAGCTGTCTCTATTATACTTCTGGCCCTAACAAAATCCAGTATAATTTATTACTCCTTTTCATGATCAAAAATGCCTTGTCTCTCCTTCCTTAAATTCAGCCTACTACAAAGGCTTGCATGATGTTCCGTGAATCTGTAATAGTTCTGCTTTGTGTCTCTGATATAGTCCACTGTCATTTTTATTTCTGAATCAAAAATGCCTTGCCTCTCTCTTTTTAAGTGCGGCCTTCTGCAAATGTCTATATGATATGCATCCTTTTTTATATTCATTGTTTCTCTATCTTACAATTCTGTCCAATCAAGCTGCTAACATTCTCTTCAGCCTCTATACTATATGTCTGATGTTTTTCTCCAAAATATGGTTCTTTATATTGTATTTCTTATTAATAATTGCCTAATCTCTGGAGTGTAGGGTTATTTTTTTAGATGGTTTTGTGCATTCTCTTTTGAGATCTTTTTAAAATTTGTAGACATTACATATGGTACTACATAAAAATTGAAGTCAAAGAAAAATGTACATTTAAAATATTTATTACACACACAAATTATGTAATGTAAGATAATCCTACTGTGCCATAACCCCAGGAGTAATTTAACCCTTTTATTTCCACCAACATATGTCATATGTTGGCAGCAGTGGGGTATTTACACAGACTTCTGGCTGCTACAATTGCCGGGAGTGTGTGTATGTTCTTGTCAAGCTGATTTTCTGCTTTCTGATGGAAGTGACTTTACAGTTGCCCAGTTACTTCCACAAGCACCATACAGTACTGTCCCCTCTATGTATTCAGGGCTCCTCTATCCCATCTGTGGACCAGTAGAGTAGGAGTCGTTGAGTAGAGTAGAAGGAGCCCAGAGAACATCATCTTGCTAATCCTCTTTCCAGTGAATGAAAACAGGATGTAATGTGTAATACGTCACTTCCAGATTCAGTGCTTTCTTTCCCGTCAGTGCTGGTTAGGGATTAAGTTGACTAAGGTCCATAGGTGACATTAGGTTACAAAACTAGGTTTCCTAATATTGTGTGATGTAGAAAATGCAGCTACCACCATTTTATTTTCCAGGGTCCCTGCATTCAGAAAATGTATATTATTTTGGGTGTTTAAACTAATCCTCAGGCCTTAAATGGGCATTATAACATGTGTGCAAAAAGAATGCAAAAATGGGTCTGGTAGTGAAAACTTAAAATTATCTCCGAAACATGTAATTTGAACATGTTGTTTTTCCCATGTAGTCTTTTAAGTTGCATAAAGTGGAGGACCCATTATTTATTTATTTACCCTTTATTTATTAAGCTTTTTTTTTGCATTGGTACATGTCCCCTCTGTCAGTGCCCAGCTTCCTATGCTCTTTGTTTTTCAATCCCCTGACTATTAGCCCTGAAAGTGGACAGAAAAGACTTTCAAAATCTGCCACCTATTGACTTCAATGGATTTAGAATCAAAGTTTTCAATTGGCGGATTTACAATTAGTTTGCCAAATGTCCTTGCAAATTCAACCTGAGCAGATTTGTACATCACTAGGAGAGACAGTGCAAATCTCCATAATTGAGTATGTACTCAACATAGTATACCTAAAGGTACATTGTAAGGGGATACCTATGTAACTAAGTGCATTTATATATAATAGAGTTGGCATCATATCAGGTACATCAGTATGGACAAATAAAATATAAAGGAAAAAAACAGTGGGGTGCATCTTTCTATCACTATATGTTCACCTATCATCAACCTTCTTAACCATATAAACCAATAGGTATAGTAACTCATCATTAGAACTCTGTTCCAAAAGTGAATTACCAGGCGTATGGAAAAATAGGTAAAAACTTACTTCCATATAAGGGGAATGTTATGAATGAGGATAATATTTGGATATGGAACAGATGGAGGCTGACCTTATATCTCAAGCATAATAGGTATCCTAAATCTCAACGCAGAGTTTATCAGAGGGAGAACATAATTAGTGCTGAAAGAGTATCATACGTTGCAAGGTACACCTCATGAACAGGTTCCCAAAGGAAGGTGCGGGGTCAGTGAGGTTTACCCATTAGTGATAAGAGGAACTAAGTATCTACATACTGTATCTCCAGTGTGGGATTATCTCCCAGAGCCATAGCTGTAAACAAGATTATGTACAAAACAAGGTTATCAATGAAACAATATACACATAACTGTATCAGGTAAAATCCATAAACATAAATGTGTAAGACATTTTTGACATATATGTGTACCTTGTATAACACAGGCATGGATAATGTACAATGGAAGCGGAGAATTCCAGGAGAAATACTTAAAGTGCACAAACACCCTGGGGTTTTCAAATAGCTGTGTATCATAGCCTTACTAGGAATATAAAATAGGTTATGGGTATACTCATTAAAGAAAAAAGTTGTGGTCTATGAATGACAAGCTTTAGTGGATCACCAGTTTTTTGTCAAACATATTATTTATGCAATGTAAAACACTACATTAAGACAGAGAAAATACACCCAAAGGAAAATGGAGTGTAGTAAAATTACCCTGGAAGGTACAGCCATGAATGACAAGCTTTAGTGGATCACCAGTTTTTTGTCAAACATATTATTTATGCAATGTAAAACACTACATTAAGACAGAGAAAGTACACCCAAAGGAAAATGGAGTGTAGTAAATCACCCTGGAAGGTACAGCCAGCCATAGGCGGCCAACTGGAAATCTCTGAGGACATTGATTCCCTCCTAAGGCCAGGGACTCATGGAAGTCAAACCATGTTAAGAGCTTCATAGTGATTGTGGACAGAGGGAGAAGGACACTGCTGTACTATTTTTACTGTTCGTAGGCTAGACCAGAAAGAGAAAAGAAAGAGGAAAACATGAAAAGGAGGGAGGATGGGAAAAAAAGGGTGTACGAAAAGGGAAAAATAAGTGAGGAATAAGGCGGGGTGGGGTGAAATGATGGATTACACATGCAGCTGGTGCTACAAAGGGAGGCCAGTGTCTAGCAGTCAGTGGGATGATCACCAGGTTTAATTGTATAGGCGTTTCAATGCGATCAACTTTTGATTATTATTACTATTATTTAGGATTTATATAATACCAACAGTTTGCACAGCGCTTTACAATATAAAGGGAGACAGTACAGTTACAGTACAGTTAAATATAGAAGTATTAGGAGGGTCCTGCTTGTGGAGATAGCAATCTAAAAGGGAGGGGGAGGTGGTACAAAAGGTTATGTGCAGATGGAGGTGGTTGGCAGTTTTTAGGTGGCAGGCTTCTCTGAACAAATGAGTTTTCAGGGATCGTCTAAAGGTGAGTAGAGTAAGAGATAACTGAACAACTTGGAATAAGGGGTACCAAAGGATAGGAAAGGTTCTAGGGAAGTCCAGGAGGGGAGCATGGGAGGAGGTGACAAAGGAGCTAGAAAGAAAGAGGTCTTGTGAGGAGCCGAGTGGATGATTTGGGAGATATGTTGAGATGAAGTTGGTGATGTAGCTGGGGGCAGTATTGTGGCTGGCTTCTTATGCTGTAGTTAGTATTTTGAAATTTTGGATGTATATCTTTGGCAAGAACTTACATTGTCACTGCCTAAGCCTGGTCGGTCAATGTGCAGACTAATGACCCGTACACACGGTCGGATTTTCCGATGGACAATGTCCGATCGGAGCGTGTTGTCGGAAATTCCGACCGTGTGTGGGCGCCATCGGACATTTTCCATCGGATTTTCCGACACACAAAGTTGGAGAGCAGGAGATAAAATTTTCCGACAACAAAATCCGATCGCGTCAATTCCGACCGTGTGTGGCCTGTTCCGACGCACAAAGTGCCACGCATGCTCAGAAGAAATTCCGAGACAGGACAGCTCGTTCTGGTAAACTTAGCATTCGCAATGGATACAGCACTTTCGTCACGCTGCAATGTTCAAAATGGTTTAATACAGCGCACTCTCTTTTTCTTTATAATGTGACAAGAATTAAGTAGTTTTGCTGCTCATATTCACACACACTTCTCACAAACTTTTATTTGTGTTTTTTTAGTGGGATTCCAAGAATATATTGTTATTAGTTGTCACATCTGACTTTTTTTTGTATTTTCAGCCTTTGTTTTTCTTTAATGTTTGGATTTTTTCCAAGGCTGATCTTTGTTCAATGTTATTTTTATTTTTACTCCAGAATATTTTTGTGTGTGTTTTGTGTGTCAAGTTACCCCAACACCATTAATATCTTTTATTATTTAATCTCCAGGAGATTGTTTGGTGTTGGTGTCCCTTGTTCATTTCACATTGTATATTTGAAATGTACCTGAATCCTCACAAACCAACTGTCATTTTTGAAGTAAAACACATAGGAGAGTATAATTCCAAACAAAAATCCTTTATTAAGGGATCAGAACCAAACAAAGAGGAAGGCAACACTGGATCAACAGGAGAAATTAGCGAAGTCTGGGACCCCCACGGCAGACATCAATTCTTCAACATCAAAATTGGTGGCCTGAGGAGTCCATATGTAAGGGAGGGCAGTCTGGTCCAGAATTCACAGAGATCTGGAAAGCAGCAGATGACATCTATGTTCCCAGGCTGTGGTACCACAAGAGGCTGCATTTTTTGGCCAACCAGACTGGATCCAGGGCAATCACTGTCTGGTCTTCCTTCCACGCTTCCTTCCGGGCTGTGGCTGTGCAGTTGGAGATGTGGCAGGAGGAGGAGTAGGACCTGGAGGAGGAGGAGGACTGGGGGGACCTGGAGGAGGACTGGGGGGACCTGGAGGAGGACTGGGAGGACCTGGAGGAGAGGGAGGAGGAGGAGGAGGACCTGCAGGAGGAGGAGGAGGACCAACGCAAAGGTGTGCCTGAGGTGTAATTTGGCCCCTCATACCTTTCTCCAGAGCCTCATATATGAGGGCCTCACACATTACTTTTTGGCCCTCCTCCATCCTCTGCATTTTATATGCTATGAAGGCAGCAATGTTCTCCTCCATGGTGTGGGGTGCTCCCAGGACCTCTGTAGCCCTCCAAAAGAATCCTATAGCAGCCTCCTCTAGGGTACTCCTCCTACTGCCACTTTCTCTTTTCAGTGGGGGTGGAGGGACCTGCAGATCAGCCAGCCGGCTCGGCCCGGCCACCTCCTGACTGAGACTTCCCTGTGTATGAAAAAAGGACATGGCTGTAATGTTTTGCATCATCAATCACAATCCTAAATTAGTACTCCCAACTAACATCTAGTTAACATCATTGATTGTACAAGCAGAAATATTTAGAGGAATGCTATACCTGGCTCAATCTTGGCTCCTCCACATGCGGCCTGGAAGGCCCAGGTTGGGCGTCAGAAGCCTCAGCCGGGGGGGGAAGGAAGCGTGGAAGGAAGACTGGAGAGGGATGGCCTGGGTTCAGTCTGGCCTGCCAGAAAGTGCAGCCTGTCGTAGTACAACATCCTGGGGACATAGATGTCATCTGCTGCTCCGGATCTCTGTGAATCCAGGACTTTCTTGCGCTCCCTCAGATATGTACTCCTCAGGCCACCAATGAAGATCTTTAAATAAGTGATGTCTGCCGTGGGGATCACCTGCTTCACAATTTCACACAATTGCACCAGTGCTGCCTTCCTCTTTGCTTGGTTCTTGAAATGGGGGTGGGTAATCTCCCACAGACAGGGCAGCTCCCTTAGCATCTCTAGGAATACTGACATGAAGTCATTATCTTTGAGTAGCATATCCATGTTCACTGCAAGACACAACACAAGACAAAGCCTAATGTCAGACAAAACTCTCCTAATCTTGTTACAATATAGGCCTCAATCTAGAAGCAGTATAGGCACAAGTTTGTCTCTTACCTTCGTTCTTACGATCGGCGCGTCCAATGCTCCTTCCTCCGCTCACAGATCGTACGTAATACGCACGCGTGTTACACTTTATACACACTGCGCATGCGTGTAACTCCGCCCGCCCCTGACGTTCTTTCTAGTCTATTCCCCGCCCCTTTTCGTTCGGCGCAGTGGGTGAAGAGCATGATGGCGGATTTAGAGCAGGTGTGTGCTAATTATAGCAACGAGGAGGAGGAAAGCCCAGATCCAGGCACGTCCCGATCCAGAAGGAGACGTTTTAAGGCCACAAATATGTCCTTTGGGGAGATGTTGGAGATGGTCGACATCATGAGGAAGTCCGACTATGACGGAAAATATGGGCCTTACCCACACCCCAACATCCGAAAGGCAAAAATCATTGCTAAAGTGATCAAAAGCCTTCACAGGAATTTCGGGGTACGAAGATCTAAAGATCAGCTCAGGAAGCGGTGGTCGGACCTGAAGTTGAGAGAGCCAGAGCAGTACCGAAAGATCCAGGGAGTGCTGCAAAAAAGTAAGTAGTTGTGCTGTGTTCCTATTCTTTCTGTCTTTATTCCGTTCGTTCTGCTCCATATGCTTTTATTAATTGTAACGTTTAAAAGGGCAACTTTAATGTTCATGGGCCCATTATTTGTTCGTATCAAACATTTTTCTTTCGGCCTCTAGAACACCATTGTTTAGGCCATATGCATTTTCACACATTTTTTGGGGCCTACTTGGATGCCAAATATTTGTTTGTGTAGATGGGTTTGTTACTAGAATGAAATGCCAACTAGATTGTGTGTAAGGAGAGGACACTGAGCAGCTGTTTTCACATCTGGACACTGGAGCACTAGTGTGGGACCCCAGAACACCATTTTTATTAGGGGGGGCACACAGGTGCTCCAGTGTATACTATAGGGGGGGGCTACATCTGTGAAGCTTGTACTAAACAGGTAAAGTATTGCAGCTTGACAAAGGGCAATAAAAAATATACATCTTGGAACTCGGCTAAAATAGACAATTGTACCCCACTTCCAAGCAATGTTTCCTATTTCTAGTTCTGCCATCAAATATCTGTGTGCTAATTATACCATTTTTGTTTTACATAGGGGAGAAAAGACTCGGAGGACACCCCTCATCCCAGGAGAACACAGACCCCCCACTTATGGAAGAAGGTGAAATACCCCAAACCCAAGAAGAAGAGCAGGAGGAAGAAGAAGATGTGGTGGAGATTGGCACCACAACAGGTGAGTGTCTGCGACCACAGGCTCAGGTAAAAGAGATGGATGGTGGCAGATTTTTGAGACCTTTTTTTTTGTTCTTTATCTCTTTTTAGGTGATCGTGACGTGAGGGATAGAGAACGCTTTACTTCTGAAAGTGCCCAGATCCTGATCGGGGAGATTATGGGGTGTAATGCCGAACTGCAAAACATCCAGCAAAAAATCAATGATGTGATTAAAAAAAATAATAACATCATTGATGTTTTGGGGCGAATTTAAACCCCACAAAATCACTTGTTTTATTGTGGTCCAATCTTTTAAAAAATTTTTTCAATGTTTTGAAAAGCCAAATTTGGAGGATGCACACAGTGTGCCAACATGTGCTATCTGCCATCACGGGAGATCAATGGACGCGTTTTGGGGGTGCAACCCCTTCCTCAATTATAAAGTCACGGTGAGGAAGGGCTTGCTCCCCCAAAACATGTCCCTTGATCCCCCCTGATGGCAGATAGCACATGTTGACATTCGTAAATTGGTGTGCAGCTTCCAAATTTGGCTTTTCCAGGGGTGATTTCCCCCCATCTGAACGCTATATCAAACTCAGTTCCTAAATACTGATGTCTGATATAGCCTTCAGGTTTTACCTAATGTGAACTTTGTAAGTTCAAGTTTTTTGGCTTTCTTGTTGGTTTTACACAGGCCTGTTTTATCTGAAATGGATATTTCGATTTTTGATAATGCTACTGCAAAAATTGTTATACAACAAACATGTTGGTTTGTTTTAAAAACCTTTGGTAAATGCACATGTGATTGTGCAGGTATAAAAAAGTGGCTTACTCAAGAATGTGTGGATTATTGTCTCAACACTACAACACTTTTGGGGTGATGTAATTGCTGTTTTATGCAAAAATGGGGGTTATTTCCTAAGGGCAAATCCACTTTGCACTACAAGTGCAGTTTCAGTGCAGTTGCAAGTGCACTTGGAGTGAAATGTGTTTTTGCATTTAGGAAATACCAGCCAACAGTGCTTTGTATAATAAGGTTACACAATCACAACATTTTCTGGACTCCACACATTTCTGTCAGGGTCAGCTAAAACAAACACAAGCAGTAAATGTCCACAAAGAATTTCTTTTTTTTTTTTATTTAAAAAAGGCTTCACATATTGTCTGGCATATTGATAGCCCCCCTACCCGCAAAGAACTCCAGGTATCGTAACCGGACATCACGGGCACTCAGGGAGGGCAAGACAGGACGGCCACTTTCAAGCCTCGTCAGTGTTGTTGGATGTAGGATTCCGGCCTCAGGCCCAACTGAGCCAGCATAGTTGGCAGAATGTTTTCTTAAAAAATTATGGAGAACACAGCACGCCAGTATTATATGGTTCAGTTTATACTCCGCCATATGGATGGGTGTCAGAAATAGTCGGAACCGGCTGGCCAGGATTCCAAATGTGTTCTCCACCACTCTTCGGGCTCTGGCCAGCCGGTAATTAAAAACCCTCTTTTCCGGGGTGAGGGTCCTTATCAGGAATGGCCGCATCAGGTGGTCCCCCAGCGCAAACGCTTCATCAGCAACGAACACAAATGGGAGACCTTCCACATTGTCCTCTGCAGTTGGCAAGTCCAAGCTGCCATTCTGGAGATGCCTGTAGAACTCCGTCTGGGCGATGACTCCACCATCGGACATCCGGCCATTCTTCCCCACGTCCACATACAAGAAGTCGTAATTAGCCGACACCACCGCCAACATCACTATACTATTAAACCCCTTGTAATTATAATAGTACGACCCCGAGTTGGGTGGTGGGACGATGTGGACGTGTTTCCCATCAATTGCCCCTCCGCAGTTAGGAAAGTCCCACCGCTGGGCAAAGTGGGAGGCCACAGTCTGCCATTCCTGTGGCGTGGAAGGAAACTGTTGAGGAAAAAACAATAAACATTACTATTTTTTCACAGTAAACATGGCAAGCAGATTATACACAAACATTATGGGGCAACCTCCAGATAGCATTTATTAAGGGGAATTTAACAAGGCCAAAGTATAAGGTACACCTATCATATTCCCCCTCCCCCCCTCTCATGGGCCATTTCTTTTTTTTTTAACAGAAGATTTTATTGAACAAATCAGCATTACAATACAATAAATTAGTACAGTCAATGCGATGAGAAAAGTGACAACAGGATCTGCCTTCAGTCAAAAGCCACTATTTAGCAGACATGTCAGTTATGCAAACGTCAGAAGTTACACCTAACAATACTTCTTATGGCATTAAAGCGTAATAACCTCTTCAGGTAGAATAAAGTAGGCAACCAATATGCAGTCAAACCTAGTAGGGATGGCGGGGGGGCGGGGGAAGAAGGGGGGGGGGAGGGGAGCGAGGGAGGGGGAAAGGAAGGAGATGAGGGGGGGGGCGAGCATCAGAGGAGTGAACATGAGATGTAGGATGTCCTCTAAAATGTTTCACTACTTGGTTATGGGGATGGGGGTTCAGAATCCCCGGAGGCATCAACCCAAGAGGACCAGTTTTATCAAACTTTCCTGGGCATTGTCTACTTTCATACGTCAGTCTATAAAGAGGAAGTGCCAAATTCACTGACCTTCTCCACAAGGCCAGAGTAGGAGGCTCCACTAGTTTCCATCGCAATAAGATTTCACGCCTGGCATAGTATAATGCAAAGGTTAGACACAATTTACTATATCTATCTCCCTCCACTTCCTCCAAATGACTAAGCAGCAGTACCTGGGGATCAACCGGCAAGTGTGAGCCTATGACCCTGCTCAATGTGGAGGCCACTGTTGACCAGAAGGGGTGAAGTTTGGGACAGGACCAGACCATGTGCCAGAAAGTACCCTCCTCCTGCCTACATCTCTGACAGTTGGGATCTCTTTGATGGTAAATGCGCGCCAGTCTCTGTGGGGTGAAATACGCTCTGTGTAGGAACTTAAATTGTATGAACCTATCTTTTGCAGCTATCATGGAGGGAATGTAGGAGATTAAACACTCCTTCCACTCCTCCTCGTTCAAAGAGGGTATATCGACCCTCCACTTTTCCCAGGTTTTGGTTAATTTGGCATCATACTCCACTGTAAGGTAAAGATATAATGTTGAGAGGGGCTTCCCCATCACACTGGAAGTCAAGAGCCGTTCAATGGAGTCCGGTTCCAGAGTGAGGGGGGCAGGGAACTGAGCTTCAAAGGCGTGTTTCAGCTACCAGTACCTAAATTGGAAGGAGGGCGGAATAGAGAAAGATTTCCTCAGGGCTTGGAAAGACATAAGTCTACCCTCTTTGACTATATGTTTTAATGTGAGAATTCCCTTTTTTGCCCAAAGCGAGGGGTCCAGTATGCTGTAAAAGTGGGGGAGCTTAGGGTTACCCCATAGGGGCATATGGGGTGAGATGAAATTGGGCTTCCCATATATTTTCCTAGCCTCCTGCCATACCTTCACGGTAGTTCGCATCAGTGTTGTCATGGTCAGGCTGGCTCTAAGTCCATGGAACGGGAGATTGCTCAAGGCCGCATAGGAACCCAAAATAGCTGCCTCCAGAGTGACCGCCGGATTCTGTATAGGTCATGGGCCATTTCTAACATTATAGGGGGGGGGAACTCTTGGACAGGTAACCCTCTTCACTTCATTGAGAGATGAATGCCTAAATACAGGGTATTACTTGGAACATCCCCTCCTTAGTTACACTATTGGCAGACCACTGGACAGGTAAGAAGTGTCATAATACAAAGATATAAATACACATTGTACACATTTGAGGACATTTGGACATTCTGCTATTACAAAAACTTTAAACAGTACCATTGAAAAGTATACAGGCAGGCCCTTGCACTACATGCTTTGGGGAATTCATCCATACATCTGAGCACTAAAGAGATGGGTATAGTGTGTATGGGTTTGGCAAAGTCAGCAGATAGATGATTGAGGATAGAGAATTGGGATCAGCTGACTTAGCAGTTGGGGGGAGGGAGGGTTACTAAAAATTTTTTGGGGACAACACAAAAAAATCCTCTGCCACTCTGCCTGAATTTAAATCAAAAATAACATTACCAAACATTTTAGGGGGTGTTTGGGGTAAAGCACTACTATGGAGCTGATAAAATATATTGTTAAGTGACTACATGAGGTGAATATAGGACAGGAGACACCATGCTGGGGAGGTTATTGAAGGGCAAATATGTATGAAGGACCGAAAATAATAATTACATAAAAATCCAGCATGCATGAGGACAAAGGGGACATTCACAGCATATTACAATCATGGTAATTAGGGAATGAGGAGAGAAATACAATATATTATCAAACATTCAATACAATAAAATGTGATATAAAAGGATAAAAATCTTACCTTCATATACTCCTTCTGCAGGACCTGGATGATGGCAGAACAGGTCTCTGGGATAATGATCCCCAGAGCCTGGGGGGAGATGCCTGTCGAGAACTTTAAGTCCTGCAGACTTCTCCCTGTCGCCAAATACCGCAAGGTAGCGACCAACCTCTGCTCCGGAGTGATGGCTTGCCTCATTCAGGTATCCTGCCTGCTAATATAGGGGGTCAGCGAAGCCAACAAACGGTGAAACACGGGGTCCGTCATCCTGAGAAAGTTCCTGAAATCATCAGGATTATTCTCACGGATCTCACGGAGCAAAGGCATATGAGAGAACTGGTCACGCTGAAGCAACCAATTCTTGATCCATGAACTCCTCCCCACCCTGTTCATGGACTGGACTTGTGTCAATGTCAGGACCCCAACACCAAGCCCCCGCACAGCACCAACTCTATGAGGAGTACGCATACGAAACATGGCTAGAAAACGGTCGGCTGCTCAGAACGAAGTAACAGAACGCACTGAAGAACAGCAAGGCCTGTGAAGAGCGACCTGAAAAACAGCAACGAGCAGGCAAGACCACACAGATAACTCTGATACGAACTGACTGCACGCACTGAAGAGCAGATACAAACCCACAAGCACAAACTGAACGGCAGAAAACGATCTGAAAGCCACGAGTCTGAAAAAGCGGGAATCGTCTTTCACCAAACTTTTACTAACACGAGATTAGCAAAAGGAGCCCAAAGGGTGCCGCGCTTGGTTCTGATCCGGCCTTTTCTAGTCTTGTCGTACGTGGTGTACGTGACCGCGTGGTTGTCGATCGGAAATTCCGACAACTTTGTGCGACCATGTGTAGGCAAAACAAGTTTGAGCCAACATCCGTCGGAAAAAATCCTAGGATTTTGTTGTCGGAATGTCCGAACAAAGTCCGACCGTGTGTACGCCCTATAAGAGATGTAACCTTTCAAGATATTGTAAATGAAATGCAGCTAACATGATTGAGTACCATAAAGTTTTTATGAGGTAATGCACAAAAGTAAACATGAGAGTGTCATAGTGAATCTGTGGGTTATTCAAAGGTAAAAATGATTTTAAGGAGATCGGGTAACAGCTCAGACTCCTGATCACTACAAAAGTAAAAAAAAGTTATGTTGTACTGTATATAGGAACACGGGAACATGCTCTAGCATGGAAATGCTTACTTGGATGTGGAACCAAAAGCATATTAAAACTGCGGGAAGATCTGTGAAAAATAATGTTTACCAGGCGAAGGTGGACTTAATGGGATCTGTTCCTTTTGGGGTATATGTGGTGGTTTTGGCTAAAAGGTCTTTGTAATTTGTCTTGGGAGAATCAAGTGTATTAGGAAGGACCCTGAAATTTGTTAGACAGACATGTGCTTTGCCTGGATTCGTACTTGCATATTGTTTGGCACTGGCAATAAAAAAACCTAAATGGAAATTCCCATATATTTGGGATGCTGTGTTTTTTCTGAGCTTCTAAGGAGCTTTTATTTTTGCAATGTTAGAGGTTGAGATATCCGCAAACAATACACTGATCAGCAGCTGCAGCCGCTGATCGAGAAACATTTTCCAACAAGTCCAATCGGCTTCTGTTGAGCGTGAGCTGCCACACATGGACCAAAATTGAACCATTACCTGCTAAAGCAGCAGACACATTTTGATCCATCCATGGCCAGCTTTAATGTGTGCCTGTAACGACACCCCGAGTATGAAAGCGGTTAAAGTCGTTTAGGACATTTCAAACCCAAACACAAAGGCAGCTACCGAACACTCCAATCAGCCAAACAAGGAACCCATACAAATAATCCACCCCAAAAACGAGACACGGCTCTGTCTTCAGGTTTCAAGCAGGAATGAATCTTTATTCCAAAAAACACATGTTATACAGATCCCACTTCAAAACATTTCCCCCCCACCCTTGGAAAACAGGGCGGGTTAAACTGTCCAATGACAATGGACACACAGGTCAGGTGTGCTTAACTTCTCATCAGTAAACAGTCTTAACAGGGGGGCAGCTGGAGGAATCCCCCCTCCCTCTTTCCTCACAGCAATACACATCCTGTGATCCAAGGCAGACAAACACAATAGAACATTGGAATACAGCCCCACCCAAAACTAGCACAGCAAACAGTACACAACACAATGAGACAGCACACATTATATATACACACATATACAGCATTGAGTCTCTGACTAGCACAGATCATAGTGGGGTTCTCATTCACCCTGTGCCCCTATTAGTGACTCCCATCACAATGGCATATCCAGGGTCCCCAGAGTCTGTGTGTCTTGGGGGACATGGACCTGAATCTAAAGTAACGCCACCTCCAGGGTCCCCAGGCATACAGCTCACAAAGAGCACCGTCCCCCCAAATGCCAGGGCCCATAATCAGTTTGCAGGAGGCTAGCCATAAGTCCCTCCAAAAGCCTCTTTTCCGGCTAGGTCTGTCACAGTGCCCTTAGAATAATAACTGGGTTTTCTCTCTGGTGGCCTGTAACAGGCCAAAATGCACTTTAAAAAAAGTGAACAACCACTTTGCATTGTAGCATTTACTTGGTTAGTAAATCATCCTTGATAGAAACTATTTGAACTTCTAATTTGAACTATGACTTTTTTTATAAAAAAAAAAAAAAAAACTGTAAGCCTTTTCACATCTTTTGTTTTGATGCACCTGGATTCTTTTTAGCTGTTTTACACTGAAAATTCAACTGGACTTTAAAGAAATGTGTTACAAAAAAGCTTTTTATTTTGAACAAGATGTAAATTTGTTTACTTAATGCATTCACAAAACATGCAAAAGTCTAAAGCCATGCTACATATACACTAAAGATTTTTCCCTGTATCTCAATCGTACCAGCACTTCATAAGATGATTAAGGGAAAAAAACTAAAATGAAATTTTATTATATTTCCTCTTTTCTGAGAGAAAGTCAAGAATAGGGCTGCAGGCAAAGTACTGAATAGATTTGTTGTCTGTAGTTTTAGTTAAGAATCACCAGAGAGATAAAGTCAGAACACTTCCATAAAATTATTATGATGTATCTGTAAAACGGCCCATATTACAACAGATCTAACAGACCATGAATAGTAAAGTGCTGTTTGTATTTTTTTGACCTGTGTAAATATTTATAGACAATTAAAACGTGAAGGTCAAATTGAAACAGCAGAATAAATATAGTACAGTTCCAAGGACTTAATCATTTTACTGTAGTTTTCTGGCTATAGACAAATATTTTGAATTCACTTAATTTTGAATCACTGTTTCAATGTTTATACCCACATAGCAAACTTTATTATATAACATGTTTATATGGCAATAAGTAAGTTATCATATCACATTATATTTTTAAACAAAAGACATTTTTAAACTGGCATGTCGTTAAACAGCCAATAAAGTTGATTTACTAAAGGAATGGGAACAGTTGACTTAGTAGAATAAATGTTCACTTTAGAATGTGACTGTGACTGTTAACTGAGCTTAGCACAAAAAGATGAAGCTGTTATTTCATTGTACAAATGAATCAACGAGTCGATATAAGTGCTCCATCACTCTGCATCTTCTTAATGCAGTCAAATCTCTCATAGCTGCACACTGGAAATAAAAGTCTGTTCTTTCTGTTGCTCAATGGTTCCAGAAAACTGACAATGTATGTTTTATGGAGGAACTCCAGATTAAACATGACTCCCCTAATTACAATAGCAAAATATGCACTTGCTGGTTTGCTTTCAACACATCAACCATTTACATAGATATTGGGGGTTATTTAAGAAAGGCAAATCCACTTTGCACTACAAGTGCAAACTACAAGTGCAAAGTGCACTTGAAATTGCACTGAAAGTGCACTTGGAAGTGCAGTCACTGTAAATCTGAGGATAGATCTGACATGAGGGGAAACTCTGGTGATTTTATCATCCAATCATGTGCAAGCTAAAATGCTGTTTTTTTTTATTTTCCTTGCATGTCCCCCTTGGATCTACAGTGACTGCACTTCCAAGTGCACTTTAGTCCTCTTTATACCTTCTTCTTCTTTATGATAAATCAGCATTCCAATGTGAACTTTTCATTATTATATTTTGTCAATTTGTTTACTCAGTGTATGTATTGTGATTCTTCATGAGTCAGCTTAAAAGACATTTGTAACTCACATTAAATGTATCCTTTTTGATCATATAGGGTTGCCTTATTGTTGATTGTGTAAAATCCTTTAATAAATATCTACAGTATTAAACAAAAAAAAATGATTTTCAGAGGTGCTTTAAAGAAATATTGTATGGATATGTATATTGTATGGATAAATAAAAATTACTCATAGTGAGCATCTGGTAAGCAATAGTTCATCAATTTTGAAAGACGTGAGGAGGAACCATAGGGTGACAGCAAAGCCTGCTGATTTCTTATTAACATGTCACAGTTTTGCCATTGCTTACCAAAAGCATTATCCGGAAGGTCTAAAGTTTTTTAAAGACTATCTGGGTGTTTCACACTATTATGTGAATGAATGATAAAAAAGTTGAACTCTAAAAGAGATGGAAGGTAAAAAGTACAACACATCAACATCAAAGAAGGAAATTAATTTGCTACTTTACAGTCTTGACAGCTTGCTATCATTTAGGGAAAAAAACATGTTCAGAATGACATTGGTTACCTCAAGATAAATACATTTTGGAAAAAGCAAAAATTCAATGACCCAAAACACAAATGTACTTTATAAACAACAGATAGCAATACGTAAACAAAAGAAATGTGTGTCTTATAGGGCGTACACACGGTGGGACTTTGTTCGGACATTCCGACAACAAAATCCTAGGATTTTTTCAGACGGATGTTGGCTCAAACTTGTTTTGCCTACACACGGTCGCACAAAGTTGTCGGAATTTCCGATCGACAACAACGCGGTGACGTACACCACGTACGACGAGACTAGAAAAGGCCGGTTCAGAACCAAGCGCGGCACCCTTTGGGCTCCTTTTGCTAATCTCGTGTTAGTAAAAGTTTGGTGAGAGACGATTCGCGCTTTTTCAGACTCGTGGCTTTCAGATCGTTTTCTGCCGTTCAGTTTGTGCTTGTGGGTTTGTATCTGCTCTTCAGTGCGTGCAAGCAAGTTCCGAGTGACTTTAAGTAGTCATTGTATTCTTGTTCGTTCGTTACTGGTTTTCAGGTCGCTCTTCACAGGCCTTGCTGTTCTTCAGTGCGTTCTGTTACTTCGTTCTGAGCAGCCGACCGTTTTCTAGCCATGTTTCGTATGCGTACTCCTCGTAGAGTTCGTGCTGTGCGGGGGCTTGGTGTTGGGGTCCTGACATTGACACAAGTCCAGTCCATGAACAGGGTGGGGAGGAGTTCATGGACCAAGAATTGGTTGCTTCAGCGTGACCAGTTCTGTCATATGCCTTTGCTCCGTGAGATCCGTGAGAATAATCCTGATGATTTCAGGAACTTTCTCAGGATGACGGACCCCGTGTTTCACCGTTTGTTGGCTTCGCTGACCCCCTATATTAGCAGGCAGGATACCTGCATGAGGCAAGCCATCACTCCGGAGCAGAGGTTGGTCGCTACCTTGCAGTATTTGGCCACAGGGAGAAGCCTGCAGGACCTCAAGTTCTCGACAAGCATCTCCCCCCAGGCTCTGGGGATCATTATCCCAGAGACCTGTTCTGCCATCATCCAGGTCCTGCAGAAGGAGTATATGAAGGTAAGATTTTTTTCCTTTTATATCACATTTTATTGTATTGAATGTTTGCTAATATATTGTATTTCTTTCCTCATTCCCTAATTACCATGATTGTAATATGCTGTGAATGTCCCCTTTGTCCTCATGCATGCTGGATTTTTATGTAATTATTATTTTAGGTCCTTCATACATATTTGCCCTTCAATAACCTCTCCAGCATGGTGTCTCCTGCCCTATATTCACCTCATGTAGTCACTTAACAATGTATTTTATCAGCTCTATAGTAGTGCTTTACCCCAAACACCCCCTAAAATGTTTGGAAATGTTATTTTTTATTTAAATTCAGGCAGAGTGGCAGAGGCTTTTTTTGTGGTGTCCCCAAATTTTTTGTAACCCTCCCTCCCCCCAACTGCTAAGTCAGCTGATCCCAATTCTCTATCCTCAATCATCTATCTGCTGACTTTGCCAAACCCATACATACTATACCCATCTCTTTAGTGCTCAGATTTATGGATGAATTCCCCAAAGCATGTAGTGCAAAGGCCTGCCTGTATACTTTCCAATGGTACTGTTTAAAGTTTTTGTATCCTATTATTATCTTGATAGGTAATAGCAGAATGTTCAAATGTGTACAGTGTGTATTTATATCTTTGTATTATGACACTTCTTACCTGTCCAGTGGGCTGCCAATAGTGTAACTAAGGAGGGGCTGTTCCAAGTAATACCCTGTATTTTGGCATTCATCTCTAAATGAAGTGAAGAGGGTTACCTGTCCAAGAGTTCCCCCCCTATAATGTTAGAAATGGCCCATGAGGGGGGGAGGGGGAATATGATAGGTGTACCTTATACTTTGTTGTTGTTAAATTCCCCTTAATAAATGCTATCTGGAGGTTGCCCCATAATGTTTGTGTATAATCTGCTTGCCATGTTTCTGTGAAAAAATAGTAATGTTTATTGTTTTTTCCTCAACAGTTTCCTTCCACGCTACAGGAATGGCAGACTGTGGCCTCCCACTTTGCCCAGCGGTGGGACTTTCCTAACTGCGGAGGGGCAATTGATGGGAAACACGTCCACATCGTCCCACCACCCAACTCGGGGTCGTACTATTATAATTACAAGGGGTTTAATAGTATAGTGATGTTGGCGGTGGTGTCGGCTAATTACGAGTTCCTGTATGTAGACGTGGGGAAGAATGGCTGGATGTCCGATGGTGGAGTGATCCCCCAGACGGAGTTCTACAGGCGTCTCCAGAATGGCAGCTTGGACTTGCCACCTCCAGAGGACAATGTTGAAAGTCTCCCATTTGTGTTCGTTGCTGATGAAGCATTTGCGCTGGGGAACCACCTGATGCCGCCATTCCCGATGAGGACCCTCATCCCGGAACAGAGGGTTTTTAATTACCGGCTAGCCAGAGCCCGAAGAGTGGTGGAGGACACATTTGGAATCCTGGCCAGCCGGTTCCGATTATTTCTGACACCCATCCATATGGCGGAGTATAAACTGAATCATATAATTCTTGCCTGCTGTGTTCTCCATAATTTTTTACGAAAACATTCAGCCAACTATGCTGGCTCAGTTGGGCCTGAGGCTGGAATCCCAAATCCATCAACACTGATGGCGCTTGAAAGTGGCCGTCCTGGCTTGCCCTCCCTGAATGCCCGTGATGTCCGGTTACGATACCTGGAGTTCTTTGCGGGTAGGGGAGCTATCAATATGCCAGACAATCTGTGACACCTTTTTCAAATAAAAAACAACCAAAAGAAATTCTTTGTGGACATTTACTGCTTGTGTTTGTTTTAGCTGACCCTGACAGAAATGTGTTGAGTGCAGAAAATGTCGTGATTGGGTAACCTTATAAAAAACAGTGTTGGCTGGTACTTCCTAAATGCAAAAACACATTTCACTACAAGTGCACTTGCAACTGCACTGAACCTGCACTTGTAGTGCAAAGTGTATTTGCCCTTAGGAAATAACGCCCATTTTTGCATAAAACAGCAATTACATCACCCCAAAAGTGTTGAAGTGTTGAGACAATAATCCACACATTCTTGAGTAAGGCACTTTTTTATACCTGCACAATCACATGTGCATTTACGAAAGGTTTTTAAAACAAACCAACATGTTTGTTGTATAACAATGTTTGCAGTAGCATTATCAAAAATCGAAATATCCATTTCAGATAAAACAGGCCTGTGTAAAACCAACAAGAAAGCCAAAAAACTTGAACTTACAAACTTCACATATGGGAAAACCTGAAGGCTATATCAGACATCAGTATTTAGGAACTGGGTTTGATATAGCGTTCAGATGGGGGGAAATCACCCCTGGAAAAGCCAAATTTGGAAGATGCACACCAATTTACGAATGTCAACATGTGCTATCTGCCATCAGGGGGGATCAAGGGACGTGTTTTGGGGGAACAAGCCCTTCCTCAACGCGACTTTATAATTGAGGAGGGGGTTGCACCCCCAAAACGCATCCACTGATCTCCCGTGATGGCAGATAGCACATGTTGGCACACTGTGTGCATCCTCCAAATTTGGCTTTTCTAAACATTGAAAAAGTTTTGGAAGATTGGACCACAATAAAACAGGTGATTTTGTGGGGTTTAAATTCGCCCCAAAACATCAATGATGTTATTATTTTTTTTAATAACATCACTGATTTGTTGCTGGATGTTTTGCAATTGGAGATTACACCCCATGTTCTCCCCGATCAGTATCTGGGCACTTTCAGATGTGAAACGTTCTCTCTCCCTCACATCACGATCACCTAAAAAGAGATAAAGAACAAAAAAAGGTCTCAAAAATCTGCCACCATTCATCTCTTTTACCTGAGCCTGTGGTCGCAGACACTCACCTGTTGTGGTGCCAATCTCCACCACATCTTCTTCTTCCTCCTGCTCAGCTTCTGGGTTTGCGGTATTTCCCATTCTTCCAGAGGTGGGGGTTCTCTGGTCTCCTCGGATGAGGGGTGTCCTCCGAGTCTTTTCTCCCCTATGTAAAACAAAAATGGTATAATTAGCACACAGATCTTTGATGGCAGAACTAGAAATAGGAAACATTGCTTGGAAGTGGGGTACAATTGTCTATTTTAGCAGAGTTCCAAGATGTATATTTTTTATTGCCTTTTGTCAAGCTGCAATACTTTACCTGTTTGGTACAAGCTTCACAGATGTAGCCCCCCCTATAGTATACACTGGAGCACCTGTGTGGCCCCCCTAATAAAAATGGTGTTCTGGGGTCCCACACTAGTGCTCCAGTGTCCAGATGTGAAAACAGCTGCTCAGTGTCCTCTCCTTACACACAATCTAGTTTGCATTTCATTCTAGTAACAAATCCATCTACACAAACAAATATTTGGCATCCAAGTAGGCCCCAAAAAATGTGTGAAAATGCATATGGCCTAAACAATGGTGTTCTAGAGGCCGAAAGAAAAATGTTTCATACGAACAAATAATGGGCCCATGAACATTAAAGTTGCCCTTTTAAACGTTACAATTAATAAAAGTATATGGAGCAGAACGAACGGAATAAAGACAGAAAGAATAGGAACACAGCACAACTACTTACTTTTTTGCAGCACTCTCCGGATCTTTCGGTACTGCTCGGGCTCTCTCAACTTCAGGTCCGACCACCGCTTCCTGAGCTTATCTTTAGATCTTCGTACCCCGAAATTCCTCTCAAGACTCGTGACCACTTTCGCCATGATCTTGGCCTTTCGGATGTTGGGGTGGGGGTAAGGCCCATATTTTCCGTCATAGTCGGACTTCCTCATGATGTCGACCATCTCCAACATCTCCCCAAACGACATATTTGTGGCCTTAAAACGTCTCCTTCTGGATCGGGACGTGCCTGGATCCGGCCTTTCCTCCTCCTCCTCCTCGTTGCTAGAATTAGCATGCACCTGCTGTAACTCCGCCATCATGCTCTTCACCCACTGCGCCGAATGAAAAGGGGCGGGGAATAGACTAGAAAGAACGTCAGGGGCGGGCGGAGTTACACGCATGCGCAGTGTGTATAAAGCGTAACACGCGTGCGTATTACGTACGATCTGTGAGCGGAGGAAGGAGCATTGGACGCGCTGATCGTAAGACCGAAGGTAAGAGACAAACTTGTGCCTATACTGCTTCTAGATTGAGGCCTATATTGTAACAAGATTAGGAGAGTTTTGTCTGACATTAGGCTTTGTCTTGTGTTGTGTCTTGCAGTGAACATGGATATCTTAATGAAAGACAATGACTTCATGTCAGTATTCATAGATATGCTAAGTGAGCTGCCCTGTCTTTGGGAGATTACCCACCCCCATTTTAAGAACCAAGCAAAGAGGAAGGCAGCACTGGAGCAATTGTGTGAAATTGTGAAGCAGGTGATCCCCACGGCAGACATCACCTATTTAAAGATTTTCATTGGTGGCCTGAGGAGCACATATCTGAGGGAGCGCAAGAAAGTCCTGGATTCACAGAGATCCGGAGCAGGATGTTGTACTACGACAGGCTGCACTTTCTGGCAGGCCAGACTGAACCCAGGCCATCCCTCTCCAGTCTTCCTTCCAGGCTTCCTTCCCCCCCGGCTGAGGCTTCTGACGCCCAACCTGGGCCTTCCAGGCAATATGTGGAGGAGCCCAGATTGAGCCAGGTATAGCATTCCTCTAAATATTTCTGCTTGTCCAATCAATGATGTTAACTAGATGTTAGTTGGGAGTACTAATTTATGACTGTGATTGATGATGCAAAAACTAAAACCATGTCCCTTTTTCATACACAGGGAAGTCTCAGCCAGGAGGTGGCCGGGCCGAGCCGGCTGGCTGATATCAAGGTCTCTCCACCCCCCTTGAAAATAGAAAGTGGCAGTAGGAGGAGTACCCTAGAGGAGGCTGCTATAGCATTCTTTTGGAGGGCTACAGAGGTCCTGGGAGCACCCCACACCATGGAAGAGAACATTGCTGCCTTCATAGCCTATAAAATGCAGAGGATGGAGGAGGGCCAAAAAGTCTTGTGTGAGGCCCTCATATCGGAGGCTCTGGAGAAAGGTATGAGGGGCCAAATTACACCTCACACACATCTTTGGAATGGTCCTCCTCCTCCTCCTCCTGCAGGTCCTCCTCCTCCTCCTCCTTCTCCTCCAGGTCCCCCCAGTCCTCCTCCAGGTCCCCCCAGTCCTCCTCCTCCTCCAGGTCCTACTCCTCCTCCTGCCACATCTCCAACTGCACAGCCACAGCCGGGAAGGAAGCGTGGAAGGAAGACCAGACAGTGATTGCCCTGGATCCAGTCTGGTCGGCCAAAAGATGCAGCCTCTTGTGGTATCACAGCCTGGGGACACAGATGTCATCTGCTGCTATCCAGATCTCTGCGAATCCCGGACCAGACTGCCCGACCTTAGATATGGACTCCTCAGGCCACCAATTTTGATGTTGAAGAATTGATGTCTGCCGTGGGGGTCCCAGGCTTCGCTAATTTCTCATGTTGATCCAGTGTTGCCTTCCTCTTTGTTTGGTTCTGATCCCTTAAGAAAGGATTTTTGTTTTGAATTATACTCTCCTATGTGTTTTACTTCAAAAAGGACAGTTTGTTTGTGAGGATTCAGGTACATTGCAAATATACAATGTGAAATGAACAAGGGTCACCAACACCAAACAATCTCCTGGAGATTAAATAATAAAAGATATCAATGGTGTTGGGGTAACTTGACACACAAAACACACCCAAAAATAGTCTGGAGTAAAAATAAAAATAACATTGAACAAAGATCAGCCTTGTAAAAAATCCAAACATTAAAGAAAAAAAAAGGCTTAAAATCCAAAAAAAAAAAAAATTTAAAAATATAAAACTGTCAGATGTGACAACTAATACCAATATATTCAGGGAATCCCACTAAAAAAACACAAATAAAACTTTGTGAGAAGTGTGTGTGAATATGAGCAGCAAAACTACTTAATTCTTGTCACATTATAAAGAAGAAGGGAGTGCGCTGTATTAAACCATTTTTAACATTGCAGCGTGACGAAAGTGCTGTATCCATTGCGAACGCTAAGTTTACCAGGACGAGCTGTCCCGTGTCGGAATTTCTTCTGAGCATGCGTGGCACTTTGTGCGTCGGAACAGGCCACACACGGTCGGAATTGACGCGATCGGATTTTGTTGTCGGAAAATTTTATCTCCTGCTCTCCAACTTTGTGTGTCGGAAAATCCGATGGAAAATGTCCGATGGCGCCCACACACAGTCGGAATTTCCGATCAGACATTGTCCATCAGAAAATCCGACCGTGTGTACGGGGCAATAGAGTGGCCAAGTAAGTAAGTAGGTAAGATCTCAACCCAATTGAAATGCTCTAGCATGGCTCTGAGAGACCTGTTCATGGAAGGAATCCCATAAAAATCAATGAACTGAAAAAAAAATGAACTTTTGAAGACAGAAATTATCTGAAATTCTGCCTAAGGATTGTACAAGTCTGATTAACAGCTACCAGGAGCTTTTAGTGGAAGATATTACTGTAAACACTTGACCTCGAGAAGATTTGCCCCCCCTTCATGGCCAGGCCATTTTTTGCAATACGGCACTGCATTATTTTTACTGAAAATTGCGCTGTCATGCAATGCTGTACCCAAATAAAATTGATGTCATTTTTTTCCCCACAAATAGAGCTTTCTTTTGGTGGTATTTGATCACCACTGTGTTTGTTTTTATTTGTTGTGCTATATACAAAAAGGACCAACAATTTAAAAAATATAAAATATTTTTTACTTTTTTTTACTTTACTATAAAACATATCCAATAAAAAAAGTTGGGAAGGTGATTTACCGCTCAGGTAGACTTGCTCCCAGGTGTGTGTTAAGTAGATCCTTCAGAGGAGGGGAGTCCCAGGTGCTGGCTAAATGCAAATTGAAGCAAGGTTTGGAACAAAAGAATCTGGATGCCGCACACTGGATAAAGTTGAAAATTCTTCTTTATTGTAAAATCAGGATCATCAAAGATACAGGACAATCAGGCAGATGGTACAGACACAGCTGACGCGTTTCACACTCTAGTTTGAGTGCTTATTTATAGCTCAGCTATGAGTAAGCACTCAAACTACAGTGCGAAACGCGTCAGCTGTGTCTGTACCATCTGCCTGATTGTCCTGTATCTTTGATGATCCTGATTTTACAATAAAGAAGAATTTTCAACTTTATCCAGTGTGCGGCATCCAGATTCTTTTGTTCCAAACCTTGCTTCAATAAAAAAAGTTACATCAAATTTCTTTATAAATTTAGGCCAATATGTATTCTGCTGCATTGTTTTGGTTAAAAAAAAATTCTCAATGAGCATATTGATTAGTTTGCACAAAAGTTATAGCGTCTACAAACTATGATATATACTGGAATCTTTATTTTTTTTATACCAGTAATGGCAGTGATCAGTGACTTATAGTGGGACTGCGATATTGCAGCAGATAATCTTACACTAACTTTTGACACTTTTACATTGGCAGTACCTTGTTCTGTGTCTCTGCCCAGGGATCGGCAGGTGCCAGCCAACATCCAGTACTGGCAACCAGCAGAATAATCACAGCAGAAGCGGTCTGCCGATGCACATGCGACCCCTGCAGAATGATGTGCAGAATCACATATATACAGTGCTGAGCACACCCCTTTTGAAAAGTAAGATTTTAATCAATATCTTAAACACAAGAATAATTTCCAAAATCTTGACAAAACTGAGTTTTATAGGACCTTTGTTTAGCTCATAACATTAAAGTAAGGTTAATAATAAAATTTAGATTATAAAATCTTCAGTTTTACTCAAATTAGTTAATGCAAAAATGAATATATAACACAAAAAAAAACGACTATATCTCATATTTTGTATGACCTCCACATTTTGTAAGGACAGCACCAAATCTTCTAGGCATGGAATGAGCAAGTTAGCGACATATTGCAACATCTATCTTTTTCCATTCTTTAAGAAGGACCTCTTTTAGAGCCTAGATGCTGGATAGGGAGTTATGCTCAACTTGACTCTTCAGAATTTCCCATAGGTGTTCGATTTGGTTCAAATCAGGAGATATACTTGGCCACTAAATCACTTTCACCCTGTTCTTCTTCAGAAATGCAACAGTGGCCTTAGATGTGTATTTTGGATCATTGTCATGTTGGAAAAGTGCACGACAACCAAGGGCATGGAGTGATGATATAGAGCAGCACATCTGTGAATTCATGATACCATCAATGAAATGCAGCTCCCCAATACCAGCAGCACTTAGGCAGCCCCACAGAAGGACACTACCGCCACCATTTTTACTGTAGGCACCATGCATTTTTCCTTGTACTCCTCACCTTTGCAACGCCATACAGTTTTGAAGCCATCCCCTCCAAAAACATTTATCTTGGTCTCATCACTCCAGAGAACAGAGTCCCAGTAGTCTTCCTCTTTTTTGGCATTGGCCCTGGCAAATTCTAGGTGGGATTTTTTGTGCATGGGCTTTAGGAGAAGCTTCTTTCGTGGACACCCATGCATGCCATTCCTCTGCAGTGTACGCCGTATTGTGTCACAGTAAACAATCACCTCAGTTTGGCTTTCTACTGCTTTAGCTAACTGCAGTGAACTTGCATGGCAAATTTCTTCAACCCTTCTCATCAGAAGATGCTCCTGTCGAGGCGTTAACTTCCATGGATGGCCTGGACATCTCTGTGAGATGGTTGCAGTTCCATCTTTGTAAAATTTTTGTATCACTTTAGTTTAGTATTCTGACTCATAAGTTATTATGAGCAAAATTTAGCTATGCTCCTAAGACTTTCATTGGGGTGTATTCATTTTTGCAACATAGTCTTGAATGAATTTGTTAGGAAAAATACTTTTTTTTGTGTGCAAATTACCAAATCTTGGTTGCAATCAATGGCCCACATTTGTGGGAGTATTATGTAGTATAGTGTCCCATAGAAAATGTTGATTCTGAAAGGAAAGTAAAGGTTTTCTGACAAATCTCTTGGGGTGTACTCATTTATGCATAGCACTGTATACGTGATTCTGCGCAGGAGAGCTGCCCTGTAGCAGTAGGCACGCATGCCCGCTGCACGGCGGGGTCCCAATGTGCTTGGCTGGCGGTCGCGAACATTGCTGGCCACACACACTCGCGTACACGAGAGCCAGCATGGGGATTTGTGTGTGTAAACACACAAATCCCTGTTCTGTCAGGGGAGAGGAGACATGTCCTTGTTCCTACTAAGTAGGAACAACGATATGTCTCCTCCCTAGTCAGTCCTATCCCCATACAGTTAGAACACACCTAGGGAACACACATTTACCCCTTGATCGCCCCCTAGTGTTAAGCTCTTCCCTGCCAGTGACATTTATACAGTAATCAGTGCATATTTATAGCAATGACCGCTGTAGAAATGTCATTGGTCCCAAAAATGTGTCAAAAGTGTCTGATCTGTCCGTCGCACTGTTGCAGTACTGCTAAAAATTGCAGATCACTGCCATTACTAGTAAAAAAAAATGCCATAAATCTTTACCATAGTTTGTAGATGCTATAACTTTTGCTCAAACCAATCAATATACGCTTATTGCAATTTTTTTACCAAAAATATGTAGAAGAATACATATCGGCCTAAACTAATGAAGAAATGTGTTTTTTTTAAAAGAAATTGGGGGATATTTGTTATAGCAAAAATTAAAAAAATATTGTTTTGTTTTTTTTCAAAATGGTCGCTCTTTTTTTGTTTATAGCCCAAAACCGCAGAGATGATCAAATACCACCAAAAAGCTCTATTTGTGGGAAAATGGATGCAAATGTCGTTTGGGTACAGCGTCGCATGACCGCGCAATTGTCAGTTAAAACGACGCAGTGCCAAATTGGAAAAGTGCACTGGTCAGAAAGGGGGTAAAATCTTCCGGGGCTGAAGTGGTTAAAGAAGGATCTACCAGTAATATATAGGTTCACATTGTCTTTTCAGCCTAGTCAGTAATTATTTAAATAATGTGTTCAATACAGATATGAAAATGTAACATTTTTTGTTTGTGTGTCATACGTTTACATATATGGTGGTGTTACTCTATTATCTAACTATAGTTAAAAAACAGTTTAGAAGCCAGTAGAGCAGAAATCCAGGTAATTCCAGATGGTTCACATGTTTTTTTTCTTTCAGTTATATAGACATATATAATTGTTGTCAATTTGTTGTCTGATCTGTTTAATAATGGTCAAACTGGGAAATTATTGTATGTTTTATGGGCATACTGCAACATCTGAGCACATCTGGCTGACTTATCCCAGCAGGAAAATTGAAATAGATTTTCCCATTTGACTGTTATTTTATGTATTCATTTATTTATTATTTGACTATTATTAATTATTATTATTTATTTATTATTTGTTATTTATTTATTTGATTGTTATTTAAACAAATTCCTACTTCACATTCTGAAGAGGGAATTTTTTAAAAGATATGTTAGTCCTAAGTATTTCTCCAGATCTTGGTCACAGTATCCTTGTGTCTCCCTCCCTAAAGGGACTTTTTGTTATGGTTTCTGTGCATATTGTAGATTAGGGATGAGCTTGGGTTCGACTCAAACATCGTCTGTTCGATCGTTCACCGAATTGCGAACGATATGGGCCGTGCACTATGACCCCCATGCTTGGCCAATCACAGCACTCTCTGTACAGAGAGCTGTAATTGGCCAAAGCCAGGGTGTCTTTAGCCAATTATGGCTCAGGGGGTTTAGTAAACGCCCCACACTATATAAGGCCGCCTGCAGGTCAGTCCTGTGTAGTGTGTTCCGGCGTTGAGAGACAGAGACAGAGAGACAGTGTCATTTGATTTAAGTTAGATAGATTAGGCAGGACAGTCAGTCAGTTAGCCACACTTACAGTGTATTGTGTATATATATGCATCCCAGATGTTGTATATATATATATATATATATATATATATATATATATATATATACACTGTATTCAGTTTAGCTAGATCCGTTCCTGTTATTATCTTCCTACTGACAGGCAGGCAGGTGTTGTTACAGTATTTGAAGAAAATTGCTGGTGTTCTTCTGATCCTATTAGCATATACAGTATTTACAGTTAGTGTAGTGCGTCCTCTGCACAGTGTGCACCTAAAGCTACCTGTAGAAAATTGGTGGTGTTTTTCTGATCCTATCACTACCACAGGCAGCTACATTATTTTTTAGTGTAGTGCGAACCCTGCACAGTGTTCAGCTAAAGCTACAAGTTAGTGTAGTACGACCTCTGCACAGTGTTCAGCTAAAGCTCCAAGTTAGTGTAGTGCGACCTCTGCACAGTGTTCAGCTAAAGCTACAAGTTAGTGTAGTGCGACCTCTGCACAGTGTTCAGCTAAAGCTACCTGTAGAAGTTGGTGTTGTTTTCCTGATCCTATCACTACCGCAGGCAACCACATTATTTACACGTTATTGTAGTGCGACCTCTGCACAGTGTTCAGCTAAAGCTTTAAGTTAGTGTAGTGCGACCTCTGCACAGTGTTCAGCTAAAGCTACAAGTTAGTGTAGTGCGACCTCTGCACAGTGTTCAGCTAAAGCTACCTGTAGAAGTTGGTGTTGTTTTCCTGATCCTATCACTACCGCAGGCAACCACATTATTTACACGTTATTGTAGTGCGACCTCTGCACAGTGTTCAGCTAAAGCTTTAAGTTAGTGTAGTGCGACCTCTGCACAGTGTTCAGCTAAAGCTACAAGTTAGTGTAGTGCGACCTCTGCACAGTGTTCAGCTAAAGCTACCTGTAGAAGTTGGTGTTGTTTTCCTGATCCTATCACTACCGCAGGCATCCACATTATTTACACGTTATCGTAGTGCGACCTCTGCACAGTGTTCAGCTAAAGCTCAAAGTTAGTGTAGTGCGACCTCTGCACAGTGTTCAGTTAAAGCTACAAGTAATGTAGTGCGACCTCTGCACAGTGTTCAGCTAAAGCTACCTGTAGAAAGTTGGTGTTGTTTTCCTGATCCTATGACTACAGCAGGCAGCTAGATTATTTACACGTTAGTGTATTGCGACCTCTGTACAGTGTTCAACTAAAGCTACCTGTAGAAGGTTGGTGGTGTTTTCCTGATCGTATCACTACCGCAGGCAGCTACATTATTTACACGTTAGTGTAGTGCGACCTCTGCACAGTGTTCAGCTAAAGCTACCTGTAGAAGGTTGGTGTTGATCTCCTGATCCTATCACTACCGCAGGCAGCTCCATTATTTTTTAGTGTAGTGCGAACTCTGCACAGTGTTCAGCTAAAGCTACAAGTTAGTGTAGTGCGACCTCTGCACGGTGTTCAGCTAAAGCTACAAGTTAGTGTACTGCGACCTCTGCACAGTGTTCAGCTAAAGCTACAAGTTAGTGTATTGCGACCTCTGCACAGTGTTCAGCTAAAGCTACCTGTAGAAGGTTGGTGTTGTTTATCTGATCCTATCACTACCGCAGGCAGCTACATTATTTACACGTTAGTGTAGTGCGACCTCTGCACAGTGTTCAGCTAAAGCTCCAAGTTAGTGCAGTGTGACCTCTGCACAGTGTTCAGCTAAAGCTACAAGTTAGTGTAGTGCGACCTCTGCACAGTGTTCAGTGTTCAGCTACCTGTAGAAGGTTGGTGTTGTTTTCCTGATCCTATCACTACCGCTGGCAGCTACATTATTTACATGTTAGTGTAGTGCGACCTCTGCACAGTGTTCAGCTAAAGCTACCTGTAGAAGGTTGGTGGTGTTTTCCTGATCCTATCACTACCACAGGCAGCTACATTATTTAAATGTTAGTGTAGTGCGTCCTCTGCACAGTGTTCAGCTAAAGCTACAAGTTAGTGTAGTGCGACCTCTGTACAGTGTTCAGCTAAAGCTACAAGTTAGTGTAGTGCGACCCCTGCACAGTGTTCAGCTAAAGCTACAAGTTAGTGTAGTGCAACCTCTGCACAGTGTTCAGCTAAAGCTACCTGTAGAAGGTTGGTGGTGTTTTCCTGATCCTATCACTAGCACAGGCAGCTACATTATTTAAACATTAGTGTAGTGCGTCCTCTGCACAGTGTTCAGCTAAAGCTACAAGTTAGTGTAGTGCGACCTCTGCACAGTGTTCAGCTAAAGCTACAAGTTAGTGTAGTGCGACCTCTGCACAGTGTTCAGCTAAAGCTCTAAGTTAGTGTAGTGCGACCTCTGCACAGTGTTCAGCTAAAGCTACAAGTTAGTGTAGTGCGACCTCTGTACAGTGTTCAGCTAAAGCTACCTGTAGAAGTTGGTGTTGTTTTCCTGATCCTATCACTACCGCAGGCAACCACATTATTTACACGTTATTGTAGTGCGACCTCTGCACAGTGTTCAGCTAAAGCTCTAAGTTAGTGTAGTGCGACCTCTGCACAGTGTTCAGCTAAAGCTACAAGTTAGTGTAGTGCGACCTCTGCACAGTGTTAAGCTAAAGCTACCTGTAGAAGTTGGTGTTGTTTTCCTGATCCTATCACTACCGCAGGCAACCACATTATTTACACGTTATTGTAGTGCGACCTCTGCACAGTGTTCAGCTAAAGCTCAAAGTTAGTGTAGTGCGACCTCTGCACAGTGTTCAGTTAAAGCTACAAGTAATGTAGTGCGACCTCTGCACAGTGTTCAGCTAAAGCTACCTGTAGAAAGTTGGTGTTATTTTCCTGATCCTATGACTACAGCAGGCAGCTAGATTATTTACACGTTAGTGTATTGCGACCTCTGTACAGTGTTCAACTAAAGCTACCTGTAGAAGGTTGGTGGTGTTTTCCTGATCGTATCACTACCGCAGGCAGCTACATTATTTACACGTTAGTGTATTGCGACCTCTGCACAGTGTTCAGCTAAAGCTACCTGTAGAAGGCTGGTGTTGATCTCCTGATCCTATCACTACCGCAGGCAGCTCCATTATTTTTTAGTGTAGTGCGAACTCTGCACAGTGTTCAGCTAAAGCTACAAGTTAGTGTAGTGCGACCTCTGCACGGTGTTCAGCTAAAGCTACAAGTTAGTGTACTGCGACCTCTGCACAGTGTTCAGCTAAAGCTACAAGTTAGTGTATTGCGACCTCTGCACAGTGTTCAGCTAAAGCTACCTGTAGAAGGTTGGTGTTGTTTATCTGATCCTATCACTACCGCAGGCAGCTACATTATTTACACGTTAGTGTAGTGCGACCTCTGCACAGTGTTCAGCTAAAGCTCCAAGTTAGTGCAGTGCGACCTCTGCACAGTGTTCAGCTAAAGCTACAAGTTAGTGTAGTGCGACCTCTGCACAGTGTTCAGTGTTCAGTGTTCAGCTACCTGTAGAAGGTTGGTGTTGTTTTCCTGATCCTATCACTACCGCTGGCAGCTACATTATTTACATGTTAGTGTAGTGCGACCTCTGCACAGTGTTCATCTAAAACTACCTGTAGAAGGTTGGTGGTGTTTTCCTGATCCTATCACTACCACAGGCAGCTACATTATTTAAATGTTAGTGTAGTGCGTCCTCTGCACAGTGTTCAGCTAAAGCTACAAGTTAGTGTAGTGCGACCTCTGTACAGTGTTCAGCTAAAGCTACAAGTTAGTGTAGTGCGACCCCTGCACAGTGTTCAGCTAAAGCTACAAGTTAGTGTAGTGCAACCTCTGCACAGTGTTCAGCTAAAGCTACCTGTAGAAGGTTGGTGGTGTTTTCCTGATCCTATCACTAGTGCAGGCAGCTACATTATTTAAACGTTAGTGTAGTGCGTCCTCTGCACAGTGTTCAGCTAAAGCTACAAGTTAGTGTAGTGCGACCTCATATATATATATCTCCATATATATGAGGGACAGCATGGCCTTTTTTTCGGCAGCTGGCCATGTTTAGCCGTAACATGCGGAAGACTTGGTCGAGTGGATGACCAAGCCGTCATCATCCTCCTCATCCGCTCTCACCCATGCTCAGGGTACTTTGTCTGGCAAAGCAGCTGCCAAACCGGCCTCTTCCCTCGGCTCAATTGCATCAGTGACTCCTTCCCTAGCCCCACCATGTCCTCCTGAGCGACTTGTGCGACTATGGCACCAGGACAAGGTCAGGGGAGCTTGTTTTTTTTTCCCCACGCCAGTGGGCCATGATCAGGGATGCACGCACTGTCCTGTCACCATTTGAGGAGGCCACGAGGATGGTGAGCAGTGACAGTGCATGCATTAGTGACACTGTCCCCCTTGTCCACCTGTTGGAGCACACGCTGCGTGGAATAATGGACAGGGCACTTGAGGAAGAACAGAGGCAGGAAGAGGAGGACTTCCTTAGCTCTCAAGGCCCCCTTTATCCAGACAGTGTTCCTGCGTGCCCGCCGATCACACAGGAAGAGGAGGAGAAGGGGGAGGATTGTGTCAGTATGGAGGTGGAGCCTGGCACTCAGCATCAGCAGCAGTCTTTAAGGGATCATTTACAGTCCCAAGAAACACATGGACTTGTACGTGGCTGGGAGGAGGTGGCTGCGGATCATGTCATCCTTAGTGACCCAGAGGACCCTGGACCGAATGCCTCAGCAAACCTATGCTGCATGGCCTCCCTGATCCTGCAAAGCCTGCGGAAGGATCCTTGTATTCGTGGTATCAAGGAGAAGAAACAATACTGGCTGGCAACCCTCCTTGATCCACGTTACAAGGGTAAGGTTGCGGACCTTATCTTGCTGTCACAGAGGGAGCAGAGGATGAAACATCTTCGGGAGGCCTTGCAGAAAGGTCTGTGCAACCCGTTCCCAGAGACTGGGAGGTTACAAACTCCTGTTTCTGTACAACGTGTTGCTGAGGCTTCGGTCAGTCAAAGAAGGAGCGGTGGAGAAGGTGGCCATCTGACTGATGTGTTCAGACAATTTTTTAGTCCGCAGCTCCAAGGTATGATCGGTTCCATCAACCTTCGCCAGCGTCTGTTTTACATGGTGCAGGAATAGCTAGGGGCAAGATCTGACTTGGACACCTTTCCCACCGAAAATCCTCTGGGTTACTGGGTCTTGAGGATGGATCACTGGCCAGAGCTTTCACAGTATGCAATTGAGCTACTGGCCTGTCCTGCATCCAGTGTTCTTTCGGAACGCACATTCAGTGCTGCTGGAGGCTTTGTAACCGATCACAGGGTGCGTCTGTCCCCCGACTCGGTCGATCGACTGACCTTTATAAAAAATGAATCAGTCTTGGATCACCACCAGCTACCAAGCACCTGATGCTGATGTAACCGAATAATTTTTTTTGAAATGTCAGATCCCTTCAAAGACTGCCTATGCTGATGCTGAGTGACTATCCTGTTATGCTGATAGCTTGTAAGAACATTTTTGGTTCTGGGCGCCGCCACCAGTGCCTAAGGCCCAATTTTTCAGCCCCTGTTTAACAGGGGCGTGTAATTACAATTTTTGATGCAATTCATTGCAGCGGGGCTAGTTCCTGCACTCCAACTAGAGTATCTGTGAGGGGTTGCAGTGTTGTGGCACCAGCATCAGTGCCTAAGGCCCAATTTTTCAGCCCCTGTTCAACAGAGACATGTAATTAGAATTCTTGATGTAATATTTCACAGCAGGGCTTGTTTCTGCACCCACCAAGAGTAACTGTGAGGACTTACAGTGTTGTGGCAACACCACCACCAACAAAGGCCCAATTTTTCTGCCCCTGTTCAACAGGGGCATGTAATTACAATTTTTGATCTAATATTTCACAGCAAGGCCCTGTGAGGGCTTACAGTGTTGTGGCCACAACAATACCTAAGGCCCAAATTTCTGCTGAGTATATAGGGGAGGCCCCTACTTTCAAACATCCAACTTACAAAGGACTCCTACTTGCAAATGGAAGGAGACAACAGGAAGTGAGATGAAATATACCACTAGGAAGGGAAATTCTCTCCTGTAATGCCCCGTACACACGGTCGGACTTTGTTCGGACATTCCAACAACAAAAGCCTAGGATTTTTTCCGACGGATGTTGGCTCAAACTTGTCTTGCATACACACGGTCACACAAAGTTGTCGGAAAATCCGATCATTCTGAACGCGGTGGCGTAAATCGCGTACGTCGGGACTATAAACGGGGCAGTGGCCAATAGCTTTTATCTCGTTATTTATTCTGAGCATGCGTGGCACTTTGTCCGTCGGATTTGTGTACACACGATCGAAATTTCCGACAATGGATTTTGTTGTCGGAAAATTTTACATCCTGCTCTCAAACTTGTGTCGGAAAATCCGATGGAAAATGTGTGATGGAGCCTACACACGGTCGGAATTTACGACAACAAGGTCCTATCACACATTTTCCGTCGGAAAATCCTACCGTGTGTACGGGGCATAAGAGTTAATATAGGAAAAACCTTTCTCTTTTACACTGATGCTTTATCACCAATACTTGTTTCAATAAAACCCCAAATTTTCAAAAAACATTTGAGGTGAAATCTTCTGAAGAGGAGCAAAGACAGCAAAACAAATGTCACAGGGGTGATAACCCTTCCCTATGTTTTCCAAAAAGCTTAAAATAGATTTTTTTGGCTGGAGCTAAACACGTTAAAAATGTACCAGTTCAAAATTACAAACAGATTCTACTTAACAACAAACCTACAGTCCCTGTCTTGTTTGCACCGCCTGTATACTGCTGTTCAGAGTATATAGGGCCTGGGGGCCCCACACCTTTCTTTTTTTAATTTGGGTGCGGGGTATCCATACAAGACCCAAAGGGCCTGGTAATGGACTGGGGGGTACCCATGCCATTTGTCTCACTGATTTTCATCCATATTGCCAGGACCCAACATTACATTAGAGCCGCAAGCAGTTTTAAATTACTTTTATTCCTTTAAAAATGTCATTTTGTGCTGGGACTGTTCTAAGCACGGGAAACACGTGCCACTTTACAGGCATACTAAAGACACCCCCAGGTACAATATTTAACCTCCCTGGCGGTATGATTCTTTCAGGTTTTAGGTGCTGAAAGCGTTACAATTATTTTGCATGGAAATTTGGCGTTTTTTATAGTAGGTCTGTAATTCTTAACAATAACACACTTAAATCTGTCCAAACAAGAGTCTAGTAGATATTCTGGGTATGATAAAGTTTGAAACACAAAAACATAAGTTATAATATTAAAAATAAAAATAAATAATTAAAAAAAACTAAAAAAAAATAATAATAAAATAAATTTCCCCACGATTCACTATCGCTCAATTCTGCAAGTGTTCTAATTTACTATCGCTGTTTTCTAGCTGGTCTAAAGCCACGTTTGACGTAAAGGGACACTTTTTGGTTGCTATGGAAATCTCCAGTTTCCAGGCAAAAAGAACAGTATATATAACATAAAACTGGGATGTGAAATAATTTCATATAGTACTGTAATCTCTAAGATTACAGTACTGAATGTGTTATGATTTTTACAATTTTTGGAATTTGCCGCCAGGCTCCGCCCCCGTGCGTCGCGTGCGTCGCGACGCTCGCAGGGAACGGAGGAGCCTGGCAAGGAGAGGCATTAGAGGAGGACAGAGCCCATGGACACTGCGGGGGACATCGCAGGATCCCGGGGACAAGGTAAGTAAAGTCACACCAGGATCCTGCGATGTAATCCTGAGTGTGGCTCGGGGTTACTGCTAATGGGACTGAAATTTTAACCCCGAGCCAGGGAGGCTACAGTAATATTTCACTTTTTTTTTTTTTTTTACTTTAAGCATCATTAAAATCACTGCTCCCGAAAAAACGGCCATTTTTAAAACTTTTTTTGCATTGATACATGTACCCTGGGGCAGGACCCGGGTCCACAAACCCTTTTTAGGACAATACCATGCAAATTAGCCTTTAAAATTAGCACTTTTGATTTTGAACGGTCGAGTCCCATAGACGTCAATGGGGTTCTAATGTTCATGCGAATTTTCGGTCCGTTCGCAGGTTCTGGTGCGAACCGAACCAGGGGGTGTTCGGCTCATCCCTATTGTAGATACATCAACACCAGTGGGAATCAAAGTGTCACTCATCCTATACATTTCAATCCATGCTACTTTGACAGCTGTGGAACCACAGTGATGGTCTACCTGCCGACTTGTGGTTGTAATTAATTTTACATTGGCAAGACCAAGAGGAGATTTTGTGACCACGTTTATGAGATCAAATCAGTTAATCTTGATAGTCCGATTGCAAGACATTTTGCTAACTATCATCATTATAACCCTCATATGGTCATATTTCTGGCATTAGCTAAGGTCTACCTGACACCTAGAGGTGGAGATGTGGACAAATTTCTATTACAAATTAAGGGCAACACAAAAACCTAGAGTCAATGATTATATTAGCAATGTATACCTTATCGACACAATCACTAAAAAAATATTTTTTTGTTTCTTTATGTTATTAACCATTTTACTCTCTTGGGTTTGCATGCAAGTTATATCGATATGCATGGGGGTGTTGCTATTGCTGCCACTGCTCCTCTTATAGGCCAGTTTCCATCTTTCTTTCCTGTAATGGGCTCCAGTCTGGGTAGCACCTCTGATTGGATGAAGGTGTTTCAATTTAATGTTCTTCCAGTTTCTGCGTAATTTCCGGGGACATCGTTCCAGACTTATGTCAAATACTGTTGTTCTTTAGACTGGGATGCACTGTCTTCCTCTTCTGGCTACATGGGACATGGTGAGGGGGGCTCCCCTGCTAGTAAATATTCTGATTTTGGCACACTTTTTGTATTTGTTTGTGGATGTGGGGGTTACCCCTTAGGGAGCTTTTTAAGGGCATTGTGTTTTGCAATGTGTCTCTGATTGACACCACATGTGAGGATACCTTGTTGTGCCATTCATGTCTGTCCCAAGGTTAGTTGTGTTGCTTGGCTTGTTCTTTTGCCATTGGTTTCTGTATGTTTGGCTTTATCAATGGATGGTACTTGGATGTGTAACTATTTGACAACTTTGGGAGTCCTTTTTCTTTCTTTTTTATTTCAGTTTGGCCTTTTGAGGATATAGTATCTGTGATACATGCCGTTTTGAGTATTTCCCCTTTTTCTTTATTAGGGTGCACAGAAAATTATTTTGGAGTGCTTTTTACCATACTTGGTAGTGTGGTCACCTTACCAGATTTGATATAGATTTGTACCTGTGAGTATAAAACCTGCATCTGAGATTTTGCTGCCAACATTCCTCAGCATTCATTTGATATATATTGGATGTTGTTTATTTAGGTACTTCTGGATTAAAGCTGTAGTGCACATGCTTTGGCATCCTGTTATCCTCCCCTCAGGCTGGGGAAGACTGACTACCCCCACAGACCTGGTGCTGGCCTTGTTTTGATGTTGGTTGGGTATGTGTTTCATTTGCTTGTGTCATATGTGTAGCACCCCCTTGCATGGCTAAAGTGCTAAGGTTAGGATTTTTCTTAGTGTAGGTAAATTTAGGCTTGTCTGGTGGCCAAGCCTGTGTGTTTTTCTGGGTCAGGGTTTTGAGTGACTCACGGAGGACTGGATGTCTCAGCAGAAGCATCTCTGGTGACTCCTCCCTCTGGTAACTCGGAGAATATTCCAGAAGCAGTTGGAAGGGGTCTGGCTGGAGTATTCTGAAGGCCCTAACCAATCCCCAATGGATGGGTTGGCAGGAGGAAGGCCCCCTCAAATACTCAGGGTCAGCCCAGCTGGGGCAGAGACATTCGAGATTTGAGTGGAAGATGGAGATGGAGTGTTAAGCTTTCAGAGGCCCTTGAGAGTAGCTCCCCAGTCTGGGGGGGGGGTGAACTCAGGCCTGGGCTCGGGTGTGGAAGGGGCCCCTCTTCATGACACAGGGGGATCCTGAGTAGGAGGCATGGGAGCAAGGAGAGGACATCAGGAGGACACTGCAGGGCAATTTTCCAGGGAGGAAGACAGCCAAGAGGGCTGGTGAGTGTTGCAGTTAAAGGACTGAGAGACATGCCTGAAGGGACTAGATGCAAGAAGTCTGGGAAGGATGCAGAGGTAGTCTGGGAGAACTGTGGAGAAGTAGACAGGGGGGCTAGTGAAAGGGACAGCTGCAGCCAAGTGGGCTGGCAGTGCCTGAAGAGGTGGTACTGGGAGCAGTAGCCACAGGAATAGAACAGCTAGCACCAAAGACATGTGTTTTTGCTACATTACCAAAGGGTCCCGCAGTCCCTGCTTGCAAAGGACATTCGCTTGGATCTATCTGAGATTGTGTTGGATCAAACAATCAGTGCTAGCTGGCCCTGGGAGTTGTAGTTCTACAAGCAAGTCTGTGCTGGAGGTAGAAGAGGAGAAGTGTATATACTGAATGTATATAGTTGAGTCCCTGAAGAGTTTCTTGGTTGATCAAGTGGGCATGCCATAAGAACCCTTACCCTATCCAAGTTTAACCACTTCCTGCCCGGCCTATAGCAGATTGATGGCCAGGTGGTGGTTCAGTTATCCTGACTGGGCTTTATATGACGTCCTTCAGGATAACAGCGGCCGCGCGCGCGTGGGGGGTCGCATCGCTGCGATCAGTGGAGCAGTGTGTCAGTCTGACACACTGCTCCACCGATCTTGGTAAAGAGCCTCCGGCGGAGGCTCTTTACTGTGTGATCAGCGGTGTCCAATCACGGCTGATCACAATGTCAATAGGAAGAGCCGTTGATTGGCTTTTCCTCACTCGCGTCTGACAGACGCGAGTAGAGGAGAGCCGATTGGCAGCTCTCCTGACAAGGGGGTCTGTGCTGATTATTTATCAGCGCAGCCCTCCTCGGATGCCTGCACTAGATAACCAGGGAAGCCACCAGGGCCACCAGGGAAGCGGGCAACATGTGGATGGCCAGGTATGTACCCAATGGCCATCCACATGTGCCCAATGTGCGCAGTCTGTGCGCAATCTGTGCCAATCAGTGCCCACAATTGGGCACTGACTGGCACCATTTTAAATCAGTGATGCCCAGCAATGCCACCTATCAATGTCATCAGTGCCACCAATCAGTGTCAACAGTGCCACCCATCAATGTCCATCTGTGCCACCTATCAGTGCCCATCCGTGCCCATCAGTGCCCACCTATCAGTGCCCATCAGTGCCCATCCGTGCCACTTATCATTGTAAAGAGCCAATCACAGTGGTTCTTTACCATGTGATCAGCACAGGATTTGCTGGTTATCTGCATATCCCCTCACGCTGACAGTGTGTGAGGAGAGGAGAGATGATAACTGGCAAATCCACACAGGGGACATCAATGCTGATAATCAGGGCACTGATCATCAGTGCCCACCAGTGTTGCCAATCAGTGCCCACCAGTTCTGCCAACCAGTGCCAATAAGTCCTGCCAACCAATGCCCATCAGTGCCACCTATAAGTGCCCATCAGTGCCGCCTATGAGTGCCCATCAGTGCCGCATAACAGTGCCACCTATCAGTGCCCATCAATGCCACCTATCAGTGTCCATCAGTGCCGCCTATCAGTGCCCATCATCAGTGCCTGTCAGTGCCACCTCATCAGTGCCACCTCATTGGTGCCACCTCATCGGTGCTTATTAGTGTCACCTTATCAGTGCCCGTCAATGCAGCCATATCAGTGCCCGTCATTGAAGAATAAAACGTACTTATTTACAAAAAATTTTAACAGAAACAAAGAAAACCTGTTTTTTTCAAAATGTTCGGTCTTTTTTTATTTGTTGCGCAAAAAATAAAAACTGCAGAGGTGATCAAATACCACCAAAAGAAAGCTCTATTTGTGGGAACAAAATGATAAAAAATTTGTTTGGGTACAGTGTTGTATGACCGCGTAATTGTCATTTAAATTGCTACAGCGCTGAAAGCTAAAAATTGGCTTGGGCAGGAAGGTGCCTAAGTGCCTGGTATTGAAGTGGTTAATCCCCCCTGAATAAAAAAAATAAAATAAAAGCTGAAAGGACTGCCTCTTGTCTCCAATGTGGTTGGAAAATTCATGGGCCTGTCTGTGCAGGGTGGGAGATACCCATATTCACCAGCGGCTCTTGTGGGGGGTAGGCCTACATATGTGGGGTTTTTTTGCAGGTTTTTTTGTTTTTGTTTTTTAAAAAGGATAGACTTTTTTTCTTGTTTTCTTTCAATTATTGCTCTGTTATAGTATTGTTATATTTTGTGATTGCTGGATATCTTGCTTTACATCTTGGTGATCTGTGATTTTTTTTGTCTTAATGACTGTTTGCTTTACTTGTAGAGTTGTTAACCCTTTTGAAGATCATCACCTCTGTCCTGATGAAGCTGTTTCAATGAAACCCATTGACAATATGTTCAGGTGCTATAATTGTCATGTTTTTGTATACTAACTAATAAACCAAAATGCTACCACGTTTAGAAGGAAACCCTCATGGATATATAAGAAAAAGTGAAAAAAAAAGGAAAATGAAAGTGTTACTAAACCCTCGTTATTAAAATAACAAACATGTTATACTTGCCTGTTCTGTGAAAAACACCTGATCCTCCTCTTCTCGGTTCCCACACAGGCACACCTGGTCCCACCAAACAGCTTGCTCTAGGGGGAACCCAAGCAGGCGTGCTCCTGAGTCGCGGCTGCGTGTCTATTCACACATAGAGCCACAGCTTAGCCCCACCACATCTGTCTCCTGATTGGCTCATTGACCAATGGCCAAAAGCCAATAGGAGTGCGATTTTCCGGGGAACCAAGGTTCTCGTGGACATCCCTGGATTGAGAGGGGGCTCAGGTAAGTATTAGGGGGGCTGGGGGGCTGCTGCACACAGAAGGTTTTTTACCTTCATGCATATAATGCATGAAGGCATAAAACCTAGTGCCTTTACAACCAGTTTAAGCTGCTACCATAAAATTATAAAGTAACATACAAAAGGAAGCGCTATTCCATAAACATAACAATACTATTATTATCATTATAATACATAAAACGTGGTGAGACACAAATTTTTGTTCCCACACTATCTGGAGTGGTGTGCTGGCTTATTGCGAGTTTGATTTGATGGGTATTTTTACTGATGCACTTTTGTGGGTATTTTTATGGGGGATTTTATTTGAATAAAGTATGTTAAACAGAATTACGCTATGTGGGCTGCTTTTTCCTTTTGAACATAAGTGAGCCTATCTAATGAAGATCTGCTTTTCTGGAAAGAGTTTCTAATGCCTGTTTTGCCAGTCAGTAAAATGATGGCAAAAGTAGTTGGTGAGTGTTGAACCATGCGGGGAGTGGATTTCACTTGATCACTGTGTTGAAGCGGATGTGGAAAATAAGAAGCACCTTGGATTTTGAACTGATTATAAATTTACATGACCCAAAAGGGCATTTTTTACTGTATTTATTTGAATTAATGGAATTGATATACAGTGCCAAGCTAAAGGATTCACCCCCCATTGGCATTTTTCATGTTTTGTTGCCTCACAACCTGGAATTGACATGGATTGTTTGAGGGTTTGCATCATTTAATTTACAGAACATGCCCACAACTTTGAAGATTTTTTTTATTGTTGTGAAGCACACAACAAATAGGACAAAATAACAGAAAAAGTCAGTGTGCGTAACTATTCACCCCCTTGAAGTCAATACTTTGTAGAGCCACCTTTTGCGGCTATCACAGCTCCAAGTCCCTTTGGATAAGTCTCTATGAGCTTGCTACATCTTACCACTGGATTGAGTTCTGGGCTTTGACTAGGCCACTTCAACTCATTTACATGTTTCCCCTTAAACCACTCAAGTGTTGCTTTAGCAGTGTGTTTGGGGTCATTGTCCTGTTGGAAGGTGAACCCCCACCCTAGCCTCAAATCACACACAGAGTGGTGCATGTTTTGCTCAAGAATATCCCTGTATTTAGCACCATCCATTTTTCCCTCAACTCTGACCAGTTTCCCATTTTCGACTGCTGAAAAACATCCCCACAGCATGATACTGCCACCACCATGTTTCACTGTTGGGATGGTGTTCTTTGGGTGATGTGATGTGTTGGGTTTGCGCCAGACCCAGACATAGCATTTTCTTTGATGGCCGAAAAGTTAAATTTTAGTTTCATCAGACCAGAGCACCTTCCTCCATACATTTTGGGAGTCTCCCGCATGCCTTTTCGCAAACTCAAAAAGTGCCATTTTGTTTTTTGCTGAAAGTAATGACTTTCTTCTGGCCACTCTGCCATAAAGCCCAATTCTATGGAGCGTACGGCTTATTGCCATCCTATGCACAGATACTCCAGTCTCTGCTCTGGAACTCTGCAGATCCTCCAGGGTTACCTTAGGTCTCCCTGCTGCCTCTCTGATTAATAAAAAAAAAATATATGGTGTTGCGCTCTAGTGAAAAATACTACCATAAATAAAGTAGCTAAATTAATTAAAGTGCTATATAAAGTGACATCACATGTGCAAAATTACATGTAAATGCATTTAAAGTGACATTGCATGTGCAAAAACGCATACGGTTGCTACATAATCATATATCCTTCAAATTGCATATAATAGGGTAAATAAAGGTGCTAAAGCTGACACAATATGGGGTAAAGTCCAACAGTGCACATATATATCCAGAGAAAATTTAAAAATTAAAATGCAGTAAAGTGCTGTGCTCCAAGTGACAGTCAGTGAAAATGCAGTCTTTCAGTGCATAGGTAATGTGAATCCTCTTCAGTGTGCTAAACACCTCAAGTGTGCAATGGCTACCTTACCTTACCATTTTTCAAGTGATGTTCAGGTAAAAAATAAAATTAGAATCGAACTACAAAAATGAAAAAGTATGAAGCTATAGGGGAATTCAAGTATTTTTACTAGGTAAATAATAAAATATTGCATAGTTAGAATATAAAATGAGACTGTTTAAATGTGTTTTTAAAAAAGAAGGAAATATTAAGTGTTCAAACAAAGAGAACATTCACAAAATGAGTGTCTCATTGCATTAAAGGGACAGATGATAAAGTAAAGCACCGTGTGTAAATATAAAATCATGTAGCCCCCGGAAATGATGTCATAATCTCCATGGAGAATAACACAGTAAATCACATAAAAATACTAGAGATCTTTACTTATAGGGATCAGGAGGGTGTTGGAAGTCTCAAGTAGGTAGTATTTAGTAAATTAACCAACTAGACAATAAAAGTTCCACTAATAGTGACCCATTGTACAACAAACATACAGGTATTTAAAAATTGCTCAAAAAACAATTAAGGTCAAATTCAATGTTTAATCCTCGGGGTGCAAAAGTGTCTAAAATAACGATCCATTTGCCCGATCCCCGAGAGGAACCGCCAGCAATTCAGGCCACACAATCCCGGAGATCTTCAGGACGCAACAGACAACAATGGCGGCCTCCCCTCCCGCCTCAAGCTCCTCTCTATCCCTCTCGGAGATAACACTCACCCCCACTGATGTCAGCAATGCTCTGCATCCCCCACCGCTACCATCGCAGCGTCAGCCCAGTTTGCAGGACCTACAAACAGTGGCAGCGGACATCAAGGATACCCTGTTCTCGGCCATCACGGACCTGCGCCATGAATTACAAGCCATCATGGGCCGCATACAAAAGGTGGAAGAAGAAGCCGTGCGGCAAACCTCTCAAGTGAAAACAATCCACCATAAAATTGATTGCCACACGCTGCAACTGAGGGACCTCCAAAGACACATCGAAGACCTCGACAATAGAGGCCACAGACACAACCTAAGGATAAGAGGAATACCCGAAGCTGTGGAACATGACAGAACCCCGGCGGTTGTGACAGGCCTCTTCAACCACCTCTTGGACCGCCTTGAACACACTCAAATCGATATGGAGCGCATCCATAGAGCCCTCCGCCCTAAAGGGAGAGAATCAGACCCCCCGAGGGACATAATTTGCCATATAAATGACTTCTCCATCAAAGAAGAAATCCTACAAAAAGCCCGCGAAAAGGCGGTACTGGAATATAATGGACAACCCGTCCACATATACCAAGACCTGTCAGCCATAACGCTGCGCCATCATAAAGATTTACGCCCCCTGCTGGACGTCTTGAAAGCGAAAGGAATAAGATATCGCTGGAAGTTTCCCTTCAGTCTATCGGCTACACACCAAAGCCGCTCAGCTCTCCTCAGAGTACCGGAGGACTTGGATAACTTCTGCCGCACGCTGGACATCCCGTACACTCCGGTCCCAAACTGGTACTCTGAATTCAACGCACTGCAACCAAACCGACCCTCATATGGAGAAGAACCCATGGACGCCCACAACACCAGCTATCGCAGACGGCGTTCTCCTTCCAATCATAGAACCGGCTCCTCACCTGGCTCCCGCTATCCACCGACCAGCCCTATGATGGCACCCCTTCCTCGCAGGGCCCGCAGAGATCGCTGAAGACCCACGCAGAAGGTACCTATAAGACGACACCGCTCCTTCTCCCCTACGACTCCTCAACCGATGCCTGACATACAAAACGACTGCCGTAATCCACCAAAGATCCCTGAAGAGAAGTAGCACACCGAGACATCGAACACTCGCTTCCACCACCGGAACCCTCGACAGCCGACCCCTGCCACATCCGCAAACCCTTGCCACCCACAGACTTATATGACTCTTCTTCAACCTCACCCCTTGATGTGCATGGGTCACCTCAGCCCCTGTCCCCGATCACATAATCCCCCGTGGCAGGCTCTCCGGATTCCCTACAAATCCGCAGCAAGAAGTCCAAGCTTCATCACACCCACACGTTCCTCCTCACCGGAACACCAAGAGACATGACCCTGACCAGCCTCGCCTCAAGAACCTAACATATAATCCCCTAGACTGCCTTCAGACCGACCTCCTTTCATACTACAATCAACTACAGTGTAGTATAGGTATTGTTTATTATATCTGCACAATAGGTACCACTCTATGGGATGTACTACCTCCCGATAAGGGAAATCTGACAGGCCTTAGGCCTCTTTTACAAGTTTAATATATCTGCAACGTTTCATTTAAAGTTTTATAATGGTTAAATTCTGTGGCTTAATGCTATTTCTTACATTAACGCAAGAGCAGGGTGCCAAAGGCCGGGGCCGTTGGAGCCCTATCGACACACCTCCGCCTCTCACCCAGCATGACCCTTGGTGATTGGCCTGAGCGTATTACAGGGTGTAGTGACGTAATGACGTTGCTCCTGCAGAACCTATTCCATACCACCCAACCTACAGGAACAGGATGTTGACACTAATATCCTATTCCACCCCCGTCTTAAAGCACCATGCCCCCAGCTAACAATGCACCCAATGACACCGCAATCCCATCCAAACCCCTCACTAACCACACCTGTAGAACCCCCATAATTAGGTTTGCACACCAGCATGCATACCTTCCCACCCCCTGCACAAACACATTGCTCCGCCCCCAGAACACGCTAACCACAATGGACTTTTAAATGTCCTGTCTTGCTCTTATTCAAAACATAGCGCTTCTCCCTAAACGGGTCACAACCGCGAAAACTCACCTACCCCCTCCCATCCCATGCTCCACCCACGTCTAGAAGACATACACCTATATCATGACCCAGACCCGTAACATACAAGTGGTCATCCCCCGCATCACACCCCCGCCCCCTTATCGGTTCTGCAATCAGCAAACTCATTACTGACCTAATGGCTGAACGTTACTAAGTTATATATTGGTTATATGGTTATACTTTGCATGTTTCTCTGTTTCTGTTACAAGATATGATGTAAGCAAACTACCTTTTCAGACAACGTGCTTTAAATACTTGAATGTTCAGTAAGTTAAATGAAATACCTTCCTTAACTGGTACAATGTCTAAATATGACGACAGGAATCACCTTATGCTAGGTTGCGATACATTACTCCCAACGAACATCTCACTACCATCCCTAACCCCGACCTCCACACACTAAACCTCAGCGCTCTTCTTTGAGGGGTTTATTATACTCGCAAAATACTCACCCTCACACAACTATCTCTCTTACCTCCCATACGAGCCTCACCCATAATTGATAACTGCTCCTCGTATTGTTACCCTCAATTCACACTGTTGATCCCCCCTCTCTCACCCCTCGCATATTAAGGCCGTAGGTGGGATAGACCTTTCGGATCCCTACCACACTCTTACTTCTCCATCCCCAAATCTTCCGACAGACAAGTCAACCCCCACACAGTGGTATTTATATCCATTCCACCTTTCGCATTCTAAAACCATTTCAACCCACTGAATTTTACTGGCAAATATAATTCTAGTGGCTTAGATCACCTGCTTCGGTGATCTAATAGCCACACATTGTCAGTTTCGTCTACCCCTCCCCCTTGTCACTCCCCCGCTTCCCCACCACCCTTTCCTCAACCCTCCCCTCCAGGGTCCTTTCCCCCCCCAACACATCCCCTGCCCAGGCTTACATTCCTTAACGAGACACCTTCTAGCCACCTCACTATGGTGTCGAACTCGAACGATGCTACCACACCCAGTATTAAAATAGTCTCCCTCAATGTGAAGGGGCTCAATACCCCAGAAAAACGCTCCAAGCTTCTCCTTACCATGCACAGACTCCAAGCCAGCATAGTGCTTTTACAGGAAACACACTTCCGTTCCGACTGCACCCCCAAACTATCCAATGCCCACTACCTGATTGCTATACACGCAACCAACCCCCACCACAAAACTAAAGGAGTATCGATCCTTCTCGCTAAAAATTGCCCACTGCAAATCACTGACTCTCTCGCAGACCTGGAAGGTAGATACCTATTCGTAAAAGGTTCAGTCCACCATAAAACTATAACGCTGGTGAACGTCTATGCCCCGAACAAACACCAAGTCCCATTTTTTAGATCTACCACGACCGCTCTCACAACCTTTCAGGAAGGTACTCTCGTACTAGGAGGTGATTTTAACATCCCCCTAAATCCCATCCAAGATACGTCCAATCACTCGTCAACCCTGCCTTACAAAGCTCTCAAAGAAATCAAATCTCTACTCCAACAACTATTGCTCCACGATACCTGGCGCACACTGAACCCAGACACCAAGGACTACACCTTCTACTCTGCGCCTCACGACCGCTACTCTAGGATAGACTATTTTTTCTTAACACAAAACGATCTGCCCCTACTCTATCGCACTTCCATCGAACCCATGACTATTTCGGACCATAATCCAATCTCCATGACTTTACTACTCCCTGATTCCACTTCCCGCTCCAGAATCTGGAGATTAGACTCTTCACTACTTTCCGATCCCACCGTCACAACTGAAATACAATCCACAATACAAAACTTCTTCCAAGAAAATAACCCGGAAGACACCTCTCATCTCACTAACTGGGAGGCGCACAAAAGCGTAATCAGAGGCGCCTTCCTTGCAGCAGCAGCAAAACGCAACAGGGAAAGACGGAAACAACACTCAGACCTAATAGACAAAATCCGCAAACTGGAAGGACTACACAAACATTCACAAGCACTTACCACCCTTAACGACCTAATACAGGCTAGAAAAGACCTACTAGACCTACTGGACACACAGATACAATGTAAATATATACTCTCAAAAAAAAATTCTATGAATTTGGCAATAAGGCCAGTAAAATGTTAGCGAGAGCCCTGCAAGTATCCCGATCCAACAAGACTATACACTATATCACTGATCCCTCAGGACGCAAAATCACCAAGTCCCCAGAAATAGCTTGTCAATTCGTACAATACTACAGCAAACTATACAACCTAGCCCCCCACACTCCCGCCAATGATAATACTACACGCCTCCAAATGATATCTGAGTTTCTAAAACAATACAGCCCAAACCCCATTTCAGACTCCATAGCCCAAGAGTTAAACAACCCTCTCACTCACTCCGAAGTCATTGACGCCCTAAAACAAATGAAAGCGGGCAAAAGCCCGGGACCTGACGGCCTTACTGCCAGCTACTACAAAACCTACGCGGAATTGCTTACACCCCATTTCTTGAAGGCCTTCAACTCCTTTGCCCAACCAATCTACCCCCCACGTGACCTCCTCACAGCTCATATAGCAGTAATCCCCAAACCAGACAAAGATCATTCACTAGTCACCAACTACAGACCTATATCACTGCTTAACGTAGACCTTAAATGGTATGCAAAAACCTTAGCTAACAGACTCCTGCCACTAATCCCACAACTTATTGATCTTGACCAAGTGGGCTTTGTCCTCGGTAGGGAAGCGAGAGACAACACTCTCAAAGCGATTAACATACACCATTGGCTCACGTCTACCAAAAATAAAGGCTTCATGCTATCGCTCGATGCGGAGAAGGCATTCGACAGAGTGGCATGGGACTACATGAGGGAGACCCTCAAAGCCACAGGTCTTCCCCAAACGATGCTAAACTACATTTCAGCACTTTACTCTAACCCCACAGCAAAAGTCCAAATTAACGGCCACCTGTCGGATGCCTTCTCTGTGTCGAATGGCACAAGACAGGGATGCCCGCTGTCCCCTTTAATCTTTATCCTTACCCTAGAACCTTTCCTCAGACGTATCAATGCTAACCCCGACATTAAGGGGATTCAAATCAAACATCACACGTATAAATTAGCGGCATTTGCCGATGACATCCTCCTATTTCTATCGGACCCACTTACAACGATCCCAAATCTGCTTAAAGACTTCAAAACCTTCCACACTCTTTCCAATCTCCAAATCAATTTCTCAAAATCCACAGCTCTCAATATCTCCCTACCCCCAGACTTATGTCAACAATGTAAACATACTTTCCCATTCACCTGAAACAAACATTCAATCCCATATTTAGGCATTCAAATACCAACCTCCCTATTGAACCTATACGCTCAAAATCACGCCCCTCTTCTACAAAAAATACAACAGGACCTAACTAAATGGTCAACGGGACAATTCTCCTGGTTCGGCAAAGCCTCAATTATCAAAATGAATATCCTACCTAGAATTTTATATATTCTACAAACGATCCCAATTAAATTACCGCCCTCATTCTTCTCCATAAACCAAAAAGCATGCACGACCTTCATTTGGGGGAAAACACGCCCACGACTCAGCTTCAAAAGATTGACAATCCCCAAACTTTTAGGGGGAATAGGGCTTCCTGACATACACAAATATCAACTACAGTAGCTTGTCACTTGGCGAGGATCATTGATTGGAACGTCAACACCAAACAGAAAGCCTGGATTCAAATAGAACAATCATTTTCTCATATACCCATCCATCACATGCCGTGGATCGTTCCCCCATTTTTACCCCAGGCATACTCTCAACACCTGCTGATCAACCCTACATTACTAGCGTTCCGCACTGCATGTACCAAACACAATATCTCCTCAATCAAAGGCCCGATGACACCGATACATCACAACCCTGAATTCCCACCGGGCATGCATACCTCCTTTTTAGCAGATATTTGGCCCCAGCAAACTATCAGAGCGAATCAATTCTTTGAGGGAGAAAGCCTCCTATCCCAAACTAAATTAGTTTCAAAACTACACATAGCCAAGTTTCCATTCTGGACGTATGTGCAATTGCGGAACTTCTTCAAGAAACCTTCTCCCACACCGGAATGGTCCCGACCCACAACCCCATTCGAAAACCTCTGCCTAACCGAGGGCACACTCTCCCACCTGATCTCACAAACCTATAGCCTCCTGTTTATCGATCGCACTCCTACAACACACTGGACCAACCACCAATGGGAACAAGATCTCTCCATTCAGTTGAACGACCAAGATTGGGCTAACATATACACCCTGATCCACAAGGGTTCGATGAACGTGCAAGTCCAAGAAAACGCGTACAAAATATTCTCTAGATGGTATCGCACACCACACCTTCTACACCAATTCAACCGAACGATACCCTCTACATGCTGGAGGTGTAAAACGGACACAGGTTCCCTATTACACGTCTGGTGGTCTTGCACCAAACTCCAACCTTTCTGGGTGAAAGTCCACAAACTGATCACACGAATAACCACTTATTCCCTAGACTTTGAACCCCAAATGTTCCTCCTACATCACTCTAAGACACGAATACCGGCATACTATCATTCTTTAGCTATGCACTTAGTGAATGCTGCGAAAATGTGTATTCCCCGTAAATGGCGATCCACGGAACCACCTACCATAAAAGATTGGTTACAACGCATTCAACAAACAAAGGTCATGGAAGACCTCATTCACCAATCTAAAGATACACAGACTAAATTCACAAAAATATGGACATGCTGGATACATTTCACCACTACAAACGAGTACAAAATGTTAATGACCTAATTGACCGCCCCAGAGAGTAGCAAACCCTACAGTTGTATCCTCTTATCGATATCCCGACGTAGCCACACACCACTCCCCTCACCTCCTCCCCCCTTTTTTTCTACGCCACAAGCGTCCTATTCATCCCAACAAGCTGCACTAGAGTACTGCTCGTTCATGAATACTTACTAACCCAGTGTCACCCCACAGGCATACCATCCTTTCTCTCCCACATACACATTCCACCCCCACTCGTCCTCCGTTGTTTACCTCTTATTCTTATTTTTATTTTTATTTTTTTAATTTCCCCTTCCATTATTGATCTTTATTCTACACACCCACAAACACACCAACGAACGAGACACTTTATACCTTGTAACCACGGAACTAATACTGAGCCACACATCCACAAATGCATACAAAGACCTCCGCTTATCCCTGCCCTACAATATAGTTAGAACATTTTAGCCTTACACAATAAATCAAATGTTTCACACAATGTATAACAACTGCTATACCTATCCCTTGCACCTTGCCTTAAGAATGCATATGTGACTGTAATGTTTTACCACGCAACCATGGCGGCTGCGCCCGCACTCTCACATCTATGTGTGAAATCATTTACCTTTTTATGTACCTGTCAACCTATTTCTGAAAAATCAATAAAAATATGTTAAAAAAAAATAAAAAATAAAATAAAGATCCATTTGGACTCTAACTGACTGAGGGTTCTTACGTTATGGCTCCCTCGCCAGTGTTTTTCATATGGTCCAATCCCCCAAAACCTAAGGCGAGTGGGATCCTTATTATGGTGTGTGGCAAAATGTTTAGAGACACTATGGGGGTTATTTACTAAAGGCAAATCCACTTTGCACTACAGGTGCACTCCAAGTGCATTTGGAAGTGCAATCGCTGTAGATCTGAGGGGGACATGCAAGGAAAATAAAAAAACAGCATTTTTGCCTGTACATGATTGGATAATAAAATCAGCAAAGCTTCCCCTCATTTCAGATCTTCCCCTCAGATCTACAGCGATCTACAGCGACTGCACTTACAAGTGCACTTGCTGTGCACTTATAGTGCAAAGTGGATTTGCCTTTAGTAAATAAACCCCTATGTTTGTCAAACCCTTTAATTATATCCAGGATGTGTTCTTTAATGCGTACCTTCAATGGCCTTTTTGTCCGTCCTATATATTGTAGCCCACAGCTACATTCCAATGCATATACCGCCCCCTCTGTATTGCATCCTATGAAGTCTTTGACCTCAAAGACATTGCCTGTACTGGTGGAAGCAAATGAAAATTTCTTTTTTACCAGTCGTCCTGTTTTGGTGCATGCAAAGCAGCGTTTACATGGGAAGAACCCTTTTCCCCATGAAAAAGGTAAAGCTTTTAATGGGTGGATCAGGTATGTTTTTGACAATTTTATCCCTTATCGTAGGGGCCCTCTTATGTACAAATTTACGGTAGTAGGTTCTGGAGATGTCCATCCGCAAGTAGTATATGCCAGTGTCGCCTTATGATATTTTTGATTTTTTTATATTGAGTATTATAATCCAAAAAAATAGGTACTGTGTCTACCCTAGATTCTAGTTTTTTCCTATCTTGGATGAGTTCATTCCGATTCATCTCAGCTACTTCTGATATTTTTCTTTGTATATGTTTACTATCATATCCTTTCTTGATAAATCTATGTCTGATTTTTTCTGTCTGGACCAGGTAGTCTTCTTTTTGGGTACAGTTACGTCTTAGGTGCATCAGTTGGCCTTTAGGGATATTATAGAGCCAGATTTGATGGTGGCAGTTCTCGAAGGGGAGATAACTATTTTTATCCACATTCTTGAAGTGTGTCTTTGGGCTGATTTTGCCATCTTCTTGTCTAATTTCTAGATCTACAAAAGATATATTCTTCTTACTGATGTCCCATGTTAGTTTGATACCTCTATAATTGATATTCAATTTTTATAGGAAATACACCAACTGGTCCTGTTCACCTTTTCATAGGATGTAGATATGATCAATGTATCTTTTGTAGATGTAGAGTTCCATGGGTGTGTCTGAAAAGACCATTTCATCCTCCCATTTTGCCATGAAAAGTCCAGCAACACTAGGAGCAAATTTAGCTCTCATGGCAACTCCTGTCTTTTGGTGATAGTAATTGCTATTGTACCAGAAGTAGCTGTTTTTCAAACAGAAATCCAGACATTTGACTAGGTGTTTTCTCTGTCCCCCCTTGGTTTTATTTGGGGGTGACACTGACCAATGTAGAAAAAATAGCTTGGATGGGTGATTCGATGTTTGATCTTTCCATCACAGGTACAAACTTTTGCCTATTACTTCATATACATATTATGTGTATATATATATATATATATATATATATATATATATATATATATATATATATATATTTATATATATATATATATATATATATATATATATATATATATTTTTTTTTTTTGTTATTTGATTTTTTGTTATTTTTTTTTATTTATTTTTATTTTTCAAAAAAAAAAAAAAAAAAATATATATATATATATATATATATATATATTTTTTTTTTTGAAAAATAAAAACAAATAATAAAAAATAACAAAAAATCATTTGAACTAAGAAATTAAAAAATCAAAATATTCATTTTCCTTCATCCTCGTTCCAGGTCCTCTTCCATCAGTTTAAAACGCGATCTTATTTACTCTCTATGGTCATCAGATGATCCATTGGTTGGGCCCACCTCTTGATTTTTGTGATTTAAACACTAGAGTTTATGTTCATTTTTTGTTCAATTTTTTGAAAGATCTATATACAGGTAAATATATCCTTTTGACTGTAGTATTGCATTAACAGATCAGATATTGGTATTATTCTTTATTTGTTTTGTTGATCAATTGTTTGTTTGCTTTATAATTTGTTTGTTTCATTTTGTAATTTCTATATTACTTTTTTAGTGCCAGTTAAACAATTTTTCTCCTGAAGAGGCCACGGCATGTGGTGAAACATGTTGAGAAATAAATCCTTCAGTTGCACTATCAAAATTGTATTGTTGCATTGAATGTAAACTCTTTTTTACTTACATGTTTTTATCAAATTTTCTAAATAAAATGTGTATGTTTACATAATTTGTGTGTCACCTATTGCACCTCCAAAGTCCCAGTTCTTTATAATTTCTATAACTTATTATTTAAGGGATGTGGTGCCAACATCTGTGCTAGATGCCAGGCAATTATTTACATTTCTCCTTTAGGTATTTTCTCTGAATGCAGGGCAGTGTAAACCCATTTTGTGGCTTTGCACGCTTGGTGATGTAATATTATAGTGAAGAGCGAAGATACGTCTGCTGTAGCCATAATCCGAGGGCCTCCTTCATTGGGTATCATGTCCAAGATCTGTAGCAACTGTTTCTTGTCTCTCAAATATAAAAATACCACAATCAATAATTGTGCCTGTGATTTTGCGCAAACCTAAATATGTAATTGGTTAATTAAGCATAAATGTAAAATCATAAATAAATTAAGTAAATCAAATAGTCCATAAAGTGAAAATCCGTGACTGTAGTGCAAATCAATACGGTGGATGAAATAAGTGAATAATCTATACAGTGATAAAACAAAAGTGTCAGGTGCGTTGATAGTAGATCTCGTGACTTTCGTGGTGTTGGATACCCACTAGGGGCTCCCAGAACTCTCACCTTACTGACATTAATATAATGCCTTTATGTATCCATTCCGGGCTGTGCTTGTTCCAGTCCCAGCGGTGTAGTTGTTCTGGTGCGTCTATGGGGAGGTGGCGTTCTTTCCGGTGAATAGACTCCACATATGGGGGGTAATTAGAAAGGAGGATACTCCAATAGGCTGATATCGTTAAAGCTGAAGTTTTTATTTAAAAATATCTGCTTACATAGAGGTAGCGTTGGATCAGCAATTCAAACAGTGTGTTTACAATCCCCGCTACGTCACTTCCGGTCCACGCTGTTGTGTATCCGGTTACGTCCGTTACGTCCTATGCGTTACGTCATGTCACATGACTTCCTCAGGGCACTGGATTGGTTGTTGTCATAGTATATTTATATAGTGGGGACAGGAAGTGTACTTGACGCCATTTTGTTGTAGACCAAGTGTGTGTCAGTCCCGCGGCTATCATAGAGAGGATGGGCTCGCTGATGCTTTGTAAATAAAGTTTTCATATGTTCATACAAAGCAGTAAAAAAAGTTTACAGCAAAGGTGTTTAAAGTTGTTTGTATTAGTACTAGTGGCGTTAATCGAATCGATCTTCGTTCTGATAGCGATCATGCTTCATTTATAATGGATTATGCATGTTCACTATTAGCAAGTTTGTAAAGTGCCTGTTGTTTGTAAATAAATCCCGTGTTGTAGCTGACAAAAATAGATAAAACACTAGAACGGCTAGTTCTAAACTGCGATATGTTAAAAAATACTTTAATAACGGATATTGTTAAAAAATGTATAAGGATAAAAATATATAAAAATATTAAAAATGAATATAAAAAAAGGTATAAAAAAGAGACAAGCTTAATAGTAAAAATATTTGATAAAAAATCGAATCATGCGACTGGGTCATGCGATACGAGCAGACAAATATATTGGATAATATTGCACACCGGAAGTGATATACTGGGTTTACAGAGGAACAATTATGGATTATTTATGAAACAGTTTAAGTCGAATTCTATATTTAACCCTTCTGGCGCTAATGTTCTCATTCTATGTATCCACTTAGACTCATTCTGACTGAGTGTTCTAATTTTGTGATCTCCTCTCCATGATTTATTGTATCTTTCAATACCCCAGAATGATAATCCTGTGTGATCTTTATTATGAACCAACGCGAAGTGCTTGGATACGTTATGTTTTGGGCATCCTTTTAAAATGTTTTTAACATGTTCCTTAATTCTGGTTTTTAGTGCTCTCTTTGTCCTCCCTACGTACTGTAAGTTACAGGAACATTGTAAAACGTATACTACCCCCTCTGTGTGGCAATTAATAAAATCTTTTATTGGGTAAGTGTTTCCTGTACTAGTTGCCTTGAATTCATACTTTTTACCTTGAAATTTTTTTGCATGCGTGCATGCATAACAGTATTTGCAGGGATAAAATCCTTTGCCATTAAAAAATGAGAATTTATTTTTTGGGGGTGGTTCCACCACATTTTTGACAATGATATCTCTCAGAGTGGGTGCTCTTTTATAAATAATCGCTGGTTTCTCTGGTAATATTTTTTGTAGATGTTTGTCTTCCTTTAGGATGTGCCAATGTCTCCGAATTATCTTTTCAATATCTTTAAATTGGACATTAAAGTCCAGGATTAGACTTGGTGCTTCTGGGAACGGTTGTATTTTCTTGGGTGTGTGGATCATTATTTTTCTATTCATTCTCTGGGTCAATTGGATGTCTTTCTTGATTTGTACTTCTTCATATCCTTTGTTGATAAATCTCTGTCCAATCAGGTTGGCCTGGGCTTCAAAGTCTGCATCTTTGGTACAATTGCGTCTAACTCTTACGAGTTGGCCTCTCGGGATGTTATATAGCCAGGGTTTGTAGTGGCAACTTGTTATAGGTAGGTAACTGTTTCTTGAGACTTCCTTAAAGTGCGTTTTAGTTGTTAGTAAGTTTTCTTCAATGATGATTTCGAAGTCAAGAAATTCTATTTTTTTGGCATCTATGTTCCAGGTTAACTGTATGTTTCTGTCATTCCTGTTTAAATTGTTTAAGAATTGTTCCAATGTTTCTTTACTTCCATTCCATATGATAATGATATCATCAATGAATCTTTTATACAGCCCTAATTCACAAGGTTGGTGCATGTATACAGATTCCTCCTCCCATTGTGCCATAAAGGCATTGGCCACACTTGGCGCAAACTTTGCACCCATGGCAATTCCAGTTATTTGTTTATAGTGGTTTTGGTCATGCCAAAAATAGTTGTTTTTTAGTGCAAACTCTAGGCATTTAATTAAGTACTTTCTTTGTGTACATTTTAATGTACTGTGTTTTCTTAGAGCCCAATTGGTCGCTTCACACGCCTGATGATGTTGGATAATCGTGTAAAGCGATGAGACGTCTACAGTGGCCATTAAAGTTCTTCCTTCCAGGACAGGGATTTCTTCTAATACTTGTAGGACATGCTTAGTATCTCTTATGTATGACCTTGTATTTTGAATAGCAGGTTGAATGAAGTAATCGATGTACTGGCCTATTCTTGCTGTTAAGGAATTAATCCCATTTACTATGGGTCTTCCCGGGGGGTTCTGGAGACTTTTGTGGATTTTCGGGACAGTATATAGTACTGGAATCCTATGTGAATCAGGGACTAGATATCTTGCCTCTTTCGCATCTAGTATGTCTTTTTTTGTCCCTAACTGTACTATTTTTTCTAGTTCCTTTTTGCATTTGTTAGAAGGGTTGCCAAGTAATTTTTGATATGTAGTAGTGTCTTCTAGTTGGCGTTTAATTTCTGCTAGATAATCCGTTTTGTTTTGAATGACCACACCTCCTCCTTTGTCCGCCGGTCTTATTACCAAGTCTTTTCTATTAGTTAGGGAACGTATTCCTTTCTTGATATGTATCGGGTCTTTAATCTTCTTAATTTTTAAATGGTCCAGATCCTTCAATACTAAGTTTTTAAATACTTCGATGTGCTGATTATCGTTTATTTGAGGGTTATAGAGAGACTTGTTTCGCAATCCACTGTGTTCCACTTGTTGTACTTCTTGTTGAGTTATCGTGCGTCTGGTTTGAGGGTTACTTAGAATCGCTTTTTTGATGTTAATTTTCCTCACATATTTTCTTATACCTATGTATGTGGCAAATTTATCCAGATTTTTTGTGGGGGCATATTTTAGACCTTTGTCCAATACAGCCAATTCCTCAGTAGTCAGAGTTTGTCCGCTTAAATTAAAAATTCCTTCCCCCACTATACCCTTTTTCTTTTTGAGTCTCTTTCCCGCTCGACATCCCCTCTTGGTTCTGGGGTTCTTCTCCTTTCTTCCTGTTGTCGTCCTTTTGGGGAATGTTGAGACTCTTGTGGGTGTCTTGGGGATCGGTGTGCATAATCCTGTTTCCTCCTCGGCGGTGTTTCCCTCCGACTTCGATCTAAAAAACCATTGCCATGTGTTTCTCGTTCATATTGTTGATGGCGATAAATATGCTCTAGTATTCTGTACAGCTGGCTGATGATAATTGTCTATATACTGGCCTATTCTGGCAGTGAGGGAATCTATCCCATTAACTATAGGTCTAAAGGGGGGTTCGCCTTATCATTGTGCATCTTAGGTATTGAATATATGAAGGGGGTTGATTGAGCATTATTCAGGTATTAGAAACTTTGCCTCTTTTTTGTTCAATATATTCCTTTTTCCTATGTGTATGACTTGTTCAAGTTCTTTTCTGCATCTAAACAGAGGGTTACTTGGTAGTCGACTATAGACATCTTCATCTTCTACAAGTTTCAGCATCTCATCTCTATATTGTTCTTTGGAGAGGATTACAACTCCTCCTCCCTTATCGGCAGGTTGAATCATGACATCCTTTTCATAAATTTTCTAATCCCACTCTTAATATAATTAGGTTAATCTTTCTTCTTGATTTTCAGATCCTTTAGATCCTGGATCACTACTTTCTTAAATACCTCAATGTGTTTGTTATTTTTAATAGGAGGGTTAAAAGTCGATTTGTTTTGAAGTTAGCTATGCATAATCTCTTGATTCTCCAATATGGGTCTTGTTTTTATCGGATTACTCGCTATATATTTTTTAATATAGACCTTTCTAATATACTTTTATATCCCTATGTACGTCTGGAATTTATCCAGATTTCTTTGCGGTGTATATTTCAACCCTTTTTCCAAGACACCGATTTCTTTCTGTGTGAGTATCTTACTACTCAGGTTAAAGATGCCCTCTCCTTTTATTCTTTTTTTCGTTTGTTGTCTCTTCCCTAAACGACATCCTCTCTTCTTTCTTGGCTTCTCTTTGTCCCTCTTGTTTCGTCCATCCTTCTTGGAGGGTGATTGTCCGTGTTTCTCCCTAAAAAAGACTTGTTGTAATATGTGTCATGATAATATGTCTGATGTTCTCTCCTCTCTCCTTCATCTTCATGACGAGCTCTTAAGGGGGTGTAATAGTTATACGTTGGTATTGGACTTCGTTCATAGGGATGATATGGTTCCTGGGGTGGACCCCCTCTATCTCTGTGTCCATAGCCATAATTCGATGCAGGGCTTATTCCTTGTTGTCCATATGGCACATATGGTGGTCCTCTTGCATTCCTTTGTTCATATGGTGGTCTATTGCCATGATTGTTTCCATTGTATGGTTTCTTATTATTTTTCCATTTGGTTATGATAGATTTGATGGTGCTCCTAGGGATCATCAAAGATTAAAGGTAAAGGGTGGGACATGACATATCCCCGCCCCCACCACCTGTGGGATCGTGGCAGACATATAATTTAAATTCATTAAAGTCAGAGTTAAAGCAATTTAAAAAAAAAAAATTATATATATATATATATATATATATATATACTTACCAGGGATTGGTTGAAGAGTTGATAAGTGGCCCCAAAAACCAGTCCCCTGGCACGAGTCTCAACCTATAAAAGGAATAGAGAATTAATCGGCAGAAGACGACGAGGATCAGAAAGGAGCACATCTGCGCTTACCTGTCATGGAGCATTTAGTTCACCTAATGATGAACCGGGCCGCAGCGTAAGATGGTGACAGCTGGATGCATCAATGGCTCTCTCTTCCTAGATCTTCCTCTATTCTGGGACAGCTTCCTGCCTTGCCCGCCTCTGCCATGTTACCCCCTGGATCCCTTGTATCTGATTCCCTGGTGCCCTGGACAGGATCGTCTTCTCATCTTCCCCCTTCTGTTCACAATGCTTCCTTCGGATCTTCAGTTTCTCGGTTTCCTGTGTCATCAGCTCCGCCTGCGTCATCTTTATCTTCGGGCCAGCTCCCAGTCACGATTGATGCTCGGCCTTCTACTTCAGCGGAGTTTGTGGACGCATGCGCAGTCCGTCCTGAACGATTTACACAGAGACCTCACAAGCGGCCGCGCAGGTTCAATTCCCCCGGCTGATCCAGTCACTGGGGGAACAGGAACAAAAAACGGTTATTGAAAACTAGAGGTACTAAAGCATCTCAAGATGATTTGTTTAATGTTAAGAATTATTCTGATTCTCAATTCAACCCTTTAAGTGCTGTTACTTCAGCTACAATGCCACAGACGACTTCTGAGGGTCCTTTAATGACAGCAGATCCCGTTGTCATGGCGATTGGTAGTGGAAAAATGTCTCTTGAGTGGGATAGTTCGCCTCAATTAACCACTTGCTTACTGGGCACTTAAACTCCCCCTCCTGTCCAGACCAATTTTCAGCTTTTAGCACTGTCGCATTTTGAATGACAATTGCGCGGTCATACAACACTGTATCCAAATGAAATTTTTATCATTTTTTTCCCACAAATAGAGCTTTCTTTTGATGGTATTTGATCACCTCTGCGGTTTTTATTTTTTGTTAAAAAAATTGAAAAAGACAGAATTTAAAAAAATATATATATATTTTATTATATTTTGTTATAAAATTTTGCAAACAGGTAATTTTTCTCCTTCGTTGATGTACGCTGATGAGGCGGCACTGATGGGCACCGATAGGTGGCAGTGATGGGCACTGATGGGTGGCAGTGATGGGCACTGATGGGTGGCAGTGATGGGCACTGATTGGGCACTGATTGATGGCAGCACTGCTAGGTGGCACTGATTGGAACCACTGGTGGGCATTGCTAGGTGGCACTTGTGGGCATTGATAGGTAGCACTTGTGGGCATTGATAGGTGGCACTGCTGGGCACTGTGGGCACTGGCAGGTGGCAATGACAGATGGCACTTGCAGGCACAGATGAGGCATATGTGCCTCCTTCCTCTTCGGGACTGATGTCCCTTTGACATAAGCCAGTGATCGGCTTTTTTTTCCTCCTCACGCTGTCAGCGTGAGGAGAAAACGAAACCGATCACCGAGCGTTTGTTTACATCATGTGATCACCTGTCATTGGCTGACAGCTGATCACATGGTAAGGGGCCGGGACCGACCCCTTACTTAGATCTGTGATCATCTAAGTCTCCATGACTCGGTGATCACAGTGCGCACACCGAGCACCTGCAGGGTGCACGCGGTGCGCGTGCACAGGGGAGGTCGTCCAATGACGGCCTCCCGGAAATTGAGGTCTGGGCTGTAGCCGTCATTCGGCTATGGCCCGGACCTCAAGTGGTTAATGATGGAGTCAGTGTGCACTTCCGTTCCTGTGATTTCCTTCTGGTGAGTCTAACCATTTTTCACGGTTTAAGGATTTCATATGTTATTTCTCTAATTTTATGTCTATGTTCACTGCTTCATTTAATACTGGTTATCAACCCCAGTTGAAGTCTAACATTGCTTCAGTTTGGCTGGATCCTTTATCTGAGCCAAATAGTGTCCCTATTACTACTTCAGTTGCTACGGTAACTGTAGCTCAGGATGTCCCTGTTGTGGGGGTTTCTTCGCATATCCCAGAAGCTTGTTTAAAAGAGTTTTTGGCATGCAAATTGTTTGCTTTAGACTTTCATTTGCCTGGGGCGATAAAAGAGAGAATTTGGAAAGGGGAATATATTGAAATTCTATCTTTTTTTTTTTTTTTTTGCTTTAAATATTTTTTATTATTTCACAAATATCAGAAAGAAATACAACATCATAAAATATTGTGTATTAACTTACAATACATATCCATGTTGTTAATTTACCTTACCTCTCCCTCCCTCCCTCCCAACCCAACCCCTTCCCTCCCACCCACACCATTTATTCATTACTTGTATATATGCTTCTATTAATTACCAAGCCACCTGGGGAGGAGTAAGGACCCTCCATAGAAAAAACTGTGTGGGGAAAGAGAGTGTCCCAGGTCTCCCAATGGTAAGAGCGGTGGGCTAAAGTAACAGAGAGAAAAAAGAAGAAAAGGAAAAAAGAAAAAAAAGGAAAGGGCCCCTCTCGTCCGCTCATCACCCTCCCCCTATAGGGGACATCCCATCTCATCTAACCAAGGTCTCCACATTCCCTCAAACTTCCTATTGTTGCCTTGCCTGATGTATACCACTTTCTCACTCCAAACTATTGAGTTGATAGTCTCTACCCAATTCTTCACGGTCGGGGGGATCTGCGCCTGCCATTTCTGTGCGATTAATTTTCTCGCCTGATATAAGCATCTCAGCACTACTTCGATGATGTTGATTGGGGCGCTACCTATCTCCATGACCCCCAGTAGGCATGTCTTGGCCGCCGACTCTAGTGCAATCTTGAAGGTTTTGTTTATCCTATCTATTATTTCCATCCAATATCTAAATAGCCTCGGGCACTTCCATATCATGTGAATAAAATCCCCTGTCACCCTACACCTTGGGCACTCGTCATTTTGTCTCCACCCAAGCTTAAACATTTTTTTGGGGGGTATAGTAGACTCTATGTGTTAAGAACAGATGCGATACTTTCTGTGAAGGAGAGATTGAAACCAGTGCTCCTCGTCTCAAGACCCTGTCCCATTCCTCCGTAGTCATTGCCCCTAGGTCTCTTTCCCATCCTGTTCTGCTCTTAGAAGGTCCTACTCTACTTACTATTCTATCTTCCAAGCTAGTATATAAAACTGAGATTTGTCCTTTAGATGTATCTGGATTGACTATTTTTAGGAGAGTGGGGATCTGGGTCCATTCCATTTTCTGCGACCTAAACTGTACTTGTATAGCGTGTCTGATTTGGATATACTTTTAAAATGAATTATCTGATATATTAAACTCCCATTTTAACGCTAGAAATGTTTTCATAAAATTACCCTTGTATAGTTGGAATAGTCGATTAATGCTATCTTTACTTCTGTCCACTCATGAACATAAATCAGAAAGAAAGTGATCGTAAGGATGACGACAAAAGGAGAAATGCCCGGCGTTCTTTTAATAACTGACTGCAGACATTTTGAATTTATGCCAGCGTGTTGGGTGAGAAGCGTCCTAATCTGTGTTCTGGTTTATTCCAGCATGTGGAGATTATTCTGGAGGTTACAAAAATTTTCCAGGTTTTTAGTGGTTTTATTATGGTGAGGCCTTTCACCAAAAATTATCTATTCACAAATCAATGAAGTGGGGTAAAAATGATGTCGGCCTCTGGCTCAACCTTTTATTGCCTCAAAAACAAACGACAGATAAGGTTAATACTTCTACTAACACTAGCCTGTATCGACAAGAGGTGTGTTTTCATTTTAATGGTGGGCTATGCAAATGTCCTAACAATTGTAAATAAAAGTATGAGTATAATTACTGTGCTGGTTCACACCCGGCTTCCCGCTGCTTTAAGAAATTGTCGTCCAGTAATTCTACTCCATATAAGGAGCTTTTTCTTAAAAGCAACAATGCCAGTGAGAATAATAGGTATGTTGCCGTGGCTTTGAATATATCCAGAGCCTCAGATTGCGCTCGTCTTGCATGATGGTTTTTTATTTGGCTTTCGTTTGCCTTCTATTTCTGGAATAGGTTGCCGAGTCTTTCCAAATCTACCTTTGGTTTCTTTTCACATGGCTATTCGTGAGAAATTGAGGAAGGAATTACATGCAGGTAGGATTTTAGGTCCTTTTTCTACTCCTCCTTTTGTCAATTTTTGTGTTTCACCACTAGGTATTGTTCCAAAAAAGAAACCAAACACTTTTAGATTGATACACCATCTATCTTTTCCCATTGGTTTTTCTTTAAATGATGATATTGATCCGACATGGTGTTCTGTGCAATATACCTCTTTTGAGGACGCGCTTTTCATAATTAGAAAGGTTGGTGCTTCTGCTTTACTTCCTAAAGCTGATGTTAAGCCGCTTTTCGGCTACTTCCTATTCACCCGTCAGCATTTAGCTCTTTGGGTTTTAATTTTCAGGGTAAATATTACTTTGATAAGTGTCTCCCGATGGGATGTTCGCTTTTGGGTCATTATTTTGAACATTTTTCAACATTTATTGCATGGGTTGTTAGTTTTCGTACGGGTTCAAATACCGTATTTATCGGCGTATAACACGCGCCGGCGTATAACACGCACCCAAGTTAAGGAGGGAATTTTAAGGAAAAAAACTTTTAGGAGTAAAGTTTAAGGAAGAAAAACTTACATTAAAATGCCCATCAATCCAGCGTTATCGGTGTCCATCTGCAGCCTTGTCAGTGTCAGTGCAGCCTTGCCCCAGTGTCCATTGCAGCCTTGTCAGTGCAGCCTTGTCAGTGCAGCTTTGCCCCAGTGCAGAATTGTCAGTGCAGCCTTGCCCCAGTGTCCATTGCAGCCTTGTCAGTGCAGCTTTGCCCCAGTGCAGACTTGTCAGTGCAGCCATGTCAGTGCAGCCTTGTCAGTGCAGCCTTGTCAGTGCAGCCATGTCAGTGCAGCCTTGTCAGTGCAGCCTTGTCAGTGCAGCCTTGTCAGTGCAGCTTTTCTCCATTGCAGCCTTGCCCCAGTGCAGCTTTGCCCCCATGCAGCCTTGCCCCAGTGCAGCCTTGCCCCCCCGTGCAGCCTTGCCCCCCGTGCAGCCTTGCCCCCGTGCAGCTTTGTGGGATCGCCGCGATCCCTGCCATCATACACAGCCCTGTGTAAATTTAAATATGGCGCCGAGACTGCAGGGACTCGGCGGAGCGCTGATACACATAGTCGAGAGTCCTCGGGTTTTCTCGGCGCCGCTTACAGTCCCGCCCAGTTCCGCCCTATGGGCAGGACTGTAAGCGGCGCCGAGAAAACCTGAGGACTCTCGGCTATGTGTAGCTCCGCTCCGCCGAGTCCCTGCAGTCTCGGCGCCGTATTTGAATTTCCACACGGCTGTGTATGTCGGCGGCGATCGCGGCAATTGCCGCGATCGCTCCGATCACACACAATTGGGGGGGGATCGGCCTATAACACGCACCCACGATTTTCCCCTGATTTTCAGGGGAAAAAAGTGCGTGTTATATGCCGATAAATACGGTAACTTATTGCACTGCACTTTGGATGATTTTCTTTTTATTGGTAAAGCTAGTTTGACTGATTGTTTGTATTTATTTACCGAATTTAGGATTGTGTGTAGGGAATTTGGTATTCCATTAGCTCATGAGAAGTCTGTCTACCCTACCTCTTACCTGGAATTTTTGAGTATACAAATTGACATGGTTTTGATGGAATTTCATCTACCAGAAGAGAAGATTATTAAAATTTGGATATTATTAGACTTGGTTATTTCTAAATGTAAAGTTCGTTTGAAATTATTGCAATCTTTGCTTGGTTTACTGGCGTTTGCATCAAAAGTTTTGCAAATGGGTCGCGTTTTTTCTAAAATATTGTATTGCGCTATTTCTGGAATTTCCTCTCCTTCTCATTTAGTGTGGGGTTAGGGATGATCTTAAGGTATGGCGCTTTTTATCAACATTTAACAGTTGTTGTTTATGGCAGACTCCTTTTTGTGTGGCTTCTGTGCTTCATCTGTATACTGATGCCGCTGGATCTTGTGGCTATGGTGCTTATTGGCATAGCCATTGGTCTGCTGATTTATGGCCTAATTTTTGGAAGGATTTGGGTTTAACGTCTAATATTGTTTTGTTGGAGATTTTTCCTGTTTTAGCTTTGAAATTGTGGGGTGTTAATTTTAGGAATTGTCAAATTTTACTTTATTCTGACAATAAGGGTGTTGTTTTTGCTCTTAATTGTTTATCATCTAAATCTCTTCCTGTTCTTGCTATACTTAGATTATTGGTGTTTAAATGTTTAGATCTTAACATATGGCTTAAAGCCAAATACATTCCTGGTAAAGATAATTTAATTGCTGATACTTTGTCCCGCTCTCAGATTCAAGAATTCAAGCGCTTGGTACCGGATGCGGATCCAATTGGCCAGTTATGCCCTCGACACTTATGGGACCTTCGGTGAATCCTGTCTTCGCTGCTATTAAGGTTTCTATGGCACCTTCCACGTTGGCGGCGTATAAAGCTGCGTGGTCCTTATGGTGTTCCTTCTTGTTTTCTTATGGGCAACGCCAAATCCCCTTTTCTGAAGGGTTGGTTTTCTCCTTTCTTCATTTTTTAATGTCTCATGGTTATTCACATTCTCATATCGTTAAAACTCTGTCGGGTGTTTCCTTTTTTATATGTATGCATGGTGGCAGATCTTGTATGTCCTTTTTCTCTGTTAAACATGCTTTAAAGGGTTACAGAAGGAAATACTTGGTTGCTGATACGAGATTGCCAATCTCTGTTGAGCTTTTGGGTCGTCTTTGTGACATTTCTAAGGATGCTATTCCCCTTATGAATCCTTATTGTTTACTTTAGCCTTTTGTTTATGTTTTTTGGGGCCTTTCGGATTTCTGAATTGCTACCACATAAAATTGCTGATGATACTGGTCTATTGTTTAGGGATATCTTTATTAGAATTGACTATGTTCAGGTTTTGTTACGTAAAAGTAAGACTGATCCTCTGGTTCATGGTCGATGGATTACTTTGCGAGCTAATCCAGGTGCTCGCTATTGTGCTTTCTCGTTGATACGCCAATTTTTAGAAGTTAGACCTGTGTCTCATTTTCTGATACGATGCACCGGTGACTATTTATCAATTCAAGGCTGTTCTGCGTAGATGCCTTAAAGCATTATGTTTAGAACATCTGCAAATTTCATCTCACTCTTCATTTCGTATAGGTGCAGCCACTGAAGCAGCTATGATTGGTCCTAATTAGGGATGAGCCGAACACCCTCCTGTTTGGTTCACAGCAGAACATGCGAACAGGCAAAAAATTTGGCAGAACACACAAACACCGTTAGTCTATGGGACACAAACATGAATAATCAAAAGAGCTAATTTTAAAGGCTTATATGCAAGTTAGTGTCATAAAAATTGTTTGGGGACCTGGGTCCTGCCCCGGGGACATGTATCAATGCAAAAAAAAGTTTTAAGGCTTTTTTAGCAATAAAAATCCCACTTTGTTTATCTACGCCATGTGGAGCCTGTTTGTTTTTTCTCCACATACCCTTTGAGAGACCAAACCCGTCTTCACCCCAACTTTTCACGTGAAGCATCATTCCCTCTGATTCGCACCTTGGCCATCCTTTGGGAGGACCCACCTGGCAGCCCCGGGAGATCCACACAGAGTTTGACCCAGAAGGTTCGCAGAGCTGTGATGTCCGTGTTTCAGGCCCTGAGAGGCTGCCCTGAGAGGCAACCCGCTCGTATGACTCTCTGTCGCTGACAAGGGAGTCCACCATTTCTGGTAAGAGTTTCTTACACACCATCTTCACTAAGTTATATGCAGTTGCGAGATACAGTTTTGGGGAAGACCCGATGATACATCTATTTGGAATATTTGTCTTCTTACATCCATATACCTTTCCTAGGGGGATATCCCATGCTGTTCCATTCCACTCACTGGATTCCATCTACCATCATTTAGAGACTTATAAGTTTCAATACCAACGTTCTAATCACTTATGGACATTTATTTGTCAGTCATTTCCTTGTTCCAAGCTGTGTTTTGTCTTTTGTAACATTTTGACACTTTTTTTGTGAAATCGTAGGGGTACATTTGTACCCCGTTACCATTTCACACGGGGGGAGGCCGGGATATGGGTGTCCCCTTGTTAAAGGGGGCTTTCAGATTCTGATAAGCCCCTTGCCCGCAGACCCCCACAACCACTGGGCAAGGGTTGTGGGGATGAGGCCCTTGTCCCCATCAACATGTGGACAAGATGCTTTGGGTGGCTACCCCAAAGCACCCTCCCCATTTTGAGGGCATTGGTCTGGTATGGTTAAGAAGGGGGGCGCTCTCTCGTCCCCCCTCTTTTCCTGCAGCCTGCCAGGTTGCATGCTCGGATAAGGGTCTGGTATGGATTTTGGGGGGACCCCTATGCCATTTTTTTAAATTTGGTGCAGGGTTCCCCTTAATTTCCATATCAGACCCGAAGAGCCTGGTATGGAATTTAGGGGGACCCCCACGCAATTTTTTTTAATTAAATCAGTTTTAAATGACTTTTTTCCTTAAAAATGTCATTTTGCTGTGGTAGTGTTCTAAACACGGGAAGAATGCGCCACTTTACAGGCATACTATAGACACCCCCCAGGCACAATATTTAAAGGAATATTTCATTTTTATTGTTTCACTTTAAGCATTAAAAAAAATCACTGTTCCCGAAAAAACAGCTGTTTTTAAAAAATTTTTTGCATTGATACATGTCCCCTGGGGCAAGACCCAGGTGCCCAAACACTTTTTTTGACAATAACTTGCATATAAGCCTTTAAAAAGAGCACTTTTGATTTTTCATGTTAGTGTCCCATAAACTTTAACGGTGTTCCGCCGGCTTTCGAATTTGCCCCGAACATTGCATATTGTTCGGTGTTCACAGAACATCCGAACAACCAAAGTTCGGCCCGAACTTATGCTTGGGCCGAACCATTCGCCCATCCCTAGTCTTAATGAATCTGTTATTAAAAAGATTGGAGGTTGGCGGTCTAATTGTTATAGAGCATATGTTAGACCTAATTTTTTTTTAAATTTTAGATGCTCTCTGTAACGTCTGGATTATTGGACACGATTATGTTTTTTGGGCTCAGTGGAGAGTAGGGATAAGCTTCAAGTTCGCGTTGAACATGAGTTTGACTCGAACATCAGATGTTCGATCGTTCAACGAAGATCGAACATTGTGGGCCATTCATGCGTGGGCATAATGCACTGCGTGGGCATAATGCACTGCGTCATCGCAGTGGTTTGCTGGCTGATGGCTGGACAAGCATGCACTATGACCCACAAGTTTTGGCCAATCACAACTCCGTAAGCAAACAGAGCCATAATTGGCCAAAGGCAGGGTGCCTTTGGCCAATTATGGCTCAGGGGATTAAGTACACGCCCCATACTATATTAGGCCGCCTGCACGTCGGCCGTGTGTAGTGTGTTCCAGTGTTCAGAGAGAGAGAGTGTCATTTCATTTCATTTAGATAGACTGAGCAGAAAGTTGATTCAGTTAGCTCCATTATATTTAGTATATATATATATATATATATATATATACACATTCCAGGCTTTGTATATATATATACACTGTATCCTGTGCAGCTAGATCTCGCTGCAGACCATTCCTGTTGTTCCCTTCCTAATATACAACAGGCAGGCAGTTCATTCAGTTAGCTGCAGTATATTCAGTACTGTAACCAGTTTAGCTAGATCTCGCTGCAGACCGTTCCTGTTGTTCTGTTCCTAATATACGACAGGCAGGCAGTTCATTCAGTTAGCTGCAGTATATTCAGTATTGTATCTTGTTTAGCTAGATCTCGCTGCAGACCGTTCCTGTTGTTCTGTTCCTAATATACTACAGGCAGGCAGTTCATTCAGTTAGCTGCAGTATATTCAGTACTGTATCCTGTGCAGCTAGATCTCGCTGCAGACCATTCCTGTTGTTCTGTTCCTAATATACTACAGGCAGGCAGTTCATTCAGTTAGCTGCAGTATATTCAGTACTGTATCCTGTGCAGCTACATCTCGCTGCAGACCATTCCTGTTGTTCTGTTCCTAATATACTACAGGCAGGCAGTTCATTCAGTTAGCTGCAGTATATTCAGTACTGTATCCTGTGCAGCTAGATCTCACTGCAGACCGTTCCTGTTGTTCTCTTCCTAATATACTACAGGCAGGCAGTTCATTCAATTAGCTGCAGTATATTCAGTACTGTATCCTGTGCGGCTAGATCTCGCTGCAGACCTTTTCTGTTGTTCTTTTCCTAATATACTACAGGCAGGCAGTTTATTCAGTTAGCTGCAGTATATTCAGTACTGTATCCCATGCAGCTAGATCTCACTGCAGACCATTCCTGTTGTTCTCTTTCTAATATACTACAGGCAGGAAGTTGATTCAGTTAGCTGCAGTATATTCAATATATATATATCCCAGCTTTGTGCAGCTACATCTCACTGCAGGCCATTCCTGGTGTACCTATTCAAATACATTACAAATACATCATATACAGTATGTCTGGAAGATTAACAAGGAGAGGCAGATGCTCACAGGCCACTAAAAGAGGGCAAGCAGACTCTGTGTCTACAGCCAACATTGCTGGTCGTGGACACGGTGCATCCTCAGCATGTGGCTGTGGGGAACGCTTGTCCTTGGCCGTGTTGAGCCACAACATGCAGAAGAGTTGGTAGAGTGGATGACCAATCCTCATACTCCTCATTCTCCTCATCCTCAGTCACCCAGGCTCAGAGTACTTTGACTGCCAATACAGTTGCCAAAGCGGCCTCTTCCATCGGCTCAATGTCATCAGTCACTCCTTCCCTAGCCCCACCATCATACCCTAAGGAGTCCCCGAACTGTTCGACCACAGTGTTGGGTACATGCTGCAGGAGCATGAGCAGCGTTTTGAAGGCTCCGATGATGGTACCCAGATTGAGGAAGACAGTAACGTGAGCCCAGAGAGAGGGGGTGCCCAAGAAGGACAACAAACTGGCAGTCATGTTCACCCAGCTGAAGCATACTGCCAGGTTTGCTCCAGTGACGAGGAGTGAGGGGATGATGAGGTCACTGACTCTACGTGGGTGCCTGATAGGAGAGAGGAGGAGGCACATCTCCAACGAGGCAGGATGCCCTCTGGTGGCCAGCTTAAGGGCAGCCAACCGACTGCATCACACCGCAGAGCTCCACATTTGCAGGGTGCTGTTGACTCCGCGCATTTTTCCAAAAGTTCTTTGGTGTGGGCCTTTTTTGAGACGTGTGCAGCAGATCGCACCGTTGCTGTTTGCAACATGTGTCTGAAGCGTGTCAAGCGTGGCCAAAACAGCAGCAGCTTGGGCACCACATGCTTGACCAGACATATATCGAACTCCCATGCAGTCCGTTGGCAAGCGTATTTAAAAGACCCACACCAAAGAACAAGGTGGACCTCTCCTTGCTCCTCATCAGCTGGGATCTCAAACCCCACTATACCTTCAGTTTTCTCAGAAACCTGCACTGAGATGAATGACGGTGTAGAATTAGGTGTGCCAAGTACTCTGCTATCACTACACCAACGTCCGATTGTAGCAGGCAAATTTCCCTACCCCAGTTGCTAAACCGGCAAAAGAAATTCAGTCCCAGCCATCAACATGCCCAGCGGCTAAATGCTAGGTTGGCTAAATTGCTAGCACTCCAACTGCTGCCTTTTCAGCTGTAGACTCTGCCCCCATTTGTGGAATGTGCGGTACCTCAGTGGCAGGTTCCCCAAACACCACTTTTTTTCGCGGAAGGCGATTCCGGCTCTCTACCGACATGTGGAAGGTAATGTCTTGGCCTCACTGGACAGGGCGGTCAGCGGTAAGGTGCATATTACCGCTGACTCATGGTCCAGCATGCATGGACAGGGACATTACCTATCTTTTATGGCACACTGGGTGACCCTGATGGCAGCTGGGAAGGATACAGGACAGGGTGCAGTATTGTTGGAGCTTGTTCCGCCACCACGCCTCCAAAATGCTACTAGTGGTGATTCTGACACACCTCTCTCCTCCACCCCCTCCTCTTCTTCTTCCTCCATGCCTCTTTCTCTATAGATTTGTCCTCAGAACCAGCAGTGCTTCGTAGGCATTCAAGGGGCTACGCAAGCACTCAGGCAAAAAGATGCCATGCGGTGCTTGAGCTGGTGTGCTTAGGGGACAGGAGCCACACTGGGGCAGAGATTCTGTCAGCTCTGAAGGGGCAGGCTCAGAGGTGGTTGACGCCACACCAACTTCAGGCAGGAATGGTGGTTTGCGACAATGGCACTAACCTCCTCTCTGCCCTCCGACAGGGACACTTCACCCATGTTCCCTTTTTGGCTCACATCCTTAATTTGGTGGTGCAGCGGTTTTTGTGCAGGTACCCGGGCTTACAGGATCTCCTAAGGCAGGCCAGGAATATCTGTGTGCATTTCCGCCGGTCATATAATGCCAGTGCTCGGCTGGCTGACTTCCAAAAGGAATACAATCTGCCCAAGAACCGCCTAATCTGTTACATGCCCACCAGATGGAACTCAACGTTGGCCATGCTGCAGTGGCTGCACATGCAGCAGAAGGCCATCAATGACTGTGTGACTATGGCACCAGGACAGGGTCAGGGGAGCTTGGCTTTTTTTCGCCACACCAGTTGCTCATGATCAAGGATGCATGCACTGTCCTGTCACCATTTGAGGAGGCCACAAGGATGGTGAGCAGTGACAGTGCATGTATCAGTGATACTGTCCCTCTTGTCTACCTGTTGGAGCACACGCTGTGTGGAATAATGGACAGGGCACTTGAGGCAGAACAGAGGGAAGAAGAGGAGGACTTCCTTACCTCTCAAGGCCCCCTTTATCCAGACAGTGCTTATGCGGGCCCGCTGATCACACAGGAAGAGGAGGAGGATTGTGTCAGCATGGTGGTGGAGCCTAGCACTCAGCATCAGCAGCAGTCTTCAAGGGATCGTTTACAGTCCCCCAAAAACCCATGGACTTGTGCGTGGCTGGGAGGAGGTGGCTGCAGATCAGGTCGTCCTTAGTGACCCAGAGGACTCCGGTCCGAATGCCTCAGCAAAGCTACGCTGCATGGCCTCCCTGATCCTGCAAAGCCTGTAAAAGGACCCTCGGATTTGTGGTATCAAGGAGAGGGATCAGTACTGGCTGGCAACCCTCCTTGATCCACGTTACAATCGTAAGGTTGCGGAACTTATCCAGCCGTTGCAGAGGGAGCAGAGGATAAAACATCTTTGGGAGGCCTTGCAGAAAGGTTTGTGCAACGCATTTCCAGACCCCGGGAGGTTACAAATTCCTGGTCCTGGATAACGTGTTTCTGAGGTTTCTGAGCAGTGGAGAAGGTGGCAAATGCGTTCAGAGAATTTTTTAGTCCGCAGCCCCAAGGTCTGATCGGTTCCAGCAACCATCGCCGCATCTGATTTACATGGTGCAGGAATACCTAGGGGCAAGATCAGACTTGGAGACCTTTCCAACCGAAAATCCTCTGGGTTACTGGATCTTGAGGATGGATCACTGGCCAGAGCTTGCACAGTATGCAATTTAGCTACTGGCCTGTCCTGCATCCAGCGTTCTTTCGGAATGCACATTCAGTGCTGCTGGAGGCTTTGTAACCGATCACAGAGTATTCCAGTCCCATAGACTTTAACGGTGTTCGAAAGTTTGCGCAAACTTTCGGTCCGTTCGCGCGTTCTGGATGCGAACCGAACCATAGGGTGTTCGGCTCATCCCTAGTGGAGAGACTATGGCAATAATTTAGGATTACCTTCTACATGTTTTAATATACATTGGTATGGAAGATGTGGTATGCGTTGGAGTGATTTATGTCCTGTTTTGTCTCATTTACATGACTGCTGTCCCATACCTCGTGTCGTTATCCATTTATCTGTTAATGATCTTGGTAAACACAAAACGTTAGAGTAGATTTCTCAGATTAAGCTTGGTCTATTATGCTTGCATGCTATTTTACCTCATACTGTCTTTGTTTTTTCTGAAGTAGTCCCTCGACTTGATTGGTTGTTATGCTCTGAGCGTAAGTATTTAGAAAAAATTTGTAAAAAAGTTAATAGGACTATGGATAATCTTATTCCTTTGGTTCATGGTATGTCGTTTTGACGTGAACTTGGAAGGTGGTTTGCCTGGTTTCTATAGACCAGACAATGTGCATTTATCTGATATTGCTCTTGATATCTTAAATTTAGATCTTCAAACCTGTGTTGAATTGGCTGTTGCCATGGTGGGGTGCCAGGCTAATTAAGCATTGAGCCTGGCGTATGGAACATTATAGTTGATGTTACAGTTATAGCTTGAGCTTAGATGGCTGAGCTATTTATATACAGTATCTCAAATACGTGGGTACACCCCTCACATTTTTGTAAATATTTTATTCTATCTTTTCATGTGACAACACTGAAGAAATGACACTTTGCTACAATGTAAAGTAGTGAGTATACAGCTTGTATAACAGTGTATATTTGCTGTCCCTTCAAAACAACTCAACACACAGCCATTAATGTCTAAACTGCTGGCAACAAAAGTGAATACACCCCTAAGTGAAAATGTCCAAATTAGGCCCAATTAGCCATTTTTCCTCCCCGGTGTCATGTGACTCATTAGTGTTACAAGGTCTCAGGTGTGAATGGGGAGCAGATGTGTTAAATTTGGTGTTACCACTCTCATCACTCTCTCATACTGGTCACTGGAAGTGATGGCACCTCATGGCAAAGAACTCTTTGAGGATCTGAAAAAAAAGAATTGTTGCTCTACATAAAGATGGTCTAGGCTATAAGAAGATTGCCAAGACCCAAAAAACTGAGCTGCAGCATGGTGGCCAAGACCATACAGCTGTTTAACAGGACAGGTTCCACTCAGAACAACCTCTCCATGGTCGACCAAAGAAGTGCACATGCTCAGCGTCATATTCAGAGGTTGTCTTTGGAAAATATATGTATGGGTGCTGCCAGCATTGCTGCAGAGGTTGAAGGGGTGGGGGATCAGCCTGTCAGTTCTCAGATCATGCGCCGCACACTGCATCAAATTGGTCTGCATGGCTGTCGTCCCAGAAGGAATCCTGTTCTAAAGATGATGTACAAAAAAAGCCTGCAAATAGTTTGTGAAGACAAGCAGACTAAGGACTTGGATTAATGGAACCATGTCCTGTGGTCTGATGAGACCAAGATAAACTTATTTGGTTCAGATGGTGTCAAGCGTGTGTGGCGGAAACCAGCTGAGGAGTACAAAGACAAGTGTGTCTTGCCTACAGTCAAGCGTGGTGGTGGAAGTGTCACGGTCTGGGGCTGCATGATAGCAACAGTTCGTTGAGGGAACCACGAATGCCAACACGTACTGTGACATACTGAAGCCGAGCACGATCCCCTCCCTTCGGAGTCTGGGCCGAAGGGCAGTATTCTAACATGATAACGACCACAAACACACCTCCAGGATGACCACTGCCTTGCGAAGCTGAGGATAAAGGTGATGAACTGACCAAGAATGTCTCCAGACCTAAACCTTATTGAGCATCTGTGGGGCATCATCAAATGGAAGATGGAGGAGCGCAAGGTCTCTAATAGGGATGAGCCGAACACCCCCCTGTTCGGTTCACACCATAACATGCGAACAGGAAAAAAATTCGTTCGAACACGCGAACACCGTTAAAGTCTATGGGACACGAACATGAATAATCAAAAGTGCTAATTTTAAAGGCTAACATGCAAGTTATTGTCATTAAAAGTGTTTGGGGACCTGGGTCCTGCCCCAGGGGACATGAATCAATGCAAAAAAAAGTTTTAAAAACGGCCGTTTTTTCAGGAGCAGTGATTTTAATAATGCTTAAAGTCAAACAATAAAAGTGTAATATCCCTTTAAATTTCATACCTGGGGGGTGTCTATAGTATGCCTGTAAAGGGGCGCATGTTTCCCGTGTTTAGAACAGTCTGACAGCAAAATGACATTTTGAAGAAAAAAACACATTTAAAACTACCGCGGCTATTGCATTGCCGACAATACACATAGAAGTTCATTGATAAAAACGGCATGGGAATTCCACACAGGGCAACCCCGAACCAAAATTAAAAAAAAAAAATGATGTGGGAGTCCCCCTAAATTCCATACAAGGCCCTTCAGGTCTGGTATGGATATTAAGGGGAACCCCAGCCAAAATTTGAAAAAAAAATTGACGTGGGGTTCCCCCTAAATTCCATACCAGACCCTTCAGGTCTGGTATGGATTTTAAGGGGAACCCCGCGCCAAAAAAAAAAAAAAACGGCGTGGGGTCCCCCCAAAAATCCATACCAGACCCTTATCCGAGCACGCAACCTGGCAGGCCGCAGGAAAAGAGGGGGGGACGAGAGTGCGGCCCCCCCCCCTCCTGAACCGTACCAGGCCACATGCCCTCAACATTGGGAGGGTGCTTTGGGGTAGCCCCCCAAAACACCTTGTCCCCATGTTGATGAAGACAAGGGCCTCATCCCCACAACCCTGGCCAGTGGTTGTGGGGGTCTGCGGACGGGGGGCTTATCGGAATCTGGAAGCTCCCTTTAACAAGGGGACCCCCAGATCCCGGCCCCCCCCTGTGTGAAATGGTAAGGGGGTACTTACCCCTACCATTTCACTAAAAAACTGTCAAAAATGTTAAAAATGACAAGAGACAGTTTTTGACAATTCCTTTATTTAAATTCTTCTTCTTTCTTCCTTCATCTTTTTCTGGTTCTTCTGGCTCTTTTGGTTCTTCCTCCGGCGTTCTCGTCCATCATCTTCTCCACGGCGTCTTCTATCTTCTTCTCCTCGGGCCGCTCCGCACCCATGGCATGGGGGGGGAGGCTCCCGCTCTTCTCTTCATCTTCTTCTCTTCTTCATCTTCTTCTTCATCTTCTTCTTCTTCTTCTTCTCTTCTTCCTTCTTCTCTTCTTCATTTCTTCTCCAGGCCGCTCCGCAGCCATGCTGGCATGGTGGGAGGCTCCGGCTGTGTGATGGCGTCTCTTCGTCTGACGGTTCTTAAATAATGGGGGGCGGGGCCATCCGGTGACCCCGCCCCCCTCTGACGCACGGGACATGACGGGACTTCCCTGTGGCATTCCCCGTGACGTCACAGGGAAGTCCCGTCAAGTCACCGTGCGTCAGAGGGGGGCAGGGTCACCGGATGGCCCCGCCCCCCGTTATTTAAGAACCGTCAGACGAAGAGACGCCGTCACACAGCGGGAGCCTCCCACCATGCCAGCATGGCTGCGGAGCGGCCCGGAGAAGAAATGAAGAAGAGAAGAAGGAAGAAGAGATGAAGAAGAAGAAGAAGATGAAGAAGATGAAGAGAAGAGCGGGAGCCTCCCCCCTCATGCCATGGGTGCGGAGCGGCCCGAGGAGAAGAAGATAGAAGACGCCGCGGAGGAGATGCTGGACGAGAACGCCGGAGGAAGAACCAGAAGGGCCAGAAGAACCAGAAGATGAAGGAAGATAGAAGAAAGAAGAAGTATTTAAATAAAGGAATTGTCAAAAACTGTCTCTTGTCATTTTTAACATTTTTGACAGTTTTTTAGTGAAATGGTAGGGGTAAGTATCCCCTTACCATTTCACACAGGGGGGGGCCGGGATTTGGGGGTCCCCTTGTTAAAGGGGGCTTCCAGATTCCGATAAGCCCCCCGCCCGCAGACCCCCACAACCACCGGCCAGGGTTGTGGGAATGAGGCCCTTGTCTTCATCAACATGGGGACAAGGTGTTTTGGGGGGCTACCCCAAAGCACCCTCCCAATGTTGAGGGCATGTGGCCTGGTACGGTTCAGGAGGGGGGGGGCCGCACTCTCGTCCCCCCCTCTTTTCCTGCGGCCTGCCAGGTTGCGTGCTCGGATAAGGGTCTGGTATGGATTTTTGGGGGACCCCACGCCCTGGTTTTTTTTTTTTTTTAGGCGCGGGGTTCCCCTTAAAATCCATACCAGACCTGAAGGGTCTGGTATGGAATTTAGGGGGAACCCCACATCAATTTTTTTTTTTAATTTTGGCTGGGGTTCCCCTTAATATCCATACCAGACCTGAAGGGCCTTGTATGGAATTTAGGGGGACCCCCACATCATTTTTTTTTTTTTTTTTTTTGGTTCGGGGTTGCCCTGTGGGGAATTCCCATGCCGTTTTTATCAATGAACTTCTATGTGTATTGTCGGCAATGCAATAGCCGCGGGTAGTTTTAAATGTGTTTTTTTCTTCAAAATGTCATTTTGCTGTCAGACTGTTCTAAACACAGGAAACATGCGCCCCTTTACAGGCATACTATAGACACCCCCCAGGTACGAAATTTAAAGGGATATTACACTTTTATTGTTTGACTTTAAGCATTAATAAAATCACTGCTCCTGAAAAAACGTCCGTTTTTAAAACTTTTTTTTGCATTGATCCATGTCCCCTGGGGCAGGACCCAGGTCCCCAAACACTTTTTATGACAATAACTTGCATATAAGCCTTTAAAATGAGCACTTTTGATTTCTCCCATAGACTTTTAAAGGGTGTTCCGCGGCATTCGAATTTGCCGCGAACACCCCAAATTGTTCGCTGTTCGGCGAACTTGCGAACAGCCAATGTTCGAGTAGAACATGAGTTCGACTCGAACTCGAAGCTCATCCCTAGTCTCTAACATCCACCAGCTCCGTGATGTTGTCATGGAGAAGTGGAAGAGAACTCCAGTGGCAACCTGTAAAGCTCTGGCACTCCATGCCCAAGAGGGTTAAGGCAGTGCTGGAAAATAATGGTGGCCACACAAAATATTGACACTTTGGGCCCAATTTGGACATTTTCACTTAGGAGTGTACTCACTTTTGTTGCCAGCGGGTTTAGACATTAATGGCTGTGTGTTGAGTTATTTTGAGGGGATAGCAAATTTACACTATTATACAAGCTGTACACTCACTACTTTACATTGTAGCAAAGTGTCATTTCTTCAGTGTTGTCGCATGAAAAGTTAGAATAAAATATTTACAAAAATATGAGGGGTGTACTCACTTTTGTGAGATACTGTATGGTTATTAAGAATATTTTAATATATGCTATGTGTATTGATTATTTACAAATTTATTAAAAGTTGATATAAACTGGTTTAATATTTATACCTATAAATAAAGGGCCACTGCCAATTTAAACCACAGGTATTGATTGAAGTATTTTTCATTATTTATTTAACTAATGGAATATTTTGTTTAAATAACAATTGTTAATAAGTTCTGACTACAATCCCATTGGATATTTTTTAATAACCTAACCTTGACTTGTACTTCTCAACAACATTGTCCCTTACTTGTTTGGAGAGTTCCTTGGTCTTCATGGCAGTGTTTGGTTAGTGTTGCCTCTTGCTTAGTTGTTGCAGCCTCTGGGGCCTTTCAAAAAGGTGTGTATATGTAATGACAGCTCATGTGACACTTAGATTGCACACAGGTGGAAATCATTTCACTAATTATGTGACTTCTGAAGGTAATTGGTTGCACCAGAGCTTATATGGGCTTCATAACAAAGGGGGCAAATACATATGCACATGCCAATTATCAGATTTTTATTTATGAAAAATATGTTTTTCTAATTTTACTTCACCAACTTAGACTATTGTGTTCTGATCCATCAGATATAATTCAGATTAAAAAAACATTGAACTAAAGGCTGTAATGTAACAAACTAGGTGAAAAGCCAAGGGGGGAGGGTGAATACTTTTGCAAGGCACTGTATTATCATTATTTGCTTTTATGATTTTGCACTATAAAGTATACTGTTGATTTCACTAATCATGCTGTTTTATGTATCATAATTTTAGTATTATTGTTATGTTAATGGGATAGCGCTGCCTTGAGGAAATGTTATCTTGATTATTTTGCTTCTTGATTTGGAACTTTTAACACTGTACAAATAAAACAATTGTATTTTTATGCATACATTTGAATTTCTGGTCTCCTGAAGGTCACAATGAAAACCACTCATCTTTATATTGCTTGTAATACATTTTGGAATGACACCTTCAGGATACTGGGTTTCAAGTCTTGAAGTTTAAATTCCACCCTATTTAGGACTATATGGTGTGGATCATATTTTACTACATTTCAAAGTTTTAAAGGGTAACTCCATTTTCATGGGGAAAAAAATAAAATAGCATATACAATTGTGACACAAGTCATATTGTAATTGAATGTTATTAAAAATTACCATTGTAGTTCTGTATTTTTCTGTAAAATGCAATGCAGTATGGCTACCTGATAGTCTTCTGTACACAGATGGTGTGCAGATGCCCCCCCAGCAAATGCAAATTCCTGTTAAATTGGCTTACTGATTTTTCCAGAAGTCACTAAGATACAAATTGGATTTTGAGCATCCCCTGCAACAAAAGTGTCATTTGTGGTGAGATACTCCCAAAGGGAAATCATATCTAAAATGATGCAGACCCTGCCAATTTCATCATTAGAATCCTGCAAGTGCAGCAGTTGATTGATATTTATAAAACGACTCCTATACAGATTAACTTTGCACATAGACTTATAAAAATAGAGTTACCCACTTTAACCACTTCCCGCCTGGCCTATAGCAGGATGATGGCTAGGCAGTGGTTCAGTTATCCTGACTGGGCGGCATATGACATCCAGTAGGATAACATGTCAGTGCGCGCCCGCGGGGGCGCACAGCATGGCGATCAGTGGTGCTGTGTGTCACTCTGTATGTCTGATCGTAGTAAGAAGCCTCTGATGGAGGCTCCTTACCACGGGATCAGCTGTGACCAATCACAGCTGATCACAGCGGGAACCAGGAAGTGCCGGTAAACGCCTTTTTCTCGGTTCCTGCTGACAGGAGGAGCCGATCGGCATCTCTCCCTGTCAGGGGGAGGGGGGTCTGTGCTGATAAATAGCACATTGATTATCAGCACAGCCCCATCAGATGTGCCACCAACAATGCCAATCAGTGCCCATCAGCTGCCAGTCAGTGCCCCATCAGAAACACCTGTCAGTGTCCATAACTGTGCCAATCAGTGCCCACCACAGTGCCAATCAGTGCCCATCACAGTGCCCATCACAGTGCCCATCACAGTGCCAATCAGTGCCCATCAGTAACACCTGTCAGTACCTCATCATCAGTGCTGCCCATCAGTGCCATCTATTAGTGTCCATCAGTGCCACCTGTCAGTGCCAATCAGTGCTGTCTATCAGTGCCCATCAGTGCCGCCTGTCAATGCCCATCAGTGCTGCATATCAGTGCCACCTATAAGTGCCCATAAATTCTACATATCAGTGCCTCATCATCAGTGCCCATCAGTGCCACCTTATCAGTGCCAACTCATCAGTGCCCCTCATCAGTGCCGCCTCATCAGTGCCCATCAGTGAAGGAGAAAACAAACTTTTATAACAGAAACAAAGAAAAAAAAATTTTTTTCAAAAATTTCAGTCTTTTTTAGTTTAGCAAAAAATAAAAACCCCAGTGGTGATCAAATGCCACCAAAAGAAAGCTCTATTTGTGGGAAGAAAATGATAACAATTTAGTTGTGGGTACAGTGTTGCATGACCGCACAATTGTCATTCAAAGAGCGACAGCACTGAAAGCTGAAAATTGTCCTGGGCAGGAAGGGGGGAAAGTGCCCTGTATTGAAGTGGTTAAGTACAAAATAGTGGAAAATGACAAAAAAAGAAAATAGCAAAAATAGTCTGACCACATGGGATGAAAAAAAAAGGAAGGTGGGGTCTGTCAGGAAAAGGGTTAAACAAAAAATGGCACATGTTTTACACAACAACAAACTAAAAACACAGGGATGTTTTAAAGTGGGAGTAAACTTTCTTTGGTTGATTTTTACCCATAGGCAAAACAATAATAAGGCTTATCTATAGGTACAGTAAATATCTCCTAAACATGCACTGTTTAGGAGATACTTACTTGTAAAGCTTCTGGTGATGTCACTGGTGCCTGTGGAATGGCATACCTGTGCTGTTCCTTCAGAGTCCTGTGCCATGAACTGCGGTTCCCATGTGTGATATCATCGCAGCTTGTCCAATTAAAGGACCAGAGCCCACCAACCTGGAAGGAAGAATGGGTGAAGATGGATGCCCTGTCAGCAGTGACTGTACCCCGCTGGAGGGCTTCATTTTAAGGTAAGTGTCACACAATGTCCTAGTTTGCAATGCATACTAGCACATTATAACTTTACCTCACAGCTTGTTTTTTAAAGTCAGCGCTTTTACAGTAGTACAATATTTAAAGGGTGTTGCGTACTTTGCCCTATTGTTAAAATTACAGGTTTTTCGTTATGCAGATGATGCTTAAGAGCATTTTCCTCCCCAGCTTAAAAAAAAAAAAAAAACAACACTTAAACCATGTATCATGGAGAATATTATAAAGAAATTCAACTGCTTATCATACAGTTGGAAAAGTCATTTGGCCAGAGTGATTAAAGTGTAAACTGCAATTAAGAGAGATCAAGTGCAATTAAGTGAACCAGTTGTGATTTGCTACAATCTAAAATTAAGTGAAGCAAGCCTATGTTTACTGCAAACATCTAAATGTAAAACTCTATTTTTTCAAATTCTTGTCTCACATGCTGTGAGAAACTAACCTAATCCATCTTCCAGTGGCTATCATGGCCACTTCTTATGCGTCCCATGTAATAGCCTGGAATATGTATCAACTACCAGAAGCCCACTGGGATCACCAAAAATAAATGATTATTGTTGCCTTGGATCTCTTTAACCACCTCAAGACTGAAAAGTGTCACCTCCATCCTGCCAAGGCAATTTTTCAGCTTTCAGTGCTATCACACTTTAGCTATTACTCAGTCATGCAAACCTGTACCCAAATGACATTTGTATAACGTTTTTCAGACAGATAGAGCTTTCTTTTGGTCATATTTAACTAGTTAAGCTCTTTTGACTTATATGATATGCCCAAAGAGTGAAACATTAATTACAAGCTGATGGCTGCTAATCATTTACCCAGAGTAAGTGGTGCAGTGTCCCCTTCCCCGCTGGTGGCACCCCCGTGTGGCCACCCAGGACCACAAGCACCAGCTTCAGGTAGGAGAGCACTGTGAGAGCGAGACATATCCATGAGTAAGTCAGTAGACCAGTGATGCAACACGTCAGGTGGAGCCAGTGACGGCACTTTCAGGTGTCTCCAAGACACAGAAGTTCTCACAGGGAAGAATTACTGCCAATTTCTATATACTTGTGTATATGCCTTGTTCAAGATTTTTTACATATGAGTGCATTATACATTCTTTTAATAAATTGATTTAAAATAAACATATTGTGCTATGAACAGATCTTGCTTATGTGTTTGAGCCAAATCTGTGGTTTAAAGGGGACAAGCGCGATATGGATATCATGAAAATCATGGTGAACTAATAAGGCCAAAATTTATATCTGCATTTATTGATCTTTATGGTCAATATTTAAGGTGAGTAAGCACTGCACCTGGTGGTTGGTGACTGGAAGCACGATTTGGATATTCACTCTGTTTGCCATATATTTGAAGTGTGGACTTTTTATAGCAGCACAGATATCACATTATGAACTCTTTATATTTATTTACATTTATTGTTTTTTGGAGCACAATACTTACTGAATTAACTCTACATTGCAAGTTTTTAATGAATTTATCACTATATATAGTTACATAATTACATAGTTGGTAAGGTTGAAATAAGACACAAGACACAATAAGACCATCAAGTTGTTATTTAAGTTTATAATTACTATGTTACAGTAAGGTGGATTTATGTAATATGTTTGTATTTTAATTTCCGTTATTAGAGGCATTTAAAGGAACAGTGCACCATTTTATTTTACAGTATATAATATTTTGTGTGTTTGCAATGAAATTAATTTTATTATATTTTTTCCTGAACATTTGCATTTAATAAACAGTTTCACAAGTATCATGTGACATGGAAATTTGCAACTATCATCTTTTTATTCTACAGGGTCTTTGCTTTCAGAAAATATATATTGTTCTTGGGGTTAAAGTAATTTTGTTGCCAAACATGAAGAATTCAACTTGTATGCAAAAAAATTGAAGAATTTTCTCCAAAGCTATAGTTACATAGTTACATAGTAGGTGAGGTTGAAAAAAGACACAAGTCCATCAAGTCCAACCTATGTGTGTGATTATGTGTCAGTATTACATTACATATCCATGTATATTGCGGTCATTCAGGTGATTATCTAATAGTTTCTTGAAGCTATCAATGCTCCCCGCTGAGACCACCGCCTGTGGAAGGGAATTCCACATCCTTGCCGCTTTTACAGTAAAGAACCCTCTGCGTAGTTTAAGGTTAAACCTCTTTTCTTCTAATTGTAATGAGTGGCCACGAGTCTTATTAAACTCTCTTCTGCGAAAAAGTTTTATCCCTATTGTGGGGTCACCAGTACAGTATTTGTAAATTGAAATCATATCCCCTCTCAAGTGTCTCTTCTCCAGAGAGAATAAGTTCAGTGCTCGCAACCTTTCCTCATAACTAAGATCCTCCAGACCCTTTTTTAGCTTTGTTGCCCTTCTTTGTACTCGCTCCATTTCCAGTACGTCCCTCCTGAGGACTGGTGCCCAGAACTGGACAGCATACTCCAGGTGCGGCCGGACCAGAGTCTTGTAGAGCGGGATAATAAACCTTTTTTTCTCTGCAGTTGATCCCCCTTTTAATGCATGCCAATATTCTGTTTGCTTTATTAGCAGCAGCTTGGCATTGCATGCCATTGCTGAGCCTATCATCCACTAGGACCCCCAGGTCCTTTTCCATCCTAGATTCCCCCAGAGGTTCTCCCCCCAGTGTATAGATTGCATTCATATTTTTGCCACCCAAATGCATTATTTTACATTTTTCTACATTGAACCTCATTTGCCATGTAGTCGCCCACCCCATTAATTTGTTCAGGTCTTTTTGCAAGATTTCCACATCCTGCGGAGAAGTTATTGCCCTGCTTAGCTTAGTATCATCTGCAAATACAGAGATTGAACTGTTTATCCCATCCTCCAGGTCGTTTATGAACAAATTAAATAGGATTGGTCCCAGCACAGAAACCTGGGGAACCCCACTACCCACCCCTGACCATTCTGAGTATCCCCATTTATCACCACCCTCTGAACACGCCCTTATAGCCAGTTTTCAATCCATGTACTCACCCTATGGTCCATGCCAACGCACCTTATTTTGTACAGTAAACGTTTATGGGGAACTGTGTCAAATGCTTTCGCAAAATCCAGATACACCACGTCTACGGACCTTCCTTTATCTAGATGGCAACTCACCTCCTCATAGAAGATTAATAGATTGGTTTGGCAAGAACGATTCTTCATGAATCCATTCTGATTACTGCTAATGATATCATTCTTATTACTAAAATCTTGTATATAGTCCCTTATCATCCCCTCCAAGAGTTTACATACTATCGATGTTAGGCTAACTGGTCTGTAATTCCCAGGGATGTTTTTTGGGCCCTTTTTAAATATTGGTGCTACATTGGCTTTTCTCCAATCAGCTGGTAATATTCCAGTCAATAGACTGTCTGTAAAAATTAGGAACAACGGTCTGGCAATCACCTGACTGAGTTCCCTAAGTACCCTCGGATGCAAGCCATCTGGTCCCGGTGATTTATTAATGTTAAGTTTCTCAAGTCTAATTTTAATTCCATCCTCTGTTAACCATGTAGGTGCTTCCTGTGTTGTGTCATGAGGATAAACACTGCAGTTTTGGTTACTGAAGCCCCCCGATTCACTCGTGAAGACTGAGGAGAAGAGTAAATTCAATACCTTTGCCATCTCCCCATCCTTTGTAACCAGATGTCCTTCCTCATTCTTTATGGGGCCAATATGGTCTGTCCTCCCTTTTTTACTGTTTACATACTTAAAGAATTTCTTGGGATTTTTTTTGCTCTCCTCCGCTATGTGTCTTTCATGTTCTATCTTAGCCATCTTAATTGCACCCTTACATTTCTTATTGCATTCTTTATAAATTCTGAATGCTGAGGATGATCCCTCAACCTTGTATGTTTTGAAGGCCTTCTCCTTTGCTTTTATATGCATTTTTACATTGGAGTTAAGCCATCCAGGATGTTTGTTCACTCTTTTAAATGTATTACCCAATGGGATACATTGGCTAATGCCCTTATTTAATATGCTCTTAAAGCAAACCCATCTCTCCTCCGTATTCTTTGTTCCTAATATTTTATCCCAATTTATGCCTTTTAGCAAGGTTTGTAGTTTAGGGAAGTTGGCTCTTTTGAAATTCAGTGTCTTTGTGTTCCCTTCATGTTTCCTATTTGTGTGATTTATACTGAAACTAATTGACCTGTGATCGCTGTTACCTAAATTGCCCCGTATTTCCACATCTGTTATCAGGTCTGTATTGTTGGTAATCAGTAGATCTATTAATGTTTTATTTCTAGTTGGTGCGTCTACCATCTGACCCATAAAATTGTCCTGCAAGACACTAAGGAACTGGCGAGCCTTAAATGAATGCGCGGTTCCCTCCGCCCAGTCTATGTCTGGATAATTAAAATCCCCCATTATGATAACACTTCCCATCCTTGCTGCTAATCCAATTTGTGATAGGAGATCCGTCTCCACTTCCTCCCTCAGGTTAGGGGGCCTATAGCATACTCCCAGTATTATTTTCCCCTTAGCTTCATCCCTTTGGAGCTCTACCCATAAAGATTCCACCTCCTCCCTAGCCCCCTCAGTGATGTCATCTCTCACATTCACTTGTACATTATTCTTGATATATAGGCATACCCTTTCCCCTTTTTTACCCTCTCTATCCTTGCGGTATAGGGTATACCCTTGAATGTTTGCCAGCCAATCATGAGAGCTGTTGAACCAGGTCTCTGAAATTCCCACAAAATCCAAATCCTCCTTGTACAACAGTATCTCTAGTTCACCCATCTTGTCCGCCATGCTCCTGGCATTGGTGAACATGCCACATAGTTTAGACCGGTCGCATATTGTCCTCGTATTGGGTGTTTCAAGATTGCAACTAGGACTTGCTACTATACTCACCTTGTGTTTTTGTGCTTTGGTTAACCTACCACTAATGCCCCCAATACTACCCTCTGGAATATCTTCCGCGCTGGCTATCACTGTCTCTGGACCCTCCCCCCCATCGCCTAGTTTAAAAACCCCTCTAACTTTTTGGCCATCTTCATTCCAGCAGATCTGCACCCTCCTCATTTAGGTGCTGTCCGTCCCTTTTATAGTACCGGTTACCGGCTGAGAAGTCGGCCCAGTCCTCCAGGAACCCAAACCCCTCCTTACTACACCAGCTCTTCAGCCACTTGTTTACTTCCCTAATCTCCCTCTACCTTTCTGGTGTGGCTCGATGTACCGGTAGTATTCCTGAGAACACTACCTTGGAGGTCCTTTTCCTCAATTTAGCTCCTAAGTCCCTAAAATCGTTCTTTAGGACACTCCATCTGCCTCTGACTTTGTCATTGGTGCCAACGTGCACCATGACAGCCGGGTCTTCCCCAGCCCCTCCCAGTAATCTGTCCACAAGATCCGTGATGTGCCGAACCCGAGCGCCCGGTAGACAACATACTGTTCGGCGCTTCAGGTCTTGGTTACAGATTGCCCTCTCTGTCCTTCTAAGAATTGAGTCCCCTACCACCAGAATCTATCTTTCCTTTCCCTTTGCTGCCCCCCCACTCTCACTGGAGGAGTTCTTCCCCTGGCAGCTAGGAGAGTCCCTCATCTCCAGCAGTGCTGGTCCCTGACTGGTTACACCAATGTCACTCAATGGAGCGTACTTATTGGGATGCTCCAGTCCTGGATCGGCCTCTCTGGCACTTCCCCTTCTACCCCTCCTGACTGTCACCCATCTACTCTTTGCTAGTGCCTGCACCTCTTTGTCTCCACCCGCCTCTGTGCTGGCCCCTGCCGGCACCTGCCATGTACGTTCCTGGCTCACCTTTAGTATGGAGGGACTTCTCAGTGCTGACAGTTGCTTCCCGAGATTCAGAACCTGGGCTTCCAGGGAAACAATGTGCTTACATTTTGCACAGCAGTATTCGCCCTCGATCGGATGATCAAGGAACGCATACATGCGGCAAGATGTACAAAGAGTCGCCTCTCCACACCCGCCGGGCATTGTACCTATTAAATTTAGTGAGGATTTGGGGATTTTACCCTGTCCAAATTACCTAACAGCTAGCTTCCTGGCACTAATACTCAAGACAATACACAGGTACACGACAATTCACAGGTACACAATACACAAGTACTAACGATCCACACACACTACTCAGACAACACTCAGATACTCACACTACACAGGTACTATGACCCCTGTTATAACCTCCTGTTTTAAACTCTTGTTTTTAACTCCCACTTAATCCAGCTCCACTTACACCAAGCTCCACAGCTACAGACTGAGCACGCTCAGACTGAGTCCTACAACCAGTTAAATAGGCACCTGTGAGCAATTAACCACACCCCTTAATTGATAGACTGATGAAACTAGGGAAAAAAAAAGCTATTTAAAAAGTGACAGCAAAAGGCAAATTAAAAAATAAAAGGAAAAGCCCCCAAAATGCAACCCAGCAAACAGACAGCAAACAGCAAACAGCAACAGACAGCAAACAGCAACAGACAGCAAACAGCAAACAAACACCAAGACTTGTATACTCTAACTCTTGTTTTTAACTCCCACCTAATCCAGCTCCACTTACACCAAGCTCCACAGCTTCAGACTGAGCACGCTCAGACTGATTCCTACAACCAGTTAAATAGGCACCTGTGAGCAATTAACCACACCCCTTAATTGATAGACTGATGAAACCAGGAAAAAAAAAAAAGCTATTTAAAAAGTGACAGCAAAAGGCAAATTAAAAACTAAAAGGAAAAGCCCCCAAAATGCAACCCAGCAAACAGACAGCAAACAGCAAACAGCAACAGACAGCAAACAGCAACAGACAGCAAACAGAAACAGACAGCAAACAGCAACAGACAGCAAACAGCAACAGACAGCAAACAGCAAACAAACACCAAGACTTGTATACTCTAACTCTTGTTTTTAACTCCCACTTAATCCAGCTCCACTTACACCAAGCTCCACAGCTTCAGACTGAGCACGCTCAGACTGAGTCCTACAACCAGTTAAATAGGCACCTGTGAGCAATTAACCACACCCCTTAATTGATAGACTGATGAAACCAGGAAAAAAAAAAAGCTATTTAAAAAGTGACAGCAAAAGGCAAATTAAAAACTAAAAGGAAAAGCCCCCAAAATGCAACCCAGCAAACAGACAGCAAACAGCAAACAGCAACAGACAGCAAACAGCAAACAAACACCAAGACTTGTATACTCTAACTCTTGTTTTTAACTCCCACTTAATCCAGCTCCACTTACACCAAGCTCCACAGCTTCAGACTGAGCACGCTCAGACTGAGTCCTACAACCAGTTAAATAGGCACCTGTGAGCAATTAACCACACCCCTTAATTGATAGACTGATGAAACCAGGAAAAAAAAAGCTATTTAAAAAGTGACAGCAAAAGGCAAATTAAAAACTAAAAGGAAAAGCCCCCAAAATGCAACCCAGCAAACAGACAGCAAACAGCAACAGACAGCAAACAGCAAACACATACCAAGACTTGTATACTCTAACTCTTGTTTTTAACTCCCACTTAATCCAGCTCCACTTACACCAAGCTTCACAGCTTCAGACTGAGCATGCTCAGACTGAGTCCTACAACCAGTTAAATAGGCACCTGCGAGCAATTAACCACACCCCTTAATTGATAGACTGATGAAACCAGGAAAAAAAAGCTATTTAAAAAGTGACAGCAAAAGGCAAATTAAAAACTAAAAGGAAAAGCCCCCAAAATGCAACCCAGCAAACAGACAGCAAACAGCAACAGACAGCAAACAGCAACAGACAGCAAACAGCAACAGACAGCAAACAAACACCAAGACTTGTATACTCGAACTCTTGTTTTTAACTCCCACTTAATCCAGCTCCACTTACACCAAGCTGCACAGCTTCAGACTGAGCACGCTCAGACTGAGTCCTACAACCAGTTAAATAGGCACCTGTGAGCAATTAACCACACTCCTTAATTGATAGACTGATGAAACCAGGAAAAAAAAAAGCTATTTAAAAAGTGACAGCAAAAGGCAAATTAAAAACTAAAAGGAAAAGCCCTGAAAATGCAACCCAGCAAACAGACAGCAAACAGCAACAGACAGCAAACAGCAAACAAATACCAAGACTTGTATACTCTAACTCTTGTTTTTAACTCCCACTTAATCCAGCTCCACTTACACCAAGCTCCACAGCTTCAGACTGAGCACGCTCAGACTGAGTCCTACAACCAGTTAAATAGGCACCTGTGAGCAATTAACCACACTCCTTAATTGATAGACTGATGAAACCAGGAAAAAAAAAAAGCTATTTAAAAAGTGACAGCAAAAGGCAAATTAAAAACTAAAAGGAAAAGCCCCCAAAATGCAACCCAGCAAACAGACAGCAAACAAATACCAAGACTTGTATACTCTAACTCTTGTTTTTAACTCCCACTTAATCCAGCTCCACTTACACCAAGCTTCACAGCTTCAGACTGAGCATGCTCAGACTGAGTCCTACAACCAGTTAAATAGGCACCTGCGAGCAATTAACCACACCCCTTAATTGATAGACTGATGAAACCAGGAAAAAAAAAAGCTATTTAAAAAGTGACAGCAAAAGGCAAATTAAAAACTAAAAGGAAAAGCCCCCAAAATGCAACCCAGCAAACAGACAGCAAACAGCAACAGACAGCAAACAGCAACAGACAGCAAACAGCAACAGACAGCAAACAAACACCAAGACTTGTATACTCGAACTCTTGTTTTTAACTCCCACTTAATCCAGCTCCACTTACACCAAGCTCCACAGCTTCAGACTGAGCACGCTCAGACTGAGTCCTACAACCAGTTAAATAGGCACCTGTGAGCAATTAACCACACTCCTTAATTGATAGACTGATGAAACCAGGAAAAAAAAAAAAGCTATTTAAAAAGTGACAGCAAAAGGCAAATTAAAAACTAAAAGGAAAAGCCCTGAAAATGCAACCCAGTAAACAGACAGCAAACAGCAACAGACAGCAAACAGCAAACAAATACCAAGACTTGTATACTCTAACTCTTGTTTTTAACTCCCACTTAATCCAGCTCCACTTACACCAAGCTCCACAGCTTCAGACTGAGCACGCTCAGACTGAGTCCTACAACCAGTTAAATAGGCACCTGTGAGCAATTAACCACACTCCTTAATTGATAGACTGATGAAACCAGGAAAAAAAAAAATTAAAAACTAAAAGGAAAAGCCCCCAAAATGCAACCCAGCAAACAGACAGCAAACAGCAAACAGCAACAGACAGCAAACAGCAACAGACAGCAAACAGCAACAGACAGCAAACAGCAAACAAACACCAAGACTTGTATACTCTAACTCTTGTTTTTAACTCCCACTTAATCCAGCTCCACTTACACCAAGCTCCACAGCTTCAGACTGAGCACGCTCAAACTGAGTCCTACAACCAGTTAAATAGGCACCTGTGAGCAATTGAATTGGTTAATCACCGCGTGGATTTTAATTTTTTGCTATATAAGTTAAGAAAGGCTGAACATTTTGAAAAAAAACTATTTTTCTTAGTTTCTGTTATAAAAGTTTGCAAATAAACAAACTTTCTTCATAAATGTAGGTCAAAATATATTCTGCTAAATTTCTTAAAAAATAACCCAAAACACCGTCTATAAACTATGGCATATACTGTTTATTTGAAAATTGATCAATCCTGATATAATGACTATCATTTTTAAAAGTACAAATACCCCTAAATAACCCCTTTTTTGAAAAGTAGACAGCCCAAGGTATTTAGTAAGAAAATGGTAAGTTTTCGAATCCCTAATTTTTTGTTGCAATTTTTGGAAAAGTAAGAAATGAACCGCTTGCCGTCCAGCGCACTACGATATACGTTGGCACAATGGCACGACTACGCAAAAGGACATACCAGTACGTCCCCTTTAAATGAGTGTGCCCTCCCGCCGCGTGAGTGTGCCTGCGGGTGCTGCAAACTCGATGTCCGTCGGTGGCCTGCGATCGTGACATGGAGAGGCAGTACGGGGAGATGTAAACAAGGCATTTCCCTGTTCTGCCTAGCAACACGACAGGGATCTACTGTTCCCTGTCATCGGGAGCAGTGATCTCTGTCATGTTCTAGTGAGCCCATCCCCCCTACAGTTAGTACACATCCAGGGAACACACATAACCCCTTGATTGCCCCCTAGTGTTTAACCACTTCCCTGCCAGTGACATTTACACAGTAATCAGTGCATTTTTATAGCACTGATCACTGTTTAAATGTCATTGGTCCCAAAATAGTGTCAAAAGTGTCCGATTTGTCTGCCGCAATGTCACAGTCATGATAAAAATTGCAGATTGCCGCCATTACTAATAAAAAAAAAATAATACTTAAAATGCTATAAATCTATCCCCTATTTTGTAGACGCTATAACTTTTGCGCAAACCAATTAATATACGCTTATTGCGATTTTCTTAACAAAAATATGTAGAAGGATACATATCTGCCTAAACTGAGGACGAGATTTGTTTTTTTTATATATTTTTGGGATATTTATTATAGCAGAAAGTAAAGAATATTGCTTTTTTGTTCAAAATGGTCGCTCTTTTTTTGTTTATAGCGCAAAAAATAAAAACTGCAGAGGTGATCAAATACCATCAAAAGAAAGCTCTATTTGTGGGAAAAAAAGGACGTCAATTTTGTTTGGGTTCAACGTCGCATGACCGCGCAATTGTCAGTTAAAGCGACTCGCAAAAAATGCTCTAGTCAGGAAGAGGGTAAATCCTTCCGGGGCTGAAGTGGTTAAATAAAATTACATTTTTTTCAACAAGTTGTCATTTTATTAAGTTATTCATCATACACAGCATAGGCATACTTACTGTATAATTACACCCTAATACACAATCTGTTATGCCTATCCAGTATGGCAATACCACATGTGAGATGCTTTTTCACAGCCTAGATGGATAGAGGGGCCCAAAATCCAAGGAACAACTTTGGGCTTTCAAGGAGCATAAATTGCTCACAATTTTGGAGGCTGTGGAGCACCAGGACAGTGGAAACACAACATTTTGGAAAGCAAACACTCCAAGGTATTTTCTGAAAGGCTTAGTTTATACTTTCTAACACTCTTATAGGGATGAGCCAAAAAAACCCCGGTTTGGTTCGCACCAGAACACCGCGAACAGACAAACAATTTGTGTGAACACATGAACACGTTAAAGTCTATGGGTCACGAACATGAAAAATTAAAAGTGCTCATTTTATATGCAAGTTATTGCCATAAAAAGTGTATGGGGATCCGGGTACTGCCCCAGCGAACATTATCAATGCACAAAAAAGTTTTAAAAACTACAGTTTCTTTTAGGAGTAATGATTTTAATAATGCCTAAAGTGAAACAATAAAAACTAAATATTCCTTTAACCACTTCATTACCAGGCACTTAGACACCTTCTCACCCAGGCCAATTTTCAGCTTTCAGCGCTGTTGCAATTTGAATGACAATTGCGCGGTCATGCTACACTGTACCCCCAATTTTTTTTATCATTTTGTTCCCACAAATAGAGCTTTCTTTTGGTGGTATTTGATCACCTCTGCGTTTTTATTTTTTGCGCAACAAATAAAAAAAGACCAAAAATTTAAAAAAAAAACAAGTTTTTCTTTGTTTCTGTTAAAATTTTTTGTACATAAGTACATTTTCTTCTTCAATGATGGACACTAACATGGCTGCACTGATGGGCACTGATACTGCGGCACTGATGGGCACCGATGAGGTGGCACCAATGAGGTGGCACTGATGAGTTTTTATTTTTTGCTAAACTAAAAAAGACTGAAATTTTTGAAAAAACAATTTTTTTCTTTGTTTCTGTTATAAACGTTTGTTTTCTCCTTCACTGATGGGCACTGATGAGGCGGCACTGATGGGCACTGATGAGGGGCACTGATGAGTTGGCACTGATAAGGTGGCACTGATGGGCACTGATGATGGCACTGATAGGTGGCACTGATGGGCACTGATAGGTGGCACTGGTATGCGGCACTGATGGGCACTCATAGGTGGCACTGATGGGCACTGATAGGTGGCACTGATGGGCACTGATAGGTGGCACTGGTATGCGGCACTGATGGGCACTCATAGGTGGCACCGATGGGCACTCATAGGCAGCACTGATGGGCACTCATAGGTGGCATTGATTGGTACATATGGGTGGAACTGATGGGTACTTATGGGTGGCACTGATAGGTGGCACTGATGGGCACTGATAGGTGGGCACTGATGGGCGCAGATGGGCACACATGGGCACTGACAGGTGGCACCGATGGGCAATGACAGGTGGCACTGATGACACTGATTGGTGGCACTGATAAAACTTATTGGTGGCATTGCTGGGCATAACTGAAACATAATGGTGCCAATCAGTGCCCATTTTTGGGCACTGATTGGCACAGGTTGGGCACATTGGGCACATGTGGATGGCCAGGGGGTACATATCTGGCCATCCACATGTTGCCCCTTCCCTGGTGGTCCTAGTGGCGATCCCTGGTGGTCCAGTGTGGTGATTTGAGGGGGGTCTGCGCTGATAAACAATCAGCGCAGACCCCCCCTGTCAGGAGAGCCACCGATAGGCTCTCCTCTACTCGCGTCTGTCAGATGTGAGTGAGGAAAAGCCGATCAACGGCTCTTCCTATTGACATCGTGATCAGCCTGATTGGAGGCTCTTTACAAAGATAGGCGTCATGTTATCCTGCTGGACGTCATATGATGCCCAGTCAGGATAACGGAACCACTTCCCAGACGTCAATCCGCTATAGGCCGGGCGGGAAGTGGTTAAATATCGTGGCTGGGGGTCCCCTTAGTCTGCCTGTAAAGTAGTACATCTTTCCCGTGTTTATAACAGTACCGCAGCAAAATGAAATTTCTAAAGGAAAAAATGTAATTTAATATATGTATATTATATAATGTATATATATATATATATATATATATATATATATATATATATATATATATATATATATATATATATATATACTCTGCATTCAGTGTAGCATATATATATATATATATATATATATATATATATATATATTTACACACACACACAAACAAAAATTGTTGCCTTTTTTGCAGATTTATTAAAAAAAGAAAACTGAAATATCACATGGTCCTAAGTATTCAGACCCTTTGCTCAGTATTTAGTAGAAGCACCCTTTTGATCTAATACAGCCATGAGTCTTTTTGGCTTTTTGGGAAAGATGCAACAAGTTTTTCACACATGGATTTGGACATCCTCTGCCATTCCTCCCTGCAGATCCTCTCCAGTTCTGTCAGGTTGGATGGTAAACGTTGGTGGACAGCCATTTTTAGGTCTCTCCAGAGATGCTCAATTGGGTTGAAGTCAGGGCTCTGGCTGGGCCATTCTAGAAAAGTCACGGAGTTGTTGTGAAGCCACTCCTTCATTATTTTAGCTGTGTGCTTAGGGTCATTGTCTTGTTGGAAGGTAAACCTTCGGCCCAGTCTGAGGTCCTGAGCACTCTGGAGAAGGTTTTCGTCCAGGATATCCCTGTACTTGGCCGCATTCATCTTTCCCTCGATTGAAAAACACCCCCACAGCATGATGCTGCCACCACCATGCTTCACTGTTGGGACTGTATTGGACAGGTGATGAGCAGTACCTGGTTTTCTCCACACATATTGCTTAGAATTAAGGCCAAAAAGTTCTATCTTGGTCTCATCAGACCAGAGAATCTTATTTCTCACCATCTTGGAGTCCTTCAGGTGTTTTTTTTAGCAAACTCCATGTGGGCTTTCATGTGTCTTGCACTGAGGAGAGGCTTCCGTCGGGCCACTCTGCCATAAAGCCTAGACTGGTGGAGGGCTGCAGTGATGGTTGACTTTCTACAACTTTCTCCCATCTCCTGACTGCATGTGGAGCTCAGCCACAGTGATCTTTGGGTTCTTCTTTACCTCTCTCAACAAGGCTCTATTCCCCCGATAGCTCAGTTTGGCCGGATGGCCAGCTCTAGGAAGGGTTCTGGTCGTCCCAAACGTCTTCCATTTAAGGATTATGGAGGCCACTGTGCTCTTAGGAACCTTAAGTGCAGCAGAATTTTTTTGTAACCTTGGCCAGCTCTGTGCCTTGCCACAATTCTGTCTCTGAGCTCTTCAGGCAGTTCCTTTGACCTCATGATTCTCATTTGCTTTGACATGCACTTTGAGCTATAAGGTCTTATAAAGATAGGTGTGTGGCTTTCCTAATCAAGTCAAATCAGTATAATCAAACACAGCTGGACTCAAATGAAGGTGTAGAACCATCTAAAGGATGATCAAAAGAAATGGACAGCACCCGAGTTAAATATATAAGTGTCACAGCAAAGGGTCTGAATACTTGGGACCATGTGATATTTCAGTTTTTATTTTTTAATAAATCTGCAAAAATGTCAACAATTCTGTGTTTTTCTGTCAATATGGAGTGCTGTGTGTACATTAATGAGGAAAAAAAATGAACTTTAATGATTTTAGCAAATGGCTGCAATATAACAAAGAGTGAAATATTTAATGGGGTCTGAATACTTTCCGTCCCAAATGTACAGCCAAATCAGGTGAACGATGTCAGAATTACAACAGTTTGTATATGTGCCTCCCACTTTTTAAGGGACCAAAAGTAATAGGACAGATTAACAATCATCCATCAAACTTTCACTTTTTAATACTGGGTTGCAAATCCTTTGCAGCCAATTACAGCCTGAAGTCTGGAACGCATAGACATCACCAAACATTGGGTTTCATCCCTGGTGATGCTCTGCCAGGCGTCTACTGCAACTGTCTTCAGTTCCTGCTTGTTCTTGGGGCATTTTCCCTTCAGTTTTGTCTTCAGCAAGTGAAATGCATGCTCAATCGGATTCAGGTCAGGTGATTGACTTGGCCATTGCATAACATTCCATTTCTTTTCCTTAAAAAACTCTTTGGTTGCTTTCGCAGTATGCTTTGGGTCATTGTCCATCTGCACTGTAAAGCACCGTCCAATGAGTTCTGAAGCATTTTGTTGAATATGAGCAGATAATATTGCCTGAAACATTTCAGAATTCATCCTGCTGCTTTTGTCAGCAGTCACATCATCAATAAATACAAGAGAACCAGTTCCATTGGCAGCCATACATGCCCACGCCATGACACTACCACCACCATGCTTCACTGATGAGGTGGTATGCTTTGGATCATGAGCAGTTCCTTTCCTTCTCCAAACTCTTCTCTTCCCATCACTCTGGTACAAGTTGATCTTGGTCTCATCTGTCCATAGGATGTTGTTCCAGAACTGTGAAGGCTTTTTTAGATGTTGTTTGGCAAATTCTAATCTGGCCTTCCTGTTTTTGAGGCTCACCAATGGTTTATATCTTGTGGTGAACCCTCTGTATTCACTCTGGTGAAGTCTTCTCTTGATTGTTGACTTTGACACACATACACCTACCTCCTAGAGAGTGCTTTTGATCTGGCCAACTGTTGTGAAGGGTGTTTTCTTCACCAGGGAAAGAATTCTTCGGTCATCCACCACAGTTGTTTTCCGTGGTCTTCCGGGTCTTTTGGTGTTGCTGAGCTCACAGGTGCATTCTTTATTTTTGAGGATGGTCCAAACAGTTGATTTGGCCACACCTAATGTTTTTGCTATCTCTCTGATGGGTTTGTTTTGTTTTTTCAGCCTAATGATGGCTTGCTTCACTGATAGTGAGAGCTCTTTGGATCTCATATTGAGAGTTGACAGCAACAGATTCCAAATGCAAATAGCACACTTGAAATGAACTCTGGACCTTTTATCTGCTCCTTGTAAATGGGATAATGAGGGAATAACACACACCTGGCCATGGAACAGCTGAGCAGCCAATTGCCATTACTTTTGGTCCCTTAAAAAGTGGGAGGCACATATAAAAACTGTTGTAATTCCTACACTATTCACCTGATTTGGATGTAAATAACCTCAAATTAAAGCTGAAAGTCCGAAGTTAAAGCACATCTTGTTTGTTTCATTTCAAATCCATTGTGGTGGTGAATCAAGCCAAAAAGATTAGAATTGTGTCGATGTCCCAATATTTTTGGACCTGACTGTACACTATATGATCGATACTAACCAAACCGATCCACTCAATAACCAAGTATGATTCCTTTTTCCCCTCTCTTTTCTCCCCCCCCCCCCCCAAGCATACAAACCTCATGCTATTTAATAAATAAAACAACAAAAAAAACACCCCTCCCTCTCTCAGTCAACCGCCCAGATTCTACCTCTCTAGTATTCATCTCCTTTCCTATATGCAAGATAAGGGGCCCATATCCTCCAATACTTCTCTTCCTGTTCTTTCAACATCATAGTAAGATTCTTCATTTGTTGAATTTCTGCAATTCTGGTCCACCACTGTGCTCTAATTGGAGGAACTTCACTCTTCCACAAAGCCGGAATACATGTCCTCGCTGCCGTGAGAAGATGTTTCAACAAAGAATTTCTATATTTTTCCACAGACATGGGGACATCATTCAACAAAAAAGCTGCTGGGTTTTCCCCAAGGGACACATCTGTAATATCCTTAACCATATCTTCAACCATTTTCCAAAGCTCCTTGATTTTCTCACATTCCCAAAATATGTGCAACATAGTGCCCTCTGCCTCGTGGCACTGCCAACATACACTTGAAACCTGTGGGGATATTCTATGCAGTACAGTTGGTGTTCTATACCATCTTGTGAGGATTTTGTATCCCCCCTCCTGATATCTACTTGCCACTGAGGCTTTATGAGTAGATATTAAAATCCTATCCTTCTGCCTTTGGGAGAACGTAATCCCCAACTCCCTTTCCTATGCCTGGATAAAATTAATTTCTTGTGGTACCTCCAATCCCGTCAATGCAGCATAGAAATATGACAGGGAGTGCCTCAATCTTTCTCCATCCAGACATATCTGCTCAAAACCCGATAACCTCCGTATTTCTGAATACATTTTGGATTTTGAACAGATATATGCCCCTAACTGCATTGCTCTGAAAAAATTCAGATCTGGTGTTACTTCACCTTCAATCTCACTTTGTGTCATTAAGCAATTGCCCATTGAGAAATGCATAATCCTATTTTTACCCCTTCGTCTTAAAGCCTCACATCTCAAATATGTCATGCCAGGCTGAAAGTCTGGCGTACCCAGCATCAGGATCATAGGGCTCGGGTATATTGACATACTCGTATTTTTGAAAATCTTTTTAATTGTACGCAAGGTTGCACCTACCGTTGGATGTTTCCTCACTGTTATTGGGATATCCATTCCCGCAGCCCATACCAACCCCTCCAGGGGAATATCAATCGTTGCCTGTTCCATTTGTACCCATGATTTCCTCTCAGTGGCGCACCAATCCACCACTCTAGCCAGATGCGAGGCTTCCTGATATCTAACTGGGTCCGGGAAGCCAATCCCTCCTTTTTCTTTGGGGAACACTAAAATAACTTTCCGTACTCTTTCTGGCTTCCCAGCCCAGATAAACCTCAAAAACCTTGATCAAAGATCTCTAAAAAACTTGGGGGAATCTTTATTGGCAGGGTTTGCAACAAATAAAGGAGCCTAGGCATCACATTCATCTTTATAATATTTGTCCTCCCAAACCATGTAAAGATCTCCCTATTCTATCTCTGTAAATCTAATTTAAACTGTCTCATCATCGGGCATATTTCAATTCTAATATCCTACACAGCTTCTTCTGTATTTTGGTCCCTAGATAGCTTATATAGGATTCTGTTAATCTGAAGTCAAACCGCGTAGTTATCTGATGCGATAGGGATGTGTTTATTTCCAGCCCCATTGCCTCAGATTTACTATAATTCACCTTAAAGTTTGCTATTCCCCCATGTTCATGTAACTCTAACAGAAGGGATGGGAGAGATGTGACTAGGGAGGTTATGAAAAAAATTAAGTCGCCGGCATAAGCCGCTAGCTTATGTTCCTCTTTTTTTGTCATCATACCTCTAATATTAGGGTTAGCCCGTATCTTCCTTAAAAAGGGTTCCATTGTGAGGATAAAAATAATGGGGGACAGTGGGCATCCCTGGCGTGTACCATTTTGAATAAAAAAAGGCTCAGAGATTCTGTCATTAATCTTGACCCTAAATTTGGAAACCAACTCAACATTCCATCTCTCAAACCAATATGTTGTAAAGTGGCTCTAAGAAACACCCAATCAACCCTATCAAATTCTTTTTCCGCATCTGCGGCTATAAGTACTAAGGGTTTCTGCTGTCTTTGTGAGAAATGAATGGCACTCACTACCCTCTGCGTATTCTCTCTCCCCTCCCTACCAGCAGTAAACTCAACTTGATCTGTATGTATCAAAAAGGGGATATATTCAGCTAATCTAGTAGCTATAATCTTTGTAAAGTTTTTAAATCCACATTTAGCAGAGAGATCAGACGATAACTTGAACATTGAGATGGGTCCTTCCTCTCTTTTGGGATTACTGCTATGTGTGCTAACAGTGTTTCTACCGGTATTTTCTGCCCTTCGTGTAGTGAGTTGAAGGCTGTTATGAATCTCTGAGCCAGTTTCTAAGCACAAAATTTGTAATACGACAGGGTATACCCATCTAGGCCAGATGCCTTCCCCAATTTCAATTTTTAGTGCTCTCATAAACTCTTCTACTGTAATCGGTACATCTAATTCTCGAGCTACCTCTTTAGTCAGTTTGGCATATCTGATGCTTGTAGATATTCCATCGCTGCTTCCCATTTACTTTTAGTCCTTTCTGGGGAGAGTTCCCCCTCCAGTTGATATAAGCCTCCATAATACTCCTTAAAAGCCTGTGCAATTTTCTATGAGGAACTAACCATCTTGTCTCTCTGTGTTTTAATACATGTCATATGGTTCTGTATACTAGTTTCTTTAAGGGCCTTTGCTAACATCCTACTAGGCTTATTTCCAAACTCATAGAATGTTTGCTTACCCCGTTTTAACTTGGCCTTAGCCTGATAGATAAGCAATAAGTTTAATTCCTCCCGTAGGCAAACTAATTTCTCCTCTATTTGTTGTGTCTGGGATTTTTATGTGTCAGCTCCAATTCCCGAATATTATATTGAAGTAACACTTAAATCTGTTCATTAAGCTTCCTTTTCCTATGTGTCCCTAAAGAAATAAGAACCCCTCTCATCACACATTTATGTGTTTCCTACAGACAGAACGGGGTGACTTCCCCTGTCTCATTTGTTAAAAAAAAGGAGTCAAGTTCCTGATTTAGTTTTTGTTCATATTCCTTATCTTTTAAGAGGGTCTCATTAATCTTCCAATGCCATTCTAATTCCCTATTTCCATCATACAGTTTATCGGCGTGTGGTCTGATAGAGTGAATGACCCAATATCAGCACTCACCTGGGATGTAATTACAGTCTGAGATACAAAAATATAATCAATTTGAGTATATGATTTATGTTTCGCCAAGAAAAACGTGTAGTCCCTATCTTGTACATGAAGAGTCCTCCAGGTATCCACCACCTGTAAATTACACAAAAGTTTTTTCACTCATCTTATCTTTGCATATGATAGACAAGAGGAGCCCCTAGATGTATCCAAGACAGGGTCCAAAACTAAATTTAGGTCTCCCCCATCACCAAAATTCCCTTCCTATGCTGATGCACCATATGAAGACAGGTCTCTAAACAATTGACCTGGTCTTCATTTGGAAGATACATATTTACTAATGTGACCTTTTGCTAATCTATAATTCCTTTTACAATAAGGAGACAACCCTCCTCATCTGTAATTACCTTAGATTATTTCCAGGGTATCTGCTTTGAAAAAATAATTGATACTCCATTTGACTTAGAAGTCAGAGGTGCACTATGATACACTATGAGGGAATCTGTAATTTTTAAGTTTTAGTATTTTGTCACTTCTAAAATGTGTCTCCTGTAGAAAAACAATTTGTGATTTTTATCTTCCCAGTTCAGCCTGTAGTCTGATCCATTTCTCAGGGATGTTCAACCCCTTAACATTATATGAGGTAACCTTTATCTTAGTCATTTCTGCAGTCATCTGGGAGCAATGGAGAGTGCGAAGGGGAAAAAATATATATATATATAATTACCCCCCTACCCTACTCAAGAGGATAGTTTTGCTGGTGCGGTAAATTTCGTGCAACTACATATATAAAAAAAAAACCCTCTCTTTTCCCCACCCCCTCCCCCCTCTCCCCACCTAATGCAAAGACCGCTTCACAATCAGTCAATTCCAGTCCATTGGTCCATTGGAGAAAAAGAGAAAAAAGACAAAAAAATCCAAGTCCTCCACTAAAGACCTACAACACTAATCATGAGGGCAAATTTTACAAATAAAAAAAAAAAAAAACAGGAAAAAAATCTCAATGAAAAGCTAATCTAAATAGCATAGCATCAGGAACTCATGGGTCGGATTAATTACACATTATGTTACAACTGATTTCTCCTTATTCCATGTTGTTTCCTTTGCTGATTATATCCTCCTGCCATATCTATTGGAACATCAATCCAATTGGGAACCTCCAATGCTTCTGAACCCAAAAACATAAATAATTCTGGCAATTGCTCTGGATCATACAAATTAAAAGTATGTTTTTCTTTTTTGATAATTAGGGACATTGGGTATCCCCATCTGTATGTCGCTCCCTTTGTTCGCATATGATCCAATAATGGCCTCAGCATCCATCCCCTGGTTTTCATCTGCCAGCAAAGATCCAGATAAACCTGTATCTCCTCTCCTATCAAAATCCATTGCCCCTTTCTGCCATGCTGCTCTCATTATGTCCTCCTTTAATTTGTAAAAATGGACTCGGCACAGGACATCTCTAGGAACAACCTGTTCTGGGTTATAAACTGCGGGACTCCTATGCACCCAATCCAACTCAATGTGAGCATCTAAAGGGTTCTCCAGATGTTTGTTAAAAATAGAGATTGCTGTTTTTCTCAACTTTGGTGCCTTTTATACCTTCTGAGATTCCCCTAATGCGTACATTGTTTCTTCTATTTCTATTTTCAGAATCTTCAGCATGCAATTGTAATGTTATCAGCTTTTGGTGTTGCATTTTTAATTTTCTCTCCAGTATGTCAATGTGTGTGTGTCGGCCGTAGATTGCAATGTCTCACAGCAGAACAGTCTATGGTCTATTGCTTCTACTTTAGAGCACACTTCTCCTATTTCCTCTCTCACAGTCACCATTAAATTGCCCAGCAGCACCTGTATGTCCTCTTTAGTGTGGAGAGCCTGTATAAGTTGATTAATATCAGGCTCTCTACCCTGCTCCTGTGTATTTATTTCCCCCAAATTCAAAGAGCATACCTGTGAGTCCGTGACAACCATTATCTGCGGTATTATTGGGGGACTTACTTCCACTGATTCCACTTGCTCCGCTCGGATGTTCCCAACGAACTTACTTGTTAATATGGACTCCTCCATTACTGTTTGCTGCCTCTGTGTGGACTGAGCTGCACGCTGTGGTACCATGCTGGCCTTTGCTGACATTACCGTATCTTTCTTTACCGTCAAGTATCTTGTGATATATTAATGGCTCGGAGTGTAAGACACTTCTGTGCTTTTCCCTCACCTCGGCATGGGCTACGGCGTCTCCCGGTCTGATTGTTCTCCTGTGGCGCGCACTGCTGTGCTACCCTGCTCCTCTCACTCCGCCATGCTCAGGCCATGCCCCCCGGAAAGAGGAAGTCCTGGCTGCATTTTCCTTTAGACATTCTTCACAAGGTGCTCCAAATACAAAAAAGTGCTTCAGTGCAGTTCCTATGACTTCTCCGTGCTTTATGCAACAATCTGTGCTCTATGACACTCATCAGAGGTCTTAGCAAAGGTGAACAACACCACCTCTTCTTCACTGCTCCTCTACTCCTACTCCTCATACCTCGTATAACATGTAAAGGGAAGGGAGAGGAACCCACATAGTATAATACCGTTTTTATTTAAAAAATAAACCATTAAAACATTCCTATTACACTCACTTGTATGCAATAGTAAAATTGCAATAAAACTAGGTAACGCTGCCACGGTGTGTGTTCCACCGACCAAATATTACATCACCAGGTAGTCCCACCCAAAGTGGTTTGCCAGCCAATCAGGACCCCTGCAGATCTTTTATAAATCTAGGATGTAAATAGAGTAATGTTGAAGGACTGAGTAGAGTTAAATACTCCTGGATAATAAAGGATGAATGCAGCGCTAAAAACATAAAATTATGAAGTAAGAGTCCATAGTGTTAAAACAGAGTCCTTGTTCATAGAAACAGCTGGAACCACCCACAGTGTAGACAGAGACACAATGAGGTGAGCATCAAATTATCCTCCACCGAACATCAACACACTGGGCCTCTTCCCAAAGATAATGGACCACTGAGTTACAGGTGGTCAAACAAGCGTGATATATCCACAGTGCCACAGAACCACTTTAATTGGATCATAGATGGCTGGATCTTGTAGTCTCACCAAATGAAAATTCATAGGTACATGTATGAAATACAAAAAGGCAACCCCTCATGGTGTAGTATTTAAAACCAGGGTGAATTTATTTCATAAAAACAGCCAGGGTACTCACATTTGGTTAGGTAAAAGTAGACCCTATGTGGTGTTTCGTCCAATAGGAACATTGTCAGGAGATGAAACGCAGTGTAGGGTTAAGCTTTGATGTCACGCCTCTGTAACGCGCCGATCGCGGGCATCTTTGTGGTAGGAAACAATTGATATCCATGAAAGATTGTAGCTTCTGACATGCCTGCTTTTATCTAATGAAATGTGAGTACCCTGGCTATTTTTTATGAAATAAATTCACCCTGGTTTTAAATACTACACCATTAGAAGTTGCCTTTTTGTATTTCATACATGTACCTATGAATTTCCATTTGGTGAGACTACAAGATCAGGCATCTATGATCCAATTTAAGTGGTTCTGTGGTGCTGTGAATATATCACGCTTGTTTGACCAACTGTAACTCAGTGGTCCATTTTCTTTGGTAAGAGGCCTGGTGTGTTGATGTTCGGTGGAGGATAATTTCATGCTCACCTTATTGTGTCTCTGTCTACGCTGTGGGTGGTTCCAGCTTTTCCTTGAACAAGGACTCTGTTTTAACACTATGGACGCTTACTTTATAATTTCATATTTTTAGTGCCGCATACATTCATCCTTTATGCTTTTTATTGTTACCATACAATTTATGCCAGCTGCTTTATTAATGTTAGAGCAGTGATTAATCTTGAACTCCTGGATAATACATGACTCCCAGTACAGAGCCTCTGATCTCCTCTCTGGTGCCTGGGTCAGCTGGGATCTCCTCCCCGGAGCTGGCGGGTGGCAATGTCTGGGTTGCGATTAGTAATTGGGCTACATTCGCCTAGCAACTGCTGCCTCTGGTCTCCCAGCTCCACCCCAGAATGGTCAGTCAAGGAGACTCTGATCTATTGGGGGGTCTCTTCACTGTGTTGAGTGTACCCCATCTGAGTGGAGCACAGTGCTGGGAGTTCGGAACTTGGTCTGGCACTTACTTCATCCCCAGAAGCCCCTCATGGGGCCCCCTACTGGCCCTGGGCAGTGCACAAGTGCCTGATGGATTAGTCCCCTGCAAGTTGGTTGCACTTTATTGAGCCTCTATAAACCTCATAGTGTGCTGCATTTAAAAAAAAGACATTATGAAGCAAAAACCTATATTCATAAAGACTTTTCATGAACATTTAAACAAAGGAACACTACTTTTCAAACTGCAATTGTTTAAACGTGATTAAAAAATGCATTAGGTTAGAATAGATATAATGACAACACTAGATTAAGGACTGCTGTGAAAATGCATGGGTTAAAGAAAATCACTTGAGAATGTGAAGGTCACAATCTTGAAGAATTTGTTGACTTGGCTTGACAAATCAGTAAGATATACTAGCTATGTGTGGCTTCTGTTTAAAGGTTTTCTTAAAATTCCACTTTATCCTGGCAAGATTGATTTTGGCTCTGTAAACAAAGTCACACAACAGAAGGAAAAGAAATGCATGCAAGTGTGTTTCGAAAAAGAGAGTCATCATAGAAAAAACAGGGAAAAAGCAAACCTTGTGGCAGAAATCATTCTCTGCAACCTTACATCAAGCCTGCAGACATAAGAAACGCAAACTGAAGACAGTATTACAACTTGATAACACAACCAGACATTTCTATCTACTCCAGCAAAGGAAATTATTACAGATATGCAAATAATAACGCTTTAGCAGAGAATGTCTTATGTTTTTCAAGTGTTTATATACAGTATACTCTTCATATATTGTCACATAATTAGAATTAATCACAAAAGCTTGCAGTATCCCATTACTGAAAATCCTTCTAAGTGGAACTTAATTTTGTTCACTGGCTTACCTGAAAATTGATAAATAAATAGGATTGCTTACAGCGATGCCGACATGTTAATCCATAATATGAATGATGGCACCACTCTAACAGTCTAGGCTAAAGTTACTGCTCATAAAGTCATCTTCCACATGTGAGAAAGATCTCTCTAACTGCAGAAAACCCATTTTAAAATCCCAAAAATCTCACATCAGCAGCAGCTTTCTGTTCAGACATAGTTCTAACAGCCTAATGTTCATCCATGGCCAGAAATGCTGACTGAAAGCTCCACCTACCGGGGGAATATACTTTTGTGTGTGTGTGTGGGAAGGTTCACTCAAAATGGAGACATGGAACTCCAGTCTAGAAAGTAAAGTACAGTAAAGAGCTTTTTGTCCAATTATTCATTGGAAAAAACAAGGGGAGATCAGATTTTGTCTACAGGGTTTATTCAACATATTTGTTTAGAAAAAATTCAGCCTCTTAGCTTTTTGTTTCTGCAATCTTTCCAGCCTTCACTCTTAGCACCCTTTTCTGTTCATCAACAGACTGTCCTCTCCAAGTTTTTAAATGCAGTTTTTATCAAAGGATTACCAGCACAACCTTCCTTTACTGACTCTAAGTTTAGACCTTTTCTACCTCAAATATATTGGACACCTAACCTCAGACATACGCTCTCCTAAAATCAGTATCTGCCTCTCTTAAAAAGAGCCACTAAACCTTTTGTCTTTAATGGTATTGTAACTATACTGTCTCCTTCTATTTTGTAAAACAATGTATGAATTGTTGTCTCTATATAAATTTTGTAACAAGCCCCTGCTCGCTCGGTTCTACTCTCCCGACACTCCTCTGCTGCTATAGAATCAGATTGCAGATCGCAACGTCTGATGGTTCAGTCATCCGATGCTCCAGGATTTTAACTACAGCTATGTGCTGTTCGAATCCAGTTATGATAGCTCAGAACAAACACCAGGCAGGCTGTATGTAAGTTCAAACAGGGATCTCTTTTATTGAAAGGAATACAGGCTCTTTTATACAGTAAAAGAGGAGGTGCATACCTCCTGCTCATATTACTTTGAACATACACCTGTGACCAGAAACCTAATTAACATGGGCTAATTAACTAATCCCTTTAGACAGCCTAGATGACTCAGTCATGACCTTTAGGCCAGTCAACATTATCACAAATCAACACAGAACTCTTCTTCACACAATAGCAGATTTAATTAACACAAACAACAATGGGGATCTAATATATCGTAGATCCCATACTAGACTTATTTACAATAAACACATTCTAGCAGGCAACAGACAGACAGGTGGCTGGAATTGACATCAGCATCTCCTAACAGTATTTGTCCCAGCATTATGAATCAGCCACTATTTCTAATATGGCAAATCCAGGGTCCCCAGAGTCTGTGTGTCCTGGGGGACCAGGACCCAAATCCACAGTAATACCACCTCAAGGGTCCCCAGGCATACAGCTCACAAAGTGCACTGTTCCCCCAAATGCCAGGGCCCATAATCGGTCGGCAAAAGGCTTGCATTCAGTCCCCTCTAAAAGCCTCTATCCTGGGTGAGTCTGTCACATTTCTCCCCCATCAAAGGTTTACTAACAAGGTCCCAGACCTCCACCTGGTCTGGACATGCGTTAGTCAGGCAGAGTGAACTCGCAAAGTCTGTCCACATGATATCCTTTCTTGGCTGCAAGGAATAGTTGACCTCAGTAGGTGTGGGGCAGAGGTCATTGACTCTCTGTCTGGCTGTCAGCACTTCAGCTGGGTGGTGTTTACCATTCCTGACTTGGCCTGTTACTGGACAGAGGGGCCCACTGTCCCAATTCCCTGAAGCTGAGAAGAAACTGTAGGTGCGAGGCAGAGGCCAGCAGCACTCTTCCCTTTTGCCAGTGATTCAGCTGGGAGTAGCAGCTTCACTACATCACATCACAAACAAGCCAAAATCACTCCCTTGTAATGACATACGCCCTATGGGCCCTCCACGCCACAAAAAACCTAACACAAATAAGGGCAACACCACAAGACAGAGATCGCACAGAAACTCCCAACCACAGAAACATCCCACCAATAATATTCAAGGGAAAAGGAAAGAGGGGCATCTCCCAACCCAGAGAGACCACCAGGCGACAGCAGCCTACTATCCTTCATCCCACAACAATAAAAACAAATGGGCCAATAAACTGGAAAATGGCCGAACTCCACCATCAGGAGCCAAAGCCCAGCAAACACAAGGTCATACTTATGACTCTGTCACTACCTCAACAAAAAGCATGAACCACACTCTACTGCCAGATACCACCACAACCAACCACCACACCAGCTACCAGATGAACAATACACCCATTCAGCAAATACCGATGGAAAACACACAACCATGTATTTTTTTAGAAGAGGGAGCTGTGGGAAACTGGAACCCCACGGCACAACAACAACAAAAAACCCCTCTGGAATTCCAACAGAGGTCTGTAAGAAAAAGAGAAGATGAAGAAGAAGAGGTAGACGAGGAGGAAAGAGCACCAAAAAAAGGGAAAAGATAATTCCAACACATACTACAATTAAGATCTTCAATCTATCTAGTTCAGTCTTCGATGACACAGAACTCAACATCCTTCGCAAAAGTCTCAACTTTGCCCCAAAAAAACCTCCAAACCTTTTTGAGATCTTTTTAGACCTAAATAGGTATATAAGAAATCTCACCCTGAAAAGGAATTTTGCCCTTCGCGAATCACCCTCTGAAGCACCATCCTTATCCACAAGCCCCCCATCTGACAATATTGCACTAAATACGGACAACGCACTTGAAAACTTGGAGAGTCTTTTTCAGGAGGGAGCCTGCGAGGACTATGAAACTGAACCAGAACTCTTAGCCCTCATGGAAAAACAGATCACACACACCGACTTCAAAACCAAGTCTTCCTTCCATCCCCACTGGGCAAAAGGAAAATTCATTAAAATATTCTATGAGATAGTGCTGGACGAAATTAAAAGGATCTGTCAAAAAAATTGTCTCAGTGACAAATCCATAAACATTAAGAA